>BPLQ01014443.1:0-193965 GCA_021605075.1 Caerostris darwini | reverse complement strand
TATCAAGCCAAACTAGCACATATTACCATGAAAGGAAAAGTAATAACATAAAAAAATATCTGATATTAAGTTACTTAAAAAAAATTCTAAATTGTTATCAAACTCAAAAACCAATCAAAGGAATCATACTACATCAACATTTTTCCAATTTTTTAAGTGTGTTTTAACAGTAGGAATTACTGTAATATAACATGGTAACAGTGGAAGTAATCGTAATATAGCATGTTAACAGTAGAAGTAACTGTAAATGCACCCAAGCAGGCAAACCATAACATATTACCCAGAAAGAAAAGGTAATAACTGAAAGCAATATCTGATACTATGTTACTTAAAAAAATGTTAACGTATATATCAAACACAAAAACCAATAATGGTTCATACTATATTAAAATTTGTCCACATTTTTTTTTAACAGTAGGAATAGCTACTATTAATAACACGAAACCATAGGAATGACTGTAAATGCAGCCACCAAAGCAAACCATAACATGTTATCATGAAAGGAAAGGTGATAACACAAAACAAAATCTGATACTAATTTACCTAACAAAATTTTAAAGCTTATATAACTGAAAAATCATTAAAATGAATCCTGCTACAATAAACGTATTTGCTTTTCAAGTATCATAAACGAAGGTGTTTCTCGAACTAATAGATAAAATAAAAGCCTCATCGAAATTCTTTTGATGTAATGAGGAAATAATAGTCTGAAAGGACCATAAAACTGACAAACATAATTAAAGAAAAATTAAAAGTAAATACATTTTTAAATATTTACTCTTTCATTTTCAAATAAATGTATCCAGTATCTTAAGAATGTAACATTTAGTGTCTTTAATATCTATTTACAGGAAAAAATTAAAACTAAAATCTGCAACACGAAAAAGAAATTACCTGTGAATAAACACACACAAAAAAGAAAGATAAATAACATGCAACTGTTTGCATCTATCCCCTCTTCCCAAAAATTTCACTTGTATTCTTTTCAGAACTTTAAATGTTTCCTTCAATTACTACTTACCTCACAGAACTCTACCTCCATTACGGAACGTGTGAATTATACTTGTTTTGCATACCTTTATTCGTTTTGTTTAAAGAAAACGCGAATAAACACACAAAAACAAAATCTCCCTTACGTCGTTAGCCAAGGCACCATTTATAATAAATGGCTCAATTTGTCACGGAGTTTTGCAAAGGGAGATTCTTCCGGTAACTCTAGGACGTTCATTTTCGAATTTGTTGTTGCTGCTGCCTGGCCGTTATTTAAAAGCAAAGCGCATCTGATTTTTCGAAGAAATTTCCACTTAAATTTGTGCAAGAAATAAAAATAGTTCGAAGAAAAAAAGAAAAAAGAAGATGAAATGATGCATTCTAATAACGGCTGTTGCGGATTTTTAAGGTTTTGTAAAAAGTTCTTTATTTCAATTACAGTATGTTAGCAACCGATGAAGAGAGTTGATATGAAGATTAAGTTTTGTAATTAATAAGACCTTCAGAAGAATAAACTTTGTTTATCAGTTTTCATTAGCATTTCTACATTATTTTTTTCCATATCCATAAGTCATTATTTAAGATTTCTTCAGTAATTTCACCACCATTAGCTTTCTTACGAATAATGATTGAAAAAATTCGTATAAAAGTGTTTATGGTTTACATTATAATAAACTGAAGCCTACAGCATCAAAATTTTTCCAATTCTTTAATTGTTTTGTAACAGTCGGAATAACTGTAATAAAAATAATAACATGATAATAGTAGGTATAACTGTAAATGTAGCCACAACATATTACCATGAAAGGAAAGGTGACATCACAAAATAAAATCTGAGATTAAGTTACCTAAAAAATATTTTATCAGAAGTATTTTGTTTTAGTTTTTATCAAAACATTTCGTAAAATTCTATCAAATATACACAGAAGTGACAAAAGTCATGGGATACCTCTTAATATCGTGTCGGCCTTCCTTTCGCCCGGCGAAGTGCAGCAACTCGACGTGGCATGGACTCAACAAGTCGTTGGAAGTCTTCTGCAGGAATATTGAGCCATGCTGTCTCGATAGACGTCCATAATTGTGAAAGCGTTGATGGTGCAGGATTTTGGGCACGAACAGACCTCTCGATGATGTCCCATAAATGCTCAATGGGATTCATGCCGGGCGATCTAGGTGGCCAGATCATTCGTTGGAATTGTCCAGAATGTTCTTCAAACCAATCGCGAACAGTTGTGGCCCGGTGACATGGCGCATTGTCATCCATAAAAATTCCCATCGTTGTTTGGGTACATGAAGTCCATGAATGGCTGTAAGTGATCTCCAAGTAGCTGAACATAAGCATTTCCAGTCAATGTTCGGTCCAGTCGCACCAGAGGACCAAGTCCAGGCCATGAAAAAACAGCCCACACCATTACGGAGCCACCACCAGCTTGAACTGTGCCTTGCTGACAGTTTGGGTCCATGGCTTCGTGGGGTCTGCGCCACACTCGAACCCTACCATCAGCTCTTACCAACTGAAATCATGACTCATCGGACCAGGCCACGGTTTTCCATTCATCTAGGGACCAACCGATATGCTCACGTGCCCACGAGAGTCGCTGCAAGCGATGTCGTTCTGTCAGTAAAGGCACTCGAGTCGGTCTTCTGCTGGAATAGCCCAAGAAAGCCAAATTTCTCCGCACAGTTCTAACAGACAAGTCCCTTGTACGTCCCACATTGATTTCTGCGGTTATTTGACGCAGTGTTGCTTGTCTGTTAGAATTTACGACTCTTTGCAGACGTCGCCGGTCTCGGTCGTTAAGTGCAGGCGGTCGACCACTGCGCTGTCCATGGTGGGATGTTATGCCTGAAATTTCATACTCTCGGCACACTCTTGACACAGTGGATCTGGGAATGTTGAATTCCCTAACGATTTCCGAAATGGCATGACCCATGCGTCTAGCTCCAACTAACATTCCGCGTTCAAAGTCTGTTAATTCCCGTCGTGCGGTCATCATCACGTCAAAACCTCTTCACATGAATAACTTGAACAGAAATGAAAGCTCTGAGAAAGCACTGCACATTTATACCTGTTCTACGCGATGCTACAGCCATCTAAAAATTTGCATATTGCTATCCCATGACTTTTGTCAATTCAGTGTATTATATCAAACTGAAAAAACCTATAAAATGGATGATACTGCATTAAAATTTTTCCCATTCTTTAATTTTTTTTTAACATGATGGCACTAATAATATGATAACAGTAGGCATAACTATTTGCAGCCAACAAGGCAAAGCACAACATATATACCATCAAAGAAAAGATCATAACAAAAAACAAAATTTGATACTATATTACATAAAAAATATATCAAAAGTTTTTTTTGAGTAGTTGTATCAAAAAGTTTATATCAAAATCCGAAGTCATTAAAATGAATCATGCTACAATAACATTTTTCCAAATTTGTAAATTTTACTGTTAAAATAACAAATAGTGTGTTTACAAGTATCATAATCGAAAGTACTTATCAATATAGTAGATGCAAAAAAAAAATTTTCATCCATATTTTTTTTGTGTAATAAGTAAATATTATTCTGATAGAACCATACAATGGAGAAAACTAATTAAAAAAAGCTAAATATAATAAATTTTAAAATATTCAGTCTTTCCTTCAAAAATATACGCGTTCAGTATATCAAAATAGTAACATTGTGGGTTTAGCATTTATTTGCAAGAAAAAAAAAAAAAAAAAAAAAAAAAAAAAAAAAAAGGTAAGTTTGCAACACAAAAAAAATAATTACCCGAAATCAAAAAAAAAAAAAATTTTAAAATAAACAATATCCAACTATTTACATCTACCTTCCTCTCCTTAAAGTTCACTTGTATTCTTTTCAGTTCTTTAAATGTTTCGTTCAATTACTACTTATTTCGCAGCCCTCTTTACCTCCATTACGGAACGTGTGAATTATACCTGTTTTGCATACTTTTATTCGTTTTGTTTCAAGAAAACGAGAATAAACGCATAAAAAAACAAAATCTCCCTTATGTCGTTAGCCAAGCACCATTTAGAAGAAATGGCTCAATTTGTCAAGGAGTTTTGCACGGGGAGATTCTTCCGGTAACTCCAGGACATTTACTTTCGAATTTTTTTTTTGTTTCTGTCTGGCCATTCTTTAAAAGCAAAGCGCATCTGTTTTTCGAAGAAGCTTTCACTGAAATCTGGAAGGAAAATAAAACTAATAAAAAAAAAGGAATGATGCATTTTTTGCTGATTTTGATGGTTTCGTAAGAAGTTCTTTATTTCAATTACAGTATCTTAGCAACCGATGTAGAGACCTGATGTGAAGATTAAGTTTTGTAATTAATAAGACCTTCAGAAGAATAAACTATGTTCATCGGTTTTGATTAACTTTTATACATTTTTTCCATATAAATGCATCATTATTCAAGATTTTTTTCAGATGTTTCATAGTTGAAAGTGTTTATCGAGATAATAGATGGAATAAAAAGCTACAAGGATAAATTTACTTTTTTATACAGTAACGTAATTTCAGTCAAAGTATCATAAAACTAACAAACCTAATTACATTTTTTTTTTAATTATTTAGTCTCTCCTTCAAATATAAACGTCTTCAGCATATAAAAATGTAACATTGTGTCTTTAATATATATTTACAAGAAACAAGAAAAACCAAATTTGCAACATGAAAAAGAATAATTACCTGTAAATAAACATAATCAAAAAATAAAAGATAAACAACATCCAGCTATTTACATCTACCTCCCTCCTTAAAGTTCACTAGTATTCTTTTCAGTCCTTTAAATGTTTCGTTCAATGACTACTTACCTCACAGCACACTTTACCTCCATTACGGAACGTGTGAATTATACCTGTTTTGCATATTTTATTCGTTTTGTTGAAAGAAACCGCGAATAAACTACACAAAAACAAAATATCCCTTATGTCGTTAGCCAAGCACCATTTAGCAAGAAATGGCTCAATTTGTCACAGAGTGTTGCACGGGGAGATTCTTCCGGTATCTCCAGGACGTTTACTTTCGAATTTTTTTAGTTGATGTCAGGCCATTCTTAAAAGCAAAGCGCATCTGATTTTTCGAAGAAGTTTCCACTTAAATCTGTGCAGGAAATAAAAACAGTTCGAAAAGAAAAAGAAGAAGAAATGATGGGTTCTAATAACGGCTGTTGCTGATTTTGATGGTTTTGTAAAAAGTTCTTTATTTCAATTACAGTATCTAAGCAACCGATGAAGAGACCTGATATGAAGATTAAGTTGGGTAATTAATAAGACCTTCAGAAGAATAAACTTTGTTCATCACTTTTAATTAGCTTTTATACATAACTTTTTTCATATGCATACATCATTATTTAAGACTTTGTCACATAATACAACATCATTAGATGTTTTAAAAATAATGTTTGAAAAAATACGTATAAAAACGTTTTACGTTATACATTTTCTAAAGTAAATCATACAACATCAAAATTTTCCAATTCTTTAATTGTTTTTTAACCGTAAGCATAACTAATAATCATAACATGATAGTGGTATGAGAGTCTGTAAATGCAACCATCTTGTCAAACTACAACACATTAAATCGAAAGAAAAGATTATAACACAAAACAAAATTTGATACTAATTTACCTAAAAGAATTTTATGACAAATCTCAAAAATCTTAAGACTCAAAAATCATTAAAATGAATCAAACTACAATAAAATTTTCCAACTTGAAAATTTCATTATTAAATCAACGAATAATGCATTTACTTTCTGGTAACAGAAACTGAAATGTTTAGTGAGATAATGGATAAAAAAAAAGCCTCATGGACATTTTCTTTAAAGTAGTAAGTAAATGTTAGTCTGAAAGGACCGTATATCTAACAAACGCAATTAAAAAATACTGAATGCAAATAAATTTTTAAATATCTAGCCTTTCCTTCAAAAATAAACGTGTCCAATATATCAAAAAAGTAGAATTGTGTTTTTAATATCTATTTACAAGAACAAAGAAAAGGTAAATCTGCAACACGAAAAAGAATAATTACCTGAAAATAAACCTAAAAAGAAAAGAAAGATAAACAACATTCATCTATTTACATCTACCCTCCTCAACAAAATGTTCACTTGTATTCTTTTCAGTCCTTTAAATGTTTCGTTCAATTACTACTTACCTCGCAGCACTCTTTACTTCCACCACGGAACGTGTGAATTATACCTGTTCTGCATACTTTTATTCGTTTTGTTTAAAAAAACGCGAATAAACACATAAAAACAAAATCTCTCTTATGTCGTTAGCCAAGCACCATTTAGAACAAATGGCTCAATTTGTCAAGGAGTTTTGCACGGGGAATTTCTTCCAGTAACTCCAGGACGTTTACTTTGGAATTTTTAGTTGATGTCTGGCCATTCTTTAAAAGCAAAGCGCATCTGATATTTCGAAGAAGTTTCTGTGCGGAAATAAAAACTGTTCGAAAAAGAAAAAAAGAAATAAAAAGAAAAGAAGAAGATATGATGCATTCTAATAACGGCTGTTACTGATTTTGATGGTTTTGTAAAAAGTTCTTTATTTCAATTACAGTATCTTAGCAACCGATGAAGAGGCATGATATGAAGATTAAGTTGGGTAATTAATAAGACCTTTAAAAGTAAACAATTTGTGCATTAGTTTTGATTAGCATTTATACCTTTTTTTCCATATATATATATATATATATATATATATATATACATATATATATATATATATATATATATATATATAAATATACATCATTACTTAAGATTTCTTCTGTTATTTCAACACCATTAGCTGTTTCAAAAATAATGATTGACAAAATACGTATAAGCAGTTTTTAGGGTATTCATTATATTTGAATGAATCCTACAACAACAATTTTTTCCTAATCTTTAATAGTTTTTTAACAGTAGGAATAATAATTATAATAATAACATGATAATAGTAGGAATAATTATTACAATAAAAACAGGATAACAGTAGGAAATAACTGTAAATGCAGCCATCAAGGCAAACAACGAGATACTGCCATGAAAAAAGTGATAACACAAAACAAAATATGATACTAAGTTACCTAAAAAAAATGCTAACGTTTATTTCAAACACAAAACCCAATAATGATTCATACTATATCAAAAATTTTCCAATTCTTTAATTGTTTTTTAACAGTAATAATAACTTTAAATGCATCCAAGCAGGCAAATCACAGCATATTACGATAACAGAAAAGGTGATAATTAAAAACAAAATCTGATACTATGTTACTTAAAAAAAATTTTAAATATATATATTTTAATCTATAATCTATATATCACAAAAAACAGTAACCATTAATAGGATATCAAAATTTTTCGACTTTTTAACAGTAGGAATAATTAATACTGATAACACGACCAACAGTAGAAATGACTGTAAATGCAGCCTTCAAGGCAAACCACAACATATTACAACGAAAGAAAAGGTGATAACACAAAACGAAATCTCATACTAATTTACCTAAAAATAATTTAAAGATTATATAACTCAAAAATCATTTAAATGATCATACTAGAATAAAATCTTTTCAAATTTGAAAAATTTCACTATTAGTTTAACGAATAATGTATTTACTTTTCAACTATCATACTCGAAAATGTTTATCGAGATAATAGAAGGAAAAAAAAAGCGTGATCAATATATTTTTTATGTAAGAAGTAAATGTTAGTCTGAAAGGACCTTAAAACTGACAAACATAATTAAAAAAGATGAATATAAATAAATTTTAAAATTTTTTATACATTTCTTCAAAAATAAACGTATTCAATAAATTAAAAATGTAACATTTTGTCTTTAATATCCATTTACAAGAAACAAGAAAAGGTAAACCTGCAACACGAAAATGAATAATTACCTGTAAATACACATAAGAAATTAGAAAAATAAAAAACATCTAGCTATTTACATCTACCAATCTCCAGCAAAAAATTCACTTGTATTCTTTTCGGTCCTTTAAATGTTTCGTTCAATTACTACTTACCTCACAGCAATCCTTACCTCCATTGCGGAACGTGTGAATTATACCTGATTTGCATACTTTTATTCGTTTTGTTTAAAGGAAAGCGAATAAACACACAAAAACAAAATCTGCCTTATGTCGTTAGCCAAGGCACCATTTAGAACAAATGGCTCAATTTGTCACGGAGTTTAGCACGGGGAGATTCTTCCGGTATCTCCAGGACGTTTACTTTCGAATTTTTTTGTTGCTGTCAGGCCATTCTTTAAAAGCAAAGCGCATCTGATATTTCGAAGAAGTTTCCACTTAAATCTATGCAGGAAATAAAAACAGTTCGAAAAGAAAAAAGAAAAAAAAAAGAAGGAATGATGCATTCTAATAACGGCTGTTGCTTATTTTGATGGTTTTTTAAAAAGTTCTTTATTTCAATTACAGTACCTTAGCAACCGATGAAGAGACCTGATATGAAGATTAAGTTGGGTAATTAATAAGACCTTCAAAAGAATAAACTTTGTTCATCAGTTTTGATTAGCTTTTATATTTGCTTTCTTTTCCATATGCAAGCATCAATATTTAAAATATCATTAACACCTTTAGATATTTAAAAAATAAGGATTTAAAAAAAACTTATAAACAGTTTTTCTGGTATACATTTTAATAAACTGAAACACACAGTATCAATTTTTTTCTAATCGTTTAATTATTTTAATAAGTAGAAATAGCTGTAATAATAATAAAAGGACAACAGTAGAAATAACTGTAAATGCAGATATCAAGTCAAATTAACACATAATACCATGAAAGAAAAGGTGGTAACACAAAACAAAATCTGACACTAAATGGCCTAAAGACGATAGAAATTTTATATCAAATTCAAAACCAATAAAATGAATCATACTACATAAAAAAATTTCCAATTCTTTAATTGTTTTTTAACACTAGGAATAACTGTAATAATGACTACAGTAGGAATAACTGTAAATGCAATCATCAGGGCAAACAACAACTTATTACCATGAGAGAAACATGATAACACAAAACAAAATTTGATACTATGTAAAAAAAATTAGTTTATATTAAACTGAAAAACCAATAAAATAAATCATATGCGTGTAACAAGTGTTCGCATAATAATATGATAACAACAGGCATAACTGTAAATATATGTTTGTTTAGTTTGACATTCTACGGTCATTTAGTGCACATTTTGAGCTAATTAGACCGGAACCTACAGTTTAACGTGGATTCCGAACCATTAATATACATCCTTGCCCCAGTCAGGATTCGAACATGTAGCATATGGTACCAAAGGTCAGAGGCAATTAGCCATCAGGCTGCAACTGTAAATACAGTCATCAAGGCAAAACACAACACTATAGTATGAAAGAAGATATGGTATCACAAACAAAATGTGATATAAGTTATTTAAAATAATTAAATGTTTACATGAAACTCAAAATCCTTTTTCCAAAAGTAATATTACCATGTTCTATAAAATGCACACACTAAGAAATATTCTACCAAAGCAACCATTTTTAAACTGAAGTAAATATTTTTATATAAAATTTTCCATTTTCCGAAATCTAAGATGTTTCATATCAGGAATTCCATTATATATTAATTCCATATTATCAATAGTTCTTCATATTCAATTATTAATAACATGCGTAGTGTTATTTATTTATTTTATATATTGTGGAACAGACTGCGTAATGATATTTCACCACAAATCTTTAAAAACATATATTTTATATTAAAAGACTTAATGCGCACCTCGAGTGAAACTCTTCAAACGAAGGATCCATCGAAATTCTGTAGGAGCTCAAAATTCAACCGAGCCGAGAAGTTCCAGTGAACGAGTTCTTTTGAGTGGAACTGGAGCGAATCGATCAGAGATGTGTTATCGATGACAGATATAGAACTTTACCATCTGAGGCTGTGGAAGCAATCAATTCTCCCTTCTTATCGGTATTTTCACTTTGCCCCGGGCCCTTCGAAACTTTATTTCTTTGCCCCCCTCCGGGCACAACGTGGGAGAAAAAATCCATAACTCTTTTTTGACTCCCTTATCAGGGAAAACTTTGTTTGTTATCGTTATAATTATCTGGTTTTTGACTCGTTCACCATTTTTTGTGGTCCTTTTGGTAAACGGCATTTAGGTTTTGATGCGACTTAAACTGACTCTTGAATGATGAATGCTTGTAAATATATTTTGTTAAAGATTGTTAATTCACAATTGTGTTAAAAGGACTATTTTTTAGACGCGAAAAAACTTGTAAACAGATAAATAGAGAAAATATCAATGCTAATGGAACGGAAATGACGTAAATCCTGTCGTCTAGTTTTTGACTCGTTCATTATTTTTTGGTTCTTTTCGTAAACGGCTTTATGTTAAGATGGGATTTAAACTGACCCTTTAATGATGAATATGAGTAAATATATTTTGTTAATCATTATTAACAACATAATTATGTTAACAGCGGACTATTTTTTTAGACGCAAAACAACTTGTAAATGGATAAATGTAGAAAATGTCATTGATAACGGAACGGAAATGACGTAAATCATGTCAGATTATGATATACGCTCATGCACGCCAGATGTGATGTATCGTCTAACTATCGTAACTTTGTTTGTTATCTTTATAAATATCTGGTTCTTGACTCGTTCACCGTTTTTTTGGTCCTTTTGGTAAACGGCATTTGGGTTTTGATGTGACTTAAACTGACTATTTAATGATGAATATGGGTACATTTGTTTTGTTAAACATTGTTAATTCACAATTGGGCTAATAGAGGACTATTTTTTAAACGCAAAACAACTTGCAAATCATGACAGCTCATGATATTCGCTATTGCACGTCAGGTGTGCTATATCATCTACCTTAACTTTGTTTGTTGTCGTTATAATTATCTGGTTTTTTAATCTTTCACCATTTTTTGGTCCTTTAGTAAACGGTATTTAGGTTTTGATGTGACGTACTATTGTGTTCAAAAAGTAAAACCAGTTTTCAATTTAATGGTATTTGCATTTTTTCTTCTTTTTTTAGGTTGTTCGCTGTATGAAATTTTACGTCAAAATATTTATTATTGCTTGAGTTACGCTTGATTTTATTATTAGCTATTATTACTAAACCTATATTTATAATAACAGCAAATAAATTTTCACTGCATTTGAAAGTGGGACACTTATTTTAATTACCATTAATTATAACCACCCTGTATTTAATAAATATATAATAAATATAATAATAGATATTTATATATCAATCATCATATATCAATTGTAAAATTAGTAAATAATTTAATTTTCCTTTATGTAAATTTGAATAACATAAGCAAAAAAAAAAAAAGGATGCATTTGTAAATAATTTTTTTAAAAAATATATTTCATTTGATATTTTAAATAAAGCAGTATCTAATATCAAATAGATGAACACTATTATTACTAAACTTAAATTTATTAATAACAGTAAATAAATTGTCATTGCATTTGAAATTGGAACTTTAATTATAATCACCCTGTAATAAATAAATATAATAAAAATATCTAATAATAATAATATAACAAATATATAAATATATATAATAAATTTATATATATTTAAATATATATCAATTATAAAATTAGCCTTAAAATTTGATTTTTCATAAGCTACATTTCAATATATAAAATAATAAACAATGTATTTGAGAGTAATTGTTCTCAGATATAACTCATAAAATATTTTAAATAAAGCAGTATCTAATAACAAATGCATAAGCACTGTTATTACTAAACCTAAATTCATCATAACAGCAAATAAATCGTCATTGGATTTGTGGCATCTCATTCAATCTGAACCAGGAAATGCATACTGAGCGGCATTTGTTGACAGAATGTTGCGTTCACCCCTCAGTCAAACACTGACAAGCTGGGCGTGGCAAATGACGAGCATAACACGAGTCGAAAATGCCTTCATGAATAAATAGAGGTTGAAATTACTGCAATTACCATCATGGGCAGAACTAGACTTATGTGCATCACCAACTTATTTCCATAAGCATTATCTGTTAGATATTCTCAAAGTCACACATTGGTCTTAAATTATTAAGTATTGTGAGGCAGTTAAATGTTTTAATGGGTTATGACTTGCGCATGTGTCTTAGGAAGACATAAGTAAAAGAATATTGTAATAACCTTTATGAATTTCCAACAAGGAAAAACATTAATTACACATTTTACATGCCTAATTAATATTAAATTAATAAATTTTTTATTTTTTTAAAAACTATTTATTAATTTTGAAAATAAAATTGTCCGTAGAAACTTTCTGTGGTAGTAGGTAATAGTATCCATGGGGTATTGAAAAAGTCTGTATAAAATTTCACATGGAAAAATATTAATTACACATTAAACTATTTTTTGTAATAAAAATAAAATTGTGCATAGGAACTGCCCATGGTAGTAGGTAGTAGGCAGTTGGTAGAAGGTAGAAGTGTCCATGGTAGTACTGTAATAACCTGTATGAGTTTTCAACAAGGTAAAATAATAATTATGCATTTTACAACCATTTATTAAATATGAAAATAAAATTGACCAAAGGAACTGTCCATGGTAATGTTGTAATAATCTGTTTGAATTTATATTAGGTAAATACATTAAATATGTTTACACATTAAATACATTTATTAATTATGAAAATAAAATTAGCAATAATGAGTAATTTTCAATTGATCTTTTAAATAGAGCAATATCTAATGACAAATGCATAAGCAATATTATTACTAAACCTAAATTTATAATAACAGCAAATAAGTTGTCATTGGATTTGTGACATTTCACTCAATCTGAACCAGGAAATGCATACTGATCGGCATTTGTTGATAGACTGCTGCGTTCACCCCCAGTCAAATACCAACAAACTGGGCGTGGCAAAAGACGACCCTAACACGAGTCGAAAATGCTTTCATGAATAAATGGCGGCTGAAATTACTGTAATTATCATCATGGGCAGAGCTAGATTTATATACATCACCAACTCATTTCCATAAGCATTATCTGTTAGATACTCTCAAACGCGCACATAAGTCTTAAATTATTAATTATTATGATGCGTTTAAATGTTTTAACGGATTATGACTCGCCCTGGTTTCTTAAAAAGTCATAAGTAAAAAAAAATATTGTATTAACCTGCATGAATTTCCAAAAATAGGTAGTAGGTAATAGGTGTAGAATCAATGGTATTAGGCAATAGTATTTATGGGAGTAGGTAGAACTATCTATGATATTATTGTAATACCCAGTATGAATTTCCAAGAAGTTAAAATATTAATTACACTTTTAAAAACAATTTATTAATTATGGAAATAAAATTGTCCATTGGAAACTCTCCATGGTTTTAGATAGTTTTATCACTGGTAGTAGGTAGTAGTGTCCATTGTAGTATTGTAATAAACTGTATGAGTTTTCAACAAGGCAGAGTTTTAATTAAACATTAAAAATATTTACTAATTATGAAATTAGATTTGTACATAGAAACTGTACATGGTTATAGATAGTAGTATCCATTGTAGTAGGCAATAGTATTCATGGGAGTAGATAGTAGTATGTATGATAGTATTGAAATAACCTATATTGTTTTCCAAAAAGGTAAAATATCAATTACGCTTTTTAAAACTATTTATTAATTATGAAAATAAAATTGTCCATTGGAATTACCCATGATAATATTGTAATATAATATATATAATAAAATTAATAAAATAGATAATCAATTTATATATTTTACGCTATATATTAATTATAAAAGTAGCATAAAAATTTGATTTTTCATAAGCTATATTTCAATACAATTAGTAAAAAAAAAATTAATTATGAGTAATTTTTAATAAAATATATTTCATTTGATATTTTAAGTAAATCAGTAACTAATAACAAATGCATAAGCATTGTTATTACTAAACCTAAATTTATAATAACAGCAAATACAGTATTAATGGATTTGTGACATCTCACTCAATCTCAACCAGGAAACCTACAAACAGTCTATCAACCATTTGTTGATGGACTGTTGCGTTGACACCTGGCGTTGACACCAGCGTAAACACTGAAAAGCTGGGCGTGGCAAATGACGACCATAACACCAGTCGAAAATGCTTCCATAAATAAATAGCAGCTGAAATTACTGTAATTATCATCATGGGCAGAACTGAATTGATGTGCATCACATACTCATTTCCATAAGCATTATCTGTTAGATACTCTCAAAGGCACACATAAGTCATAAATTATTAATTATGATGAAGCGTTTAAATGTTTTAACGGATTATGACTCACACTGGTTTCTTAAGAAGACATATGTAAAAATATATTGTATGAACCTGTATGAATTTCCAATAATAGGTAGTAGGTAATAGGTGTAGAATCAATGGCAGTAGGCAGTAGTATTTATGGGAGTAGCTAGAAGCATCTATGATATTATTGTAATTCCTTGTATGAATTTCCAAGAAGGTGAAGCATTAATTACACATTTTACATGCCTAATTAATATTTAAATTTATATTAAATTAATATATTTTTTATTTTATAAAAAAATATTTATTAATTTTGAAAATAAAATTGTCCCTAGAAACTTTCTGCGGTAGTAGGTAATAGTATCCATGGGGTATTGAAAAAGTCTGTATAAATTTTCACGTGGAAAAATATTAATTACACATTAAACTATTTGTTATAATAAAAATAAAATTGTGCATAGGAACTGTCCCTGGTAGTATGTAGTAGGCTATAGGTAGTTGGTAGAAGGTAGAAGTATCCTTGGTAGTACTGTAATAACCTGTATGAGTTTTCAACAAGGTAAAATAATAATTATGCATTTTAAAACTATTTATTAAATATGAAAATAAAATTGACCATAGGAACTGTCCATGGTAATGTTGTAATAATCTGTTTGAATTTATATTATTACATTAAATATGTTAACACATTAAATACATTTACTAATTATGAAAGTAAAATTAGTATTAGTGAGTAATTTTCTATAAAATCTATTTCAATAGATCTTTTAAATAAATCAATATCTAATGACAAATGCATAAGCAATATTATTACTAAACTTAAATTTATAATAACAGCAAATAAGTTGTCATTGGATTTGTGACATTTCACTGAATCTGAACCAGGAAATGTATACTGATCGGCATTTGTTGATAGACTGCTGCGTTCACCCCCAGTCAAATACCAACAAGCTGGGCGTGGCAAATGACGAGGGTCGAAAATGCTTTCATGAATAAATAGCGGCTGAAATTACTGTAATTATCATCATGGGCAGAACTGAATTTATGTGCATTACCCACTCATTTCCATAAGCATTATCTGTTAGATACTCTCAAACGCACACATAAGTCTTAAATTATTAATTATTATGAAGCGTTTAAATGTTTTAACGGATTATGAGTCACACTGGTTTCTTAAGAAGTCATAAGTAAAAAAAATATTGTATCAACCTGTACGAATTTCCAACAATAGGTAGTAGGTAATGGGTGTAGAATAAATGGTAGTAGGCAATACTATTTATGGGAGTAACTAGAAGTATCTATGATATTATTGTAATACCCTGTATGAATTTCCAAGAAGGTAAAATATTAATTACACTTTTAAACACAATTTATTAATTATGGAAATAAAATTGTCCATTGAAAACTCTCCATGGCTTTAGATAGTTTTATCACTGGTAGTAGGTAGTAGTGTCCATTGTAGTATTGTAATAACCTGCATGAGTTTTCAACAAAGCAAAGTTTTAATTACACATTTAAAATATTTATTAATTATGAAAATAGATTTGTCCATAGAAACTGTACATGGTAATAGATAGTAGTATCCATTGTAGTAGGCAATAGTACTCATGGGAGTAGCTAGTAGTCTGTATGATAGTATTGCAGTAACCTATATTGTTTACCAAAAAGGTAAAATATCAATTACACATTTTAAAACTATTTATTAATTATGAAAATAAAATTGTCCATTAGAACTGCCCATGATAATATTGTAATATGAAATATATAATAAAATTAATAAAATAATAGATCATGAATTTATATATTTTACGCTATATATTAATTATAAAGTTAGCATAAAAATTTGATTTTTAATAAAATATATTTCATTTGATATTTTAAGTAAATCAGTAACTAATAACAAATGCATAGGCATTGTTATTACTAAACCTAAATTTATAATAACAGCAAATACAGTGTTATTGGATTTGTGACATCTCACTGAATCTCAACCAGGAAACCTACAAACAGTGTATCAACCATTTGTTGATGGACTGTTGCGTTGACATTCACTCAAACACTGACAAGCTGGGCATGGCAAATGACGAGCATAACACGAGTCGAAAATGCTTTCATGAATAACGGCTAAACTTACTGTAATTACCATTATATTCAGAACTGAATTTATGTGCATCATCAACTCATTTCCATAAGCATTATCTGTTTGATAGTCTCAAAGATACACATATAGGTCTTAAATTATTAATTGTTAAGTAGCATTTAAATGTTTTAACGGATTCTGACTGGCACTGGCTTCTTAAAAAGACATAAGTAAAAGATTATTGTTATAGTCTGCATGAATTTTAAGCATGGTAAAATATTAATTATACATTTTAAAACTATTTAATAATTATAAAAATAAAATTGGCAATTGTAGTAGGTTGTAGGTATGTATGTATAGTTGTAGTATTGTGTATGCATTGTTGTAGATATATATGGTAGTATTGTTAAAACCCATATTAAACTCCAAAAGATAAAAAATATTAATTATAGCTTAAAATTAGTTATTAATTGTGGAAATAAATTTGTCCATAGAAACTGTCCATGGTAATATTGTTTTACCTGTATGAATTTCCACAAGATAAAATAGTAATTACATATTTAAACTATTTATTAATTTTTAAAATAAAATTGTCCATAGAAACTGTTCATGGCAGTTGGTAGTAGTATCCATTGTAATAACCTATATGGATTTCCAACAAGATAAATAATTAATTACGCATTTTAAAACAATAATTATGAAAATAAAATTGTTCACAGGAACTGTCCATGGTAGTAAGTAATAGTATGCATGGTAAGTATTGTAAACACCACTATGAATTTCCAACAAGATAAAACATTAATTATGCATTTTAAAACTATTTATTATTCATGAAAATAAATTTTTCTATAGGAACTGTCCGCGGTAATAAGTAGTAATATCCATGGTAGTATTGTAATAACGTGTATAAATTTCCAACGAGATAAAATATCAATTACACGTTTTAAAACTATTTATTAATTATGAAAATAAAATTGTCCATAGGAACTGCCCATGACTGTATTGTAATAAAATATATATAATAAATATATAAATATAAATAAAAATAGATAATGAATTTATATATTTTAAACCATACATCAATAATAAAATTAAGTTAAAAATTTGATTTTCCCTTGTCTAAATTTCAATATCATGAGTAAAATACAAATGCATTTGCGAATCATTTTTTATAAAATATATTTCATTTGATATTTTAAATAAAGAGATATCTAATAACAAATGCATAAGCTTTATTACTACACCTAAATGTATAATAACAGCAAATACAGTGTCATTGGATTTGTGACATCTCACTCAATCTGAACTGGGAAATGCATACTGAGCGGCATTTGTTGACAGACTGTTGCGTTCACCCCCAGTCAAGTACTGACTAGCTGGGCGTGGCGAATGACGGCCATAACACGAGTCGAAAATGCTCTCGTGAATAAATAGCTGGCTGAAATTACTGTAATTACCATCATGAACAGAACTGAATTTATGTGCATCACTAACTCATTTCCATAAGCATTATCTGCTAGATATTCTCAAAGGTCTTAAATTATTAATTATTATGAAGCATTTAAATGTTTTAACAGATTATGACTTGCACCAGTTTCTTAGGAAGACATAAGTGAAAGAATATTGTAAAATTCTGTATGAATGTTAAAGAAGGTAAATAGTAATTACTAGTTATTAAAATAAAATTGTCCATTGAAATATGTCCATGGTAGTATTTTAATATCCTGTATGAATTTCGAACAAGGTAAAATATCAATTACACATTGGAAACTATTTATTAATTATAACAATAATATTGTCCATATGAACTGTCCATGGTTGCAGATAGTTTTATCAGTGGTAGTAGGTAGTAGTATCCATGGTAGTATTTTAATAACCTGTATGAATTTCCAACAAGGCAACGCATTAATTCACATTAAAACTATTTATTAGTTATGAAAATAAAGTTGTCCATAGCATTTGTCCATGGTACTAGGTTGTATTATCCATGGTAGCAGGTAATAGTAATAGTATTCAAGTAGTTAGTAGTGTCTATGATAGTATTATAATAACCTGTATGAATTTCCAACAAGACAAATGATCAATTACACATTTTAAAACTATTTAATAATTATGACAATAAATTGACCTTACGAACTGTCCATGATAATATTGTAATAAAATATATATAATAAATATATAAAAATATATAATAAATATATAAAAATATATAATAAATATATAAAAATATATAATAAATATATAAAAATATATAATAAATTTATATATTTTACACTTTATATCAATTATAAAATTATAATTAAAATGTGATTCTTCATATGCTAAATTTCAATATAACGAGTAAAAACGCAACGCAATTGTAAGCAATTTTTATAAAATATACTTCATATTTTATATTTTAAATAAAGACATATCTAATAACAAATGCATGAGCACTGTTATTACTAAACCTAAATTCATAATAACAGCAAATACAGTGTCATTGGATTTGTGACATCTCACACAATCTCAACCAGGAAATGCACACTGAGCGGCATTTGTTGATAGACTGTTGCCTTTACCCCCAGTCAAACGCTGACAAGCTAGGCGTGGCAAATGACAACCATAACACGAGTCGAAAATGCTTTCATGAATAAATAGCGGCTGAAATTACTGTAATTACCATCATGAGCAGAACTGAATTTATGTGCATCACCGACTCATTTCCATAACCATTATACGTTATATACTCTCAAACGCACACATAAGTCTTAAATTATTAATTATTATAAAGCATTTAAATGTTTTAACGGATTGTGATTTGCACTGGGTTCTTAAGAAGGCATAAGTAAAAGAATATTGTAATACTATGTATGAATTTTAAACAAGGTAAAATAATAATTATACATTTTAAAACTATTTATTAATTATGAAAATAAAATTGTGCATAGAAGTCACTTTCTATGGATAGTCTCATTGGATAAATATTACACAATTTATAGAAATGGCAGTAGGTGGTCTATGATTGGCAGAAGCAAATTTTATGTTATATAAAGATATATTTGCATTTAAAGTAGTAAGCTATTGTTGTTCCTTATCCCACTTGGTGGACAGCAACCAAGTACAAGAATAGACCAAGTACAAGAACTCATGTGGTCTCATGGAAGGAGAGAAAGGGAGTCACCTTCTGTTGGGAGGAAACACCATAGGTAGATGTCTGACTTGATTCAGTGACGCTGAAGAAGGAGGGTAGTGCCTTCAGGTTGGACTTTTAGGGGGAATCACCCCACGTTTGAGTATCACAAGGGAGAAAACACTTAAAACTCCCATTAGGTACTTCGACTCACGAGGTAAGATGCTGAACTGAGCATCACAAATTTCATGGAATCTAATCGTATTTTAAAACAGTGTCTGCAACAAAGCAGCTTTGGATTGACATCCACCCTAATGCTCACCAGTGGCCCGTGTAGCCACTGAGCCACGTGTCGAGCATAATGAAAATAAAATTAATTTCAAGGAATTTTCTTTGAATTAATTATTGTTGTATTGAATTATTTTCATTTTCATTAAAAATAACGTTTCCTTACGTAAAATATATTGCAATAATGATAGAACATTAACAATCACGTGACATTAACAATTAAAAAATAGCATAATAAAACTGTTGAATACTTGATTATTTTACTCTATACTGTTTGAATACTTTATCAGGATTGGTTTTGTCAATTGCAATGCTTTAAAGAATAATTAACACATCATATTAACTATATCAATGATACAAATCATTTTTATAATCACTACACAGTTTAATTCAAATAATTACAGAATTTCAGGCAAATTTTTCCTAAAAGGATTTACTGTAGGTTAGAACACTTAAACAAAGAAAGAAGTAGCAGCTTCGTTAGAACAATGAACTTTCCAAACTCATTTGTAAAAGAAGTCTTTGGGGGCCACTAAATCTTGTCTTTGGCTCTCAGAGGACTTTGGATTTCGTTTTTCGAATTACTTAATGCTGATTCTTGATGAATCGTTCATTTTATAGGGGCCATTGCAACTCACGGATACATAAAAACAAATTGTACGAGTTCCCATTAAAAGGTTATTTAAATCGACTCTTTAAGCAATTAGCGTTTGTCTGGTAAGTCTAATCAATTAATCAGGAAATCGTATACGGAAATTTAAAACCGGTTTCATGGTATAAATGAATCATGTAAAATTATTATCAGGGTTGCATTTTATGTGATGAAATATATTTTATTAATTATAGTTTTCTATTTAATTTAAAAGCGTAAATTTGTATATTGGATGACCAGCTATTACAAATGTTCATCATGTTATGAGTGATAATTATTATAGCATGATCAGCTTTGTTTGAAATAGTTCAAAAGTTATTAAAAGTGTTTTAAATATAAGTATTATTTATAATAACATGCTTGTGATTTTGGATTAGACTGACTCAAAAAGAAACTGAATTTCAATTTTATTAGTTGTTACAATTGCTGGTTGTGTCTACTTATTCAATTTACTATGACATGAAATTTTTTTGAACAAAAAAGTATCGGTTAGTTTGTTAAAATTTAGTACATATATATATATATATATAATAATAGTTTTGTCTGTGATAATATTAATAACATTCAAAATTTTATAAATATGTGTGTATGCATGGTGAGTGTGGGTGTGTATTGGCGGGTGTCTGAGTGTGGGTGGGTGTACGCGGGTAGATGAGTGGGTATCTGGGTGCATGCATGTGTGCATACGTGAGTAGGTGTGTGTCTGGGTGGGAGTGTGTATAGGGGTATCTGTGTATGGTGCGTGTGTGTGTATAAATGGGTGGGTTTCTGGGTGTGTATGTGTATGTGTATGGGTGTTTGGGTGGGGGTGAGTGTATGTGTGTGTGTGTCTGAGTTTTGGTGAGCGTCTGGGTGTGAGCGTGTACTGATACTGGAGTGTCTGGGTGTGTTTGTGTATAGGCGTCTGTATGAATGTATGGGTGGATGGGTAGGGTCTGGGTGTGTTTGCATTGGTGTGTGGATGTGTGAATGTGTAAGGATGAGTGGTTGAGTAGTTGGATGTGTGTGTATGCGGGTAGGTGGGTCTAAGTCTGGGGGGATGGGTAGGGCCTGGGTGTATATTTGTGCAGTGTGTGTGTTAGATGGGGTATGCGGGTAGGTGTTTGGTGTAGTGTGTGTGCTGTATAATGTGTTTGGTGGTGTAGATTTAACAACTACTCAACAGCATAATAAACGCTGTTCGAATATTAGTTGTATCAATTGTTTTTTATCAATTGTATTGCTTTATAGAACAATTAACACATAATATTAACTATATCAGTGATATAAATCAAGTATAAAAATTTCTACACAGTTTCATTCAAATGGTTAGAGAATTGCAGGCAAGTGTTTCCTAAAAAGATTTACTATAGACTAGAGCCCTGAGAAAGAAGTAACAGCTTTGTTAGAGTAACGAACTTTCCAAACTCATTTGTAAAAGAAGGTTTTGGGGCCACTAAATCTTGTCTTTGGCTCTCAGAGGACTTTGGATTTCGTTTTTCGAATTACGTAATTCTGATTCCTGATAAATCGTTCGTTTTCACAGGGGCCGTTGCCACTCACGGATACATAAAAACAAATTGAATGAGTTCCCATTAAATGGTTATTTAAGTCGACTCTGTAAGCAATTATCGTTCGTCGGGTAACTCTAACCATTTAATTAGACACAAAAAATCAGGAAATCGTGCCAGGAAATCAACTATTTTAATGATGTGCATGATGCAATACATATCTCATTGCATAGAGTAAATCTGACTGGCTGATGTCACTTTCTATGAATCGTTCCCATTGGATAAATATGACACAATTTGTAGAAATGGCTGCAGGTGGCCTTTGATTGGCCAGAGGCAAATTTTATGTTATATAAAGATATATTCGCATTTAAAGTAGTAAGCTATTGTAGTGAATAATGTTGTTATTTCGTATCCCACTTGGTGGACAGCATCTGAACCAAGTCCATGAACTCGTGTGGTCTCATGGAAGGAGAGAAAAGGACGGGCAGTTTTTACTGTTATGAAGCACCCGTAGGTAGAAGTCTGACTCGGCTCCGTGACACTGAAGAAGGAGGGTAGTACCTTCCGGGAAGGGACATTTAGGAGGAATTACCTCGTATATGCGTATCGTATGAGAGAAAACCCAGAAATATACCATTAGATAAACCGACTGATGAGGCAAGATGCTGAACATCGCGAATGCTATCAAATATCCTCGTTTTTGAGACAGTAGAGCGTTTTTGAGTATAGTATTTTTATAATACGGTATTTTTTCTCCCGTAGCGCGCATGCTCACAGGAAATTGCGCGTGCGTATCTGTAATAATGTTTTCCTATGAGCATGCGCGCTAGGGAGAGAAAATACTGTATTATAAAAATACGGTATGCAAAAACTCTCTTCTGTCTGCAACAAAGTCGAATTAGACCAAGGTGTCTAATGGCAGAATGGCTAGCGTTCTGGCGTTAGGTACCACTGGTTTAGGGTACAGTGATGTGGTGTTATAGTAGTAGTATTAGTAGTAATAGTCAAATCAGACTGGGACCCACGGTTTATAGAGGATACGGAACAACTACAAACATCCATGGCACCAACGGAACTTTAATCCGAAGCCTGTGGCATTGAGCACCAGTGGACTAGTCACTCGGCCATCAGGACTTCAATTTAAAACAATAGTCCATTATAATAAAAACTAAATTTAAATGAATTAAATATAAATAACCTATCGTAACATAAAACTATTGTAACAAGGAAATAACATTATCAATTACATAGCAATAACTATCATCGAATGTTATAAAGAAAAATTTTAAATACTTTATCAAAAATGGTTTTTTTTTCAATTGTATTGCTCTATATAATAATTAACTCAAAATAACTATATAAAGATACAAGTTATTTTAAAATGTTAAGTTTAAGTGTAGATCTATTTAATGCAGTTATCTATTCAGATGATTAGGGAATTTCAGGCAAAATTTTTCCCTAAAAAGATTTATTATAGGTTAAAGAAAGAAGGAAGTAACAGCTTTGTTAGAACAATGAACTTTCCAAACTCATTTGTAAAAGAAGTCTTTGGGGGCCACTAAATCTTGTCTTTGGCTCTCAGAGGACTTTGGATTTCGTTTTTCGAATTACTTAATGCTGATTCCTGATGAATCGTTCATTTTATAGGGGCCATTGCCACTCATGGAAAACATAAAAACAAATTGAACGAGTTCCCATTAAATGGTTATTTAAGTCGACTCTGTAAGCAATTATCGTTTGTTTGGTAACTCTAATCAATTAATTAGAACTCAAAAAATTAGTTAATCGTATAAGGAAATTTAAAATAGGTTTCATGGTACAAATTATTCATGCAGGTTGCATTTTGTGTGATACAGTATTCCATATTTATAGTTTTCTCTTTAATTAATAAGAGTGAATTTGTTCATTGAATGAAGCGCTATTATAAATATTCATTATATTATGCGTGAGAATTATTACAGTATGATCAGCTATGTTTGAAATAGTTTAGAAGATATTACAAATTTTTTAAATGTAATTATTTTTTTATAACCCCCTTGTGATTTTAGATTAGACTGATTCAAAAAAGAAAAGGTATTAGAGTTTTATTAGCAGTTATAGTGCTTGTTTTATTTACTATGATATGAAATTGAGTTTAAAAAAAACAAAAAAAACACTCATTAATTTGTTAAACTTTAGTATACGTATAATTATTTTTAATTGCATTAAAAATGTTATAAATGTGTGGGGGGAGTGGAAGCATATGTACATGTGAGTGTATGGGTATAAAACAGGTGGACTGTCGTGGGCTGACACATAGATGGCGCAACTAATATTAAATCCATAGGATTTTTAGTTAGCCCTAAATTTCAAAAGACACGTATATAAATTTGACAACTGTTGCACTATTAGTATGTGAGTTATAGCATTTGTAGTGTTCATCACGTGCAGTCCACTCGGCTGACTGCCGATTGGACTCCGGTGTGAAATGTTGAAGCCATGTTTCATCCATTGTCACATATCGACGCAAAAAATTCGGGTTTATTATGATTGAACAGCTCCAAACACTGCTTAGAATAATCATTTCGTTGTTGTTTTTGGTCGATTGTCAGCTTGCGCGGCACCCACTTTGAACAGACCTATCGCATATCCAAATATTAATTCACGATATGTCCAACACGTTCCTTTGATGTCTTTAGGGTCTCAGCTATTTCAATCAACTTCACTTTACAGTTATCACAAATTATTCTGTGGACTGTTTTGATATTTTCGTCGGTAACAGCCTCTTTGGGGCGTTCACTGTGTGCATGGTCCTCGGTGCTCATTCCACCTCGTTTAAATTTAGCAAACCACTTCTCTGCGGTTGATTTACTTGGTGCAAAGTGCGAATAATGTTTATCAAGCCAAACCTTGGCTTCAATAGTATTTTTTTTTTTGCCAAAAAGCAATGAAGAAATTTCTTTTTATCCATTTTTTTCAAACTAACAAAAGTTGCTTCACTAAAAATGCTATAACTCACATACTAATAGTGAAACAGCTGTCAAATTTACACACGTGTCTTTTGAAGGTTAGGGCTAACTAAAAATCATATGGATTTAACACTAGTAGCGCCATCTTTGTGTCAGCCTACGACCTTTTCTGCCCACCTGTTATATATATATATATATATATATGTGTGTGTGTGTGTGTGTGTGTGTGTGTGTGTGTGTGTGTGTGTGTGTGTGTGTGTGTGTGTGTGCGTGTGCGTATAGGTGGGTGGATGTCTGGATGTGTATGTGTGTGTGGGTGGGTGTTTGTGTATGTGCTTGTGTATTTGGGATGGAGGGGTGTATGGGTGTGCTTGTTTACGTGGTCTGAGTAACAAGCATAATTTCGAAATGTTTTCAAATACCTGTTAGAATCTTTTGAAAACTCTCAATTATGTATGTTAAATAAATCACCCAACTTAAAAAATAGATTAACTTTTGAAACGTACTACTGATTATGAAAATCAACTTTATTGTTGAAAAATATATGTCATTTAAACAAAGACTGAAGAAAATGTTCAAAAAATCTTTATTTCCATCTAAAAGAAAGAATATATTAGTAAATATTTAGGCTCAATAAAGATATTATTAGTATGTTACCATAAAGTTTTAAATAATCTTCCTATTGTAATATATAAATCAAACAAAATTTATTACGCCTTTTATATGCAGGCCTAGTAAAGCCTAGCCTTTATATTTTTTATTTACCTAGCCTTTTATATGCTGGGCTAAGACTTTTATATATGTATATAATTAATAACTAGCATCAAACTGTAAATTATCACCAATTGAAAATGTAGTAGTGAAAATTTAATTTGAGGTTTAACTGCAAATATAACATTATTTAACTGTAAATATAAATTATTATTTAATCTTATTAGAGAAGTTTAAAATATTTTTAACTTTCTAATAAATACATTCGAAAAATGAATTCATAATATAATTTCAATATATCTGCCCCAATATTTGCAAACTCCTATAAAGCACAAATATTTGAATTATAACGTCAATTCAAATAATTAAAGACATGAATCACATTATTTCACATTTGGAAAATTAAATCTGTTATTCAAATACTTATGTAGATATGTTTCTGTAAAAAGAAAGAAAATAAATTACTTCGAAATTCAATGATTACTAAAAGAATTATTATACAGAATATTCAATTTCAATTTGTATTTTGTTTAAGGAATCAAAATTACTTTTTGAAATTTCACACGCTATTTAAATATTTGCATTGAATGCATTCCAACTCATGGATATGGATAATTTTTCATTATTCATGAATGCTTATTTTTACATAAATGCAAATTTAAGGAGAATATATTATGTTTTATGAAACTGAACTGTTTTATAAAACTAAAACTGAAACGTTTTACTGAAAGTATTCAGTCATAGCAGATATTAAATAAGAATTATATGTCGTATTCTGAATCGTATAGAAGAATGTCGTAATGTGAACTTTTATCTCGTAAAATAAGCGCAAAATATTTGTATGGAAAAATATAATTATTATTTTTAAGGAAAATAATACATAATTATTAATATGACCTGATCAATGGAGGTTCTATATATTGCTACAAACTTATAAATTAATTTTTTAATCCAAGTAAAATTATGTGTTTATTGCCATAGTAAATCCTATTATTCTCTGGTGCTTGATGTCACAGGTTTAGGTTCGAGTCCCAGCTGTTGCATGGATGTTTGTAGTGATTCGGAATTTACTCTAAACCATAGGTCCCTGTCTAATATGAGTACTACTACTACACCACACCACATCACTGTGCCTACCTTTTACAGTTTTGGAATGATGGTTGAGAAGGATGAGATGGAGCCTGGGCTCTGTGACGCTCTACGGTCATATGAAACCGGGACCTATGGCTTAAAGTGGATTCCGGACAACTGCAATCATCCATGCCACAATCGAAGCGAAACCTGTGGCACTGAGCACCAGAACGCTAGCCACTCGGCCTTCAGGCCCCTGGTATAATATGACTGTAACGCGAGCGTTGGGATGAAAATCCTACACTTTAAAAATAGATATATCCTATCTCTAAATCAGTCAGTAGGCGAATGGTCTTAGCCCACCATGGTACTTTCGCGTAAATGATGAACAAGTAGAACTCTTATTATTGTTTTGTAGACGTATTATTTTGTTATCGTATTAAGTTTTTGAATCAGGAAGTGTCATTTGAAAACTGATAGTAAACAGATGATGAATATAATATCTTTTGCGAGCATTATAAATCCCGTAGATCAGAAAGTTCTTCTGTTTAATTTGTGGAAGAATGGTTGTGGATTTCCCTAATGCTGCTTTTGAAGGCTTTCTTTAAAACTTCCTTGCCCCAACTAGTCCTTCTGATTATTCCTGCTAAAAGTTGAATATAATGTATCTCTGCTTTTTTTCTCTTTGTTACGAATAATATATAGTATTCAATTTGATTGGATTTAACCAATTAATAAGTAGAAAAAATATATATATTAATATAGATATATTGTATTAAAGATATGATATTATTAACCAGTAACAATGGATATATTTTTTTTATTATTGTCACAGTCGATTAGTCACTTATCGATTCTATTACTCATCGATTATATTACATATGGATATTTATTTCTTATCGATTTCATTACTTATCTAATTTATTACATATCGAATCTATTACACTTCGCACTTCGATTTTATGTCTTATTTCATTTAAAAATAAAATTAGCTGAAAATAAAGCATATTCTCACGACTAACCTAATATATAACGAACAGCGATTTGGATTAATTATAAGTATGGTTCGGTTACGATTCGGATAAATTATACTCATAAACCTCAGATTTCTTTAACTAATTAAAATTAAGCTATCTGAATGTTAATTAACATTAGAGATATTTCGTAAATATACTTTACTGTAGCTAAGAATAGCTGTAAAGAACAATTTTAATATCCTAGATTAACTCATTCTGGCCTCGCTGCCACAGGTTTTGGGGTCGAGACGCAGCTGTATCATGGATATTCGTAGTGGTTCGGTACCTACTTTATGCTATAGGTTCTGGTCTAATAGTATGACTGTAGAGAGTTTGGCGTAGGGCTGAAATCTCTACCCTTAAAACTAATAAATAAGTAATAATATACGATCCTCTGTCTCGAAGTCTACCGGTAGGCAGGCGGTCTTGCCCCACTTTAGTACTCTCTCGCCAATGAAAAAGGATAATATTAACTGATGCGTTTAATTCGCCTTTTATACAACATTTCTAGTAGAAGACATAAATATAATTTTTTTTATCAGTAAACAAAAAATTTTGTAGTGTAAATAGCTGGAAAATGAGAATAAATGAGTTTGTTAAGTACACAGATTATGTTAAATAAAACTGAATATAAGAGTATACGTGAATTAATATAAGATATATCATTAAATAATTAGTGTAATTCTGTACTACAAAAACCTTAGTTATTCAAAAGATTCTTTATAAAACTCATTAATTTTTTCTCCTACAGGCCACTTACATAATATTATACCCTATATTAACTCATTCGTTTAATAATATGCTTTGCTTAAAAACCTGCCTTAAAAGAGGCTTTGTAAAGAAGTATTTAACAAACTACTTCTTTCAAAAACCTTAATAAGATGCTCTAAAGATCTCATTTTTAACATTTCAATTTTTCCCTAAAGAATTGCGCTAATTACTTCAATTATTTAACGTTATATACTATTTTAAGTCACTTGCTAAATACGCTTGTTAACATAAACTTGGTACATATTTATTTAACAAAGCTAATTATCCCCATTATCCCGCTATTTATCCCTATAAAAATTTTGTTTACAGATAAAAAAAATCTTTATAAATCATATTCTCACGAAGAAATTAATAGATAATAAACACCGATAAATTTTAAGTTAAATGCGAATTGGTATATTGTATAAAATGGTGAATTACTGATAAGTCACAGCTGTTTTTAAATAATGAAATTAAATTCTTTAATGCTATTTAACACTACAGATATTTTGTAAATACGTTTTACGGCAGGTAAGAAATAGCTATAAAGAACTTTTTTTTTTATCCTAGAAAAACTTATCATACGTTTAATTCTCCTAGCATACAGAATTTCTTAACAAAGCTTTGAGCACAAATATTTAGGCATAACAAACACCTTTGTTATTATAAAGAATCTTTATAAAAGACCTTCAATTTTTTTTTTGCTACAGGGCATTTACTTCATGCTATACTTTATTAACTCACTCCTCTAATACTGTTAGCTTAACAACCTATCTTAGAAGAGGCTTTTTGTAGAAGTATTTAACAAACAACTTATTTCAAAATCCTTAATAAGCTAGTCTAAGAAACGCATTGCTAACATCTCAATTTTTCTCTAAAGAATTACGTTAATTATTTCAATTATTTAATGCTATAATTCACGTGTTAAATAAGCCTTTGTTACAACTTTATTTAAAATAATACTGTGTCCAAAAAGTAAGACAAATTTTCAATTTAAAATTCCCGGGACTTATGGAATTTCAAGTTTTTTTTTCTTTTTTAGGTTGAACATGGTTGTTTTTAGGCACTTGTCCTTGACATTTGTGTAAAATTTGACGTCAAACTATTCATTAGTGTTTGAGTTAGGCTTGGTTTTGTGAGACGTTAAAACTGATTCCGGCAATTTTTGAAATGTCTGAATTAAATGAGCAAAGAAGTTGCATAAAATTTCCTTTGCAGAAACGTTCAGAATGTTGAAGAAGGCAGTCGGGAAGCATCCCTATATCGGAAAGAAATTTTTACAAGTGGTATAAATAGTTCAAAGAAGGCAAGTTCATCAGCCTCAACCGACGAAGCCCAAGTAAAAAAAAATTAAATATTTGTTGCTAGAAAACCATCAGTTTACAATTATAGACCTTGTTGCTGATGTTGGAATTTCGAAAGGATCGGTCAATTCTGACTGCACTGACACCGTGAATTTTTTGCCAAAAATGAAACACATATTATTCCACAACCACCGTTCGACTTCTGGATATTCCCTAAACTCACAAGACTACTCTGTGGACACCGTTTTGAGTCGATTGAAGAGATTCAACGTGAATCTCCCAGCGCTTTTAATGCCATCCCTACCGATGACTTTTCAGCATACATTAAGGATTGGAAAAAAAGTTGGCATAAGTGCATTGTGTCCGGAGGGGATTACTTTGAAGTCGATGAAATAAATTTGGAAGAATAAATAGTTTTTGAAAAAAAATGCCACAGTAGTACGCTTTGCTTAACAACTTTTCTTAGAAGAGGCTTTATATGGAAGTATTTAACAAACTACTTATTTTAAAATCCTTAATAAGATACTCTAAAGAACTCATTTTTAACATATCAATTTTTCGCTGAAGAATTACACTGATTATTTCAATTATTTAATGTTATATCATTTATAAAATCGCGTGTTAAATACATTTTGTTTTCAGTTTTATTTAACATAATCTTTCATTAGCAAAGCCATTTATCCCTATAAAATTTTGGTTTACTCATAAAAAAAATGTTTATAATTTTTTTTCACCGCATAGACTGCTTAATTCGCATTATCTGTGAACAGTGTTTTATTAGCTTAGTAGTAGGCGTTTCGATATCACAGTCCCTTTTTCTACGACTATTGTGCTGGCTCCCTGTAAATCCTTTTTCCCTTCCTTTTTTTGTTAAGTGAATAATTGAAAGTCCCGAATTGTAACTTATTGGAGGCATTCCAGGCTGGTTTTCCGTTCCTCCGAGTCTTCTTTTTCCGTCGCTTTCATTAATCTCGCGAACATTTGTAGGTGACATTTCCAGCGACACTTGATCAATTGTTCGATTCTCGCCATTTATCAAGTCACCGGGATAAATATTTGAACAAGGAAGAGGGTATCAATGATTCATATGTCTCAGAGACAATAGCGTGAGAGTTTCCGGAAGGAAATCATTGCATATAATCATTAGTATGTAAGTTCAAACTGTTTTTGTTTTGTTTAGAGATGCTCATCGTCAAAAATATGTTTATTTCAGAATGTTTTTCACGATTTAGGTACAAGTAAACCTTCAATTCGATAGTTCATGCAAATTAAATTATTATTATTATTTATCTTGTTTTGTTTCTGATCCTTTATGTGATCTAACTATTAGACCAAATCCATAAACCTCTAAAAAGTCCAAGAATAGAAGAGGTTCAGGAAAATTCTTGTCCAACGTAAAATCGAGACTGTTTAAAATATGAGTGGGTGATGCTTGAGCAGTCCTACACTTAGTTCAAGTCCGCAAAATCTTCTGACTTTGTTCATAGGTGAGATTCCTGGCCCAATGTGATAAGCAATTTTGTTGATGTTTATGGCTTCCAAACAGCAGGGCACCCCCATGGTGGTCTGAGTACCAGTTATGTGCTGGAAGAACATTCTAGAGATCCTTAAATGTCTTTCCAAAGTCGGGGAACACCTCACAATAAGTGCGAAGCATATCGGACTCGGAAGTCTTCGAAGAAGTCCTACACTTGGTGAAGATCCCCAAAATCTTCTGGCGCCTTTTTCATAGGAGAGACTCATCAAGTGTTCACTGGCAAAATATGATAAGCAAGTTTGTTGCTTCTAAGGCCCCTAAACAGCATGGAACCACCAGGGCAATTTCTCGAGTATCAATTATGTGTTGGAGGAACATTCCAGAGATCTTTAACTGTCTTCCCAAACTCGTAGAACAGCTGACTCTAATATCGGACTGGAGATCTCTGAAAAAGCTACTTTTGCCAGAGAATCTGCAATCTCGTTTACACTAATGCCAACATCCATTGGATGTGTCCCTCAGAATTAACTGAAAGTCTAGAAAGAAATTTTAGGATGGAAATACCTGAACTGTTTTCACCATTTGTCCATTTACTTAGATATTTCTGAGGATCGGCTGTTAGTAAGTATCCATCTATGCACAAAATCAGGCTCGAAATCATTCTCAACATAGCTCAGGCCTCTCTCGATAGCTATTAATTCAGATCTGAACACAAATCAGAAATTAGAATGTGTATTTATAAGACTAAATGTAACAGTAGGAGTCATAATCACTATACCATTACCATAATACCATTCGTCACACTTTCTACCATGTGCATAAATTTGAATCGCATATTTACGTATTTGGTTGATAGTTTCAATGGATATCTGTCTCATGAATTCATTGCAGTTATCAGTTTTGAAAACGAGTATTATAACCGTTAGGAACTTTTTTTAATTTGGTTACATTACTGGACACATGTACAGCAAACGTGCAGAAAAATTTAGGTTTGACTCCGTTGATGGCGTTTATGAATGCCTTCAGAAATGAACCGACGTGTTGTCGATACCGACAATGTACAATGTGCAGCATTACTCTTAAAAGTTCTACCTCCTCATCTGGTGGGATGTCAATGATATACATCAGTGGAAGAAACACATCAATGCTGAACAAAAGAAAATTTTGTTTCGGGAATCTTCTTCTTAATTATCTAAAGGAGCCTCATGAACTTTGGCAAAAAATTAAAAAGAAAATACAATCACTTATATTTTTATTCAAACAATACATATATATAATAAATAAATATACCTATATTTATAATATATATATATATATATATATATAATAAAAATATAGGTCATTCTATTTTATTCCATTCTGAATAGCTACCTGATTAATTTTGTTAATTTTACACTGTAGGTTTTTCAGGAGTTTTTTAATTACAGTTATTTAAATTAACTTCAGTATACAAATACCAACAAAGCATTTTTCAAAACCAATTAATGCATCAAGCTTAAATTTTGTCTTAGTTTCATGTTCCAGTATTGAAACCTTAGACTTTTGTGAGCATTCTAGGAAAATGTAGATCTGATTACTTAAAATCATTAAATAAGTTTATAGGTTTATATTTTTTAAAACACAAGCTAAAATTATTCGCTTTTAAATAATTAGCTAAGTTTTTATATGTTTTATATGTGGAGTCTGGCATAAAAAAGGTGAAACAAGACCATGGCTCTACAAATAAAAACAGGAAATTATACAAATTGTTGCCAATTTGTCTGCCAATCCAATTAGCAGATGAACGGTATGTGTCAATGAAGAATTTTTCCCATGTGTGGGTGTAAGGGAGTAATGAACTATAATCTTTGACCCCAGGGGAAGAGAAATTGAATGGAAGATAATGGTAATTGAGATAAAGGTCTATCTAAATAATTAATTATTGTAAATTAGCTGTAAATAATATTATGTTATTAAAAATAGATAGAAAAGGAACATCAGGCTTAATTATTTGTTTTCAAATTATCCCCTAGACACCGACCAAGATACCATAACCCTATATATACATGTATATATATATTTATAAATTTATATATAATATAGGGTTGTTGAATCAACCATAAATATATATATATATGCATGTATGAATACAATTATAATGAAATACATTTGATGTGGCATTAAAATCATTAATAAGACAATATAACGTATATTAAGAGTTATATTATATTTAAACATATATATGTGTATATAATATAGTGGTGTGGTATCAACCGTATACATATATATGTATATAATTATATTGCAATACTTTTGACTTGATATCAAAATCATTAATAAGACATTATAACATATATTAAGTGTTATATTTTGAAAATTAATCATATTATTAAATTAAATATTATAAATTATATTATATAAATTACATACAATATAATTTATAATTCAGTAGTTACAACTTCCGCACAACATTATAAATTAGCACTGAACTAAATAACTATTTAGCACTATCCATATTTATAAATATATTGTATCTTCTTCATAATTTTTCTAACACAATTTAATGATGTTGAATTTGTTATGATGTTTATTAAAGCCAACCAACATGGAATCGTAGCGTCGAGAAAAGATACAATTTCTTTAAACATTATTAGTATATTTGATCTCTGTCACTGTAGTGATATACATCACTCTAGTGACAGAGGTCAAATCAAAAAGAATATTATAGACAGAGTCAATAATCAAAAAGAATATTATTTTATAAACCTTTTTTCAACATGTCATAAATTCAGGAGTTCTGTATTGTAAATAGAACTATATTCCAAAAAGAACTTTAAGACATACACAAATATCAGTAGCCAACGGCCGTACCATGCTGAATATACCGGTTCTCGTTAGATCACCGAAGTTAAGCATCATTGGGCGCGGTCAGTACTTGGGTGGGTGACCACCTGGGAACACTGCGTGCCGTTGGCAAATTTGGGACCTGAATGGCCGAGTGTCTAGCGCTCTGGCGCTCGGTGCCACAGGTTTCGGGTTCGAATCCCGGCGGTGCCATGGATGTTTGTAGTGGTTCGGAATCCACTTTAAGCCGTAGGTCCCGGTCTCCTATGACTGTAAGAGCGTCACGGAGCAAAAGTCAGGCTTCTACCTACGGGTGCTCCATCACAACAGAAGCTGCTTCCTTCCCCTTTAATCATGAGTCCATATGGGCTCGTGGGCTTGGCCAGCCAAGTGGGATAAGAAACAACAACAACAACAACAACACAAATATCAAATTCTAATATTTAAATACAAGATATAAAATACATTTGGCAAGTTAAAGAGAGAATCTCTAATCCTGGAATCGTTCATCTGAATCACGGATCAGAAGTTGAACTATAAGAATCCAGCAGAAACAATTCTATACATGCAAATAAAAAACACCGTATCTCAACACAAAGTAAATCTCGAACAAGAAAAGGCAAAGTTTCCCTTTTTTACATTTGTCTTCTTATATGTCGTGATCTGATATTCTATGTTTTTTCTTTCACGAGTCAAATAACTTTCTCTCGAATCGAATGCTTAATTTCACTGTCTCTCCAATCCTCCGTGATGTTCGCTTTTTTTCTCTTCTTTTTTTTTTTTTTTTCTTTTTAAAAATAATATCAGTAAGGTTTTTCTTTGTCATTCATTTCGATAAGGAAAAAGAATAACATGTATGGCAACATTTATCTTTGAGTTTTACATAAATTGTAATCATGTGGAGAAAGTTGATAAGTTGAAATAAATGATTTTGAGCGTAACGCGGTGTTCTTAAATGTAATGTAATACGACGCGAGAAATAATTCATTGCTTGCTGTGTTAAATAACAAATTTGTTTTGCTATGTGTTTCATGAAACTCGGCGTATATCGAGACATTGTTACATTACGATATCGTAAGACAGAAATAATTATTTATTACGCTATCTGTTAATAGTAGCATGGATTATAGTCTCCGCTTTCAATCAGACAGGAGTTATTCCTGCATTGATTCTTCGTGAACTTTTTGTGAACAATTAAACCCATATTGTTGCATGACCGCCGTATTCACACCGTGCGACTTCTGGCTATTTCCTAAACACAAAAGTCCAATCCGGGGACACGGTTTTGAGTCGATTGAAGCGATTCAACGTGAATCGCCACGAACTTTGAAGGCCGTCCCTGCCGATGATTCTTTAGCATGCATTGAGGATTGGAAAAAAAGTTGGCACAAGTGCATTGCGTCCGGAGGGAATTACTTTGAAAGCGATGAATAAATTTGGAAGACTAAATAAAGTGTTTTTGAAAATAAAAAATAATTGGTCTGACTTTTCGGGCAAAGTAGTAATTATAGAAATAAATGTGGTCATATTTAAAATAATACTGTATCTTACTATAAAACTGTATTTCAGAAATACCTATAAGAAATGCACAAAATTCAAATCATAATATATAAATAACAAGATATAAAATAAATTTGGCAAATTAAGGAAAGCATCTCAAATCCTGCAACCGTTCATCCGAATCACGGATCAAAAGTTGAACTGTAAGGAATCCAGCAGAAACAATTCAATACATATACATACATAAAAAATATCTTATCTCAATACAAAATAAATCTCCGACAAGAAAAGACAAATATTTCCTTTTTTTACATTCGTCGTCTTATATGTCGAGATCTTGTCTTGCATCTTTTTTTTTTTTTTACACGAATCAAATAACTCTCTCTCGAATCGAATGCTTCATCAACTTTAATTTCACGCTTTCTCCAATCCTCCGTGCTGTTCACTTTTTTCTTTTCTTCTTCTTCGTTTTTTTTTAAATAAAAAATAGCAGTAAGGTTCTTCTTTATCTTTCATTTCGATAAAAAAAAGAAGAACAGGGATGAAAACATTTATCTTAAGAGTTTTACAGAAATTGTAATCATGATGAAAGGAGTTGATAAGTTGAAATAAATGATTTTGAGGCTAACATGGTATTCTTAAAAGTAATGTAATATAACGTGAGGAATAATTCATTCATTGTTGTCTTGAATAACAAGTTTGTTTTGGTTTCTGTTTCATGAAACTCGCCGTATATCGAGACATTGTTAACTTATGATGTAGTACGATGGAAATATTTATTTATTTATTCACCATTATCTTTCTATTAATAGTAGCATGTATTTTTTCCTGTCTGACTGAAAGCTGAGAAATAATGTGTTATGGGGTATACTTCTAGGAGTAATTCATCTACATATGTGTGTAGTATGGAGAAAATGCCCTAAAATGCCACAAAACATTGTGATGAGAAAGCAAAACATTAAAATACAACACGAAGTAAAAAAACATTTTTTTAAAATTGACGCTCGAATTTTAAATTCACAGACAGTTCCACCATAATACGTAACCGAGAAAATGCCGTAAAATGCCACAAAACATTGTGATGAAACAGCAAAACACTGAAATACAACGCGAAGTATAAAAACATTTCTTAAAATTGACGCTCAAATTTTAAATTCACAGACAGTTCCACCATAATACGTAACCGAGAAAATGCCGTAAAATGCCACAAAACATTGTGATCAGACAGCAAAACACTGAAATACAACGCGTAGTATAGAAACATTTTTTTTTAAATTGACGCTCGAATTTTAAATTCACAGACAGTTCCACCATGTTACGTATGACACAGTTTCACTCTTTTCATGGTTTAAGTCCGAATTGTGGCTCAGTGATAACGTGCGGCGCTGATTCATAATAAGATTGAGGTTCAATCTGCTGGTATCTGTTGGAGACGCTGTTTCAAAATTCGATGATACAAGATGGCGTTTGGGTTTAGCATCGTGCATCATTAAACAAGCTACCATTTTGGGGATTTTTCTCCTATGCGATACTCAAGTGCGGGGAAGTTCCCCTAAATGTCCTCCCAGAAGGTACTTCCCTCCTTCTTCTGCTATTCGTAGCCTAGTCAGACTTCTATCTAGAGGAGCACCATCTCATAAGACCCCTTTACCACCATCCATTAGAAGACTACTCATGGAGTGTCCGACCCACTCTGCAGGATACTGATCATTAGTTGCAACAACAACAAAATAATCATATTAGTAAATAAATATTATACATTATATTACTTAACGTAATATATATTAAGATTAGTAAACATACTATATTTCAGAACGAAATTATAAATTATATTATATATACTATATAAAATAGAATTTATAATATAGTGTTGTAAGTTCTTCAGTATTCATATTTAAAACAATATTTTATCTTTATTAGAATTTTACTAACACAATTTACTGAATTTAAATTTATTACGATATTTAATGGAACCAGTGAACATAGAATCGCAGCATGGAATAAAATTAACAATTTCTCTAAAAATTATCAATGTTTTATATTATCAATGGCCTAAACATTATCAATGTCGTAACATTATCAAAGGCTACTTTCACTGTAGTGATATTTAAAAAACAAATATTTTAAAGACCTTTTTAACAACATCTGATAAGTCCAAGAATTGTATATTGTAAGTAGAACTGTATTTCAGAAATACCTTCAAGAAATGCATAAAATCAAATTCTAATATTTGAATAAAAGACATAAAATCCATTTTACTAAGTTTATAAGGGCATCTCTAATCCTGAAATCATTCGTCTGAATCAAGGATCAGAAGTTGAACTATAAGGAATCCAGCTAAAACAATTCTACACATACATAAAAAAAAACATCGTATCTTAACACAAAGTAAATCTCGAACAAGAAAAGACAAAGTTTCCTTTCTTTACATTCGTCTTCTTATATGTCGTGATCTTGTCTTCTGTCTATTTTTTTTCACGAGTCATATAACTTTCTCTCGAATCGAATGCTTCATCAACTTTAATTTCACGCTTTCTCCAATCCTCCGTGCTGTTCCCTTTTTTCGCTTCTTCTTCTTTTTTTTTTTTTTTTTAAACAAAAAATATCGGTAAGGTTCTTTATCATTCATTTCGATAAAAAAAAGAAGAATATGGAAGATAACATTTATCTTTGAGTTTTACATAAATTGTAATCATGCGAGAAAGTTGATAACTTGAAATAAATCATTTGAACGTAACGTGGTATTTTCAAAAGTAATGCAATATGACGTGAAGAGTTATTCATTGTTTGCTGTCTTAATTAAAAAGTTTGATTTTCGTTGTGTTTAACGAAATTCGTCATATATTGTAGACACAGTTTCAAACACAAGAAAATTCAATGGCATTTGGGATGCTCAGTATCTTGTTCCTTTCGTCAGATTAACTGGTGGGAATTTTCCTGGTTTTCACCGATACGATTCACAAATGCGGGATAGTTCCCTAACAAGTCTTCTCGAATGGTACTGCCCTCTTCCTTCAGTGACTCGGAGCCAAGTCATACTTCTATGTAAAGGGTTTTGCATTTCAAAAGCAACTGTCCCTTTCCCTCCATTAAGGAGTAGATTACTCATGGGGTGTCCGTTCCTCACTCCATGATACTGAGGATTAATCCTAACAACAACAACAAAATTAATCATATTCGTAAAAAAATATTATAAATTATATATATATATATATAGTAATATATTATATAAATATAACATATATTTATATAATTATATATATATATATATATATATATATATATATATATATATAAATTATATATATATATACATATATATATATATATAAATTATATATATATATATATATATATATATATATATATATATATATATATATATATATATACATATATAGTGTAATATATATTAATATTATTAAATATAATATATTTCAGAACTGCATTATAAACTAGCACTGAACGAAATGCATTCATGTTTAAAAATATATTGTATATTAATTATAATTTTTCTAAGAAACACAATTTACTGAAGTTGAATTTATTATGACTTTTGCTGAAGTCAATCAACATGGAATCCCAGCTTCGAGAAAAATGAACAATTTGTTTAAGCATTATCAACGTGTTTGACATCTTTAGCTATAGCGATGTATAAAAAAAGAAAATTATTTTACTATTTTTTTAACATGCAATAAACTCAAGAATTTGGTATTGTAAGTAAAATAGTATTTTAGAAATACCTTTAACAAATATACAAACTCAAACTCTATTATTTAAATACAAGATACAAAAAAAATTTTGGCAAGTTAAAGAGAGCATCTCTAATCCTGGAATCGTTCATCTGAATCACGGATCACAAGTTGAATTGTAAGGAATCCAGCAGAAAAAATTCAATACATATACATACATAAAAAACATCGTATCTCAACACAAAATAAATCTCGAACAAGAAAAGACAAAGTTTCCCTTTTTTTACATTCGTCATCTTATATGTAGTGATCTTGTCTTCCAATTTTTTTTCTTCTTTTTCACGAGTCAAATAACTTTCTCTCGAATCGAATGCTTCATCAACTTTAATTTCACGCTTTCTCCAATCCTCCGTGCTGTTCACTTTTTTTCTCTTCTTTTTTTTTCAAAAAAAAAGATCAGTAAGATTCTTCTTTATCATTCATTTCGATAAAAAAAAAAAAAAAGAATATGGAGGACAACATTTATCTTTGAGCTTTACAGAAATTGTAATCATGACGAGAAAGTTGATAAGTTGAAATAAATTATTTGAGCGTAACGTGATATTTATAAAATTAATGTAATATGACATGAGGAATAATTCACTCTTTGCTGTCTTGAATAACAAGTTTGTTTTGCTTTGTTTTCCATGAAACTCGTCGTATAGAGCCATTGTACATATATATATATATATATATATATATATATATATATTTATATAGATATATTTGATTTGACATGATAACTGTTACGTATATTAAGAATTGTATTTGTAAAATTAATCATTTTATTCAATAAAATATTATAAATAATATTACTTAATGTAATATATATTAATATGTTTGCTGTTTCTTATCCTACTTGGTCGACAGCAACAGCTTGATATTGTTCTTGAACCCGTGTGTTGTCCTGGACGGAGGGAAAGGGAACACAGCTTCTGTTGTGATATGGATATATCCATAGGTAGAAGTCTGACTTAGCTCGAAGTGTGAAGAATAGAGCAGTAAATGAATAATTAATACAGTGACTTCCAAGATGACTTTTAGGGAGAACTACACTCCTTTTTCTTCTATGGTAGAAAATCTAGAAAACTCCCATCATTTAGTCTGACTAACAAGGCAAGAGTTTAAATATCCCAAACGTCATTGAAACTCCTCGTTTTTGCAAGTGTCCACAACACAGAATGCAAGGTAATGAACTTCAGCCCTAATATTGACCAGCGGCCAAAGTTTTCACTGAGCCACCAATCGTGTTATATATATATATTAATATTACTAAATATAATATATTTCAAAACTATATTATAAATTATATTTGGTAGGTTAAAAACAATATAATTTAAAATAAAACTGTGTTAGTTCTTCACTTTCCACACTAAATTATAAATTAGCACTGAACGAAATGTATTCATTCATATTTAAAAAGATATTGTATCGGTATAATAATTTTTTGACGCAATTTACTAAAGTTATATTTATTATGATTTTTACGGAAGTCAATCAGCATCTATAAGATTAACATTATCCATATCTTTGACCTCTTTCACTGTAGTGATGTTTCAAACAAAATGTTATTTTATAATTTTTAACAACATCTGATAAGTCCAAGAAATGTGTATTGTAAATAAAACTATATTTCATAAATACCTTTAAGAAATGCACACAAATCACATTCAAATATTTAAATACAATAGATAAAATACATTTCGGCAAGTTAAAGAGAGCATCTCTAATCCTGGAATCGTTCATCTGAATCACGGATCAGAAGTTGAACTGTAAGGAATCCAGCAGAAACAATTCTATATAAGTATAAAAAAAAACCATCGTATCTCAACACAAAATAAATCTCGAACAAGAAAAGACAAAGTTTCCCTTTTTTTACATTCGTCTTCTTATATGTCGTGATCTAGTCTTCCATGTTTTTTTTTTTCACGAGTCAAATAACTTTCTCTCGAATCGAATGCTTCATCAACTTTAATTTCACGCTTTCTCCAATCCTCCGTGCTGTTCATTTTTTTTCTCTTCTTCTTTTTTCTTTTTTTAAAAAAATATATCAGTGATGTTATTCTTTGTCATTCATTTCGATAAAGAAAAAAGAAGAACGTGGATGGCAACATTTATCTTTAATTTTTTTCAGAAATCGTAATCATAACAAGAAAGTTGATAAGTTTAAATAAATGGTTTTGAGACTAACGTGGTATCCTTTGTAATGTAATATGACGTGAGGAATAATTCATTCTTTGCTGTCTTGAATAACTGGTTTGTTTTGCTTTGTGATGTATGAAAGACGTCGTATAGAGCCATTGTACATATATACTCGTGTATATATAATACATTGGATTTGACGTCAAAATCATTAATAAGGTACCGGATATTAGGAATTAAATTTGTAAATTTAATCATTTTATTCAATAAAATATTATAAATTATGTTATTTCATGTAATATACATTAAGATGATGTTTGTTTCTTATCCCACTTGGTCGACAACACCAAGTGGTTAAAGAAACAACAAACCAACATAGGACCAACATCTAGACCAAGTCCATGAACTCGTGTGTTTTCATAGAAGGAGGGAAAAGGGAAGCAGTTTCTGTTGTGATGGAGCATCCGTAGGTAGAAGTTTGGCTTAGTTTCGTGACACTGAAGAAGGAGGACAGTGCCTTCCGGGAAGACTTTTATGGGAAACTACCCCGCATTTTCATATCATATGGTAGAAAACCCAAAAACTCCCATCATGTAATCCAACTAACGAGACAAGGTGCTGAATATAAAAATCGCAATCAAGTCTCCTCGTTCTTTGAAACATTGTCTATAAAATGCCGGTGGCGGATTGAACCTCAGCTCTAATTATCACCAGCGGCTTATTTTGACACTGAGACACGAGTCAAGCTTTATATTTATATTAATAATACTAAATATATACTCATGTCCATAAATTAATGATAATAAAGTTCAGGCAAAGAAAGAGACAGAAGCAAAACAAATTTGACTTATTTGTAAAGTCTATTAATTAAACAAAAGGTAAAGAGCAAAAAAGATGCTATACGTTTGACATAATTAAAAAAAATTGCGTTTTTTACTCCCTGGAGCAAATTTCAAAAAAGAACCTATTTATAAAAAACAGTATAACATGGTTAGTATCATGGTTAATACGGAGTATGTCTCCCGGACGATGCAATACAGGCCTTACAACGCCTAGGCATGCTGAGTATCAAATTATCAATCTGATCTTGGGGAATATTACGCCACTCATCAAGTAATGCCCTCCGAAGTTCCGGTTGACAGGTGGGAGGGGGTTGACGGGCTGCAATTAGTCGGCCAAGCATATCCCACACATGCTCTATTGGATTCAAGTCCGGTGCGTATGCTGGCCAATCCATACGGGTGATATCCTGCAATTGAAGGCATTCGTCTACAATGTTTGCACGGTGAGGATGGGCGTTGTCATCCATAAACAGAAATTCAGCAGCCATGGGGCCCCGAAACAAACGTACATGTTGTTCCAGAATGACATCCCGATAGATGTGGCCTGTCATCGTTACACTCTGAACATGCAGGTCAGTTCTGGAACCAAGAATAATTCCTCCCCAAACGAGCCATCCTGCACCACCGTAACGGTGTCGTTCAATGGTGTTCTCTTGGTGGTAACGGGTACCTGGCGCTCTCCATATGAAAGTCCGGCGAGAATCAGACTGCAAACTAAACCAGGACTCGTCAGAAAACATTACACAAGACCACTGTCGCGGTGTCCACAATGCATGCTCTCTACTCCAGATTAATCGCAGGCGACAGTGAGTTCCGGTAAGTTGGAACACATGTAACAGGCCTACGAGCATATAGACCAACGTGCCCTAAGCGTCTGTACACGATCTGCCTTGAAACTGTCGTACCGTTAGCTGAAGAGAGCTGACGAGACAGGTCTGATGCTGTGCTCCGTCTGTTTCTTTTGGCAGTAACTGCTAAATACCGGTCCTCATTCGGCGTTGTAACTCGGGGGCGACCTGTGCTGAAACATCTACTCACATTATCACCATCTTGGAATCGTTGCCAAAGCCTGGAGATGACAGTCTGGGCGATTCCAAGTTCCTCGGATACTTAAAACTGGGTACGTCCACATTCCAGTCGTTCGATAATTCTACCACGTAAAAAATCATCCAAATGCTTCCTTTGTGCCATAACTATGCGGTTATTGCACTGAAAGGCTTTTAAAGAGCTTGTGAACAATTTTACTTCTTTGCCACCATTCCTTATATACCCCTCTCTTAGACTCTCGTCATTGTGACGCACTATCTGCGCCATCTGGTGGTTTCCTGTAATTTGCATATTCTTCTTCAAGATGTGTGTGATAATTCTACAGGTGAAATTTTTATTTTAGAGTTCAATTTCTGTGTGATTCTGAATTATCCTTAATTTATGGACATGAGTGTAATATATTTCAGAGCTGCGTTATAAGTTATAACTAATAAATTATAAGCAAATATAATATCTAAAATAATGCTGTAAGTTCTTCATTAGTTCCAATTTCAACACAACATTATAAATTATCACTAAACGAAATGTATTCATATTTAAAATAATATTGCATCTTTGCTACAATTTTTCCAACACTGTTTACTGAAGTTAAATTTATTATGAATTTTACTGTATTCAATCAACATGAAATCGCAGTATCGATGGAAAAAGAACAATTTCTCTAAACATTATTAATGTCTTTGACCTGTTTCACTGTAGTGATGTATAAAAAGAAAATTATTTTATAAATTTCTTTCAACATGTCGTAAGTTTAAGAATTGTGAGTTGTAAATAGAACTGTATTTCAGAAATATTTTTAAGAAACGTACACAAACCAAATTATATTATTTAAATACAAGGTATAAAATACATTTTGTTAAGTTAAAGAGAGCATCTCTAATCCTGAAATCGTTCGTCTGAATCACGGATCAGAAGTTGAACGGTAAGGAATCCAACAGAAACAACATGATAATTGTTACGTATATTAAGAATTGTATTTGTAAAATTAATCATTTTATTCAATAAAATATTATAAATAATATTACTTAATGTAATATATATTAATATGTTTGCTGTTTCTTATCCCACTTGGTCGACAGCAACAGCTTGACTTTGTTCTTGAACCCGTGTGTTGTCCTGGACGGAGGGAATGTGATATGGATATATCCGTAGGTAGAAGTCTGACTTAGCTCGAAGTGTGAAGAATAGAGCAGTAAATGAATAATTAATACAGTGACTTCCAAGATGACTTTTAGGAAGAACTACACTCATTTTTCTTCTATGGTAGAAAATCTAGAAAACTCCCATCATTTAGTCTGACTAACAAGGCAAGAGTTTAAATATCCCAAACGTCATTGAAACTCCTCGTTTTTGCAAGTGTCCACAACACAGAATGCAAGGTAATGAACTTCAGCCCTAATATTGACCAGCGGCCAAAGTTTTCACTGAGCCACCAATCGTGTTATATATATATATTAATATTACTAAATATAATATATTTCAAAACTATATTATAAATTATATTTGGTAGGTTAAAAACAATATAATTTAAAATAAAACTGCGTTAGTTCTTCACTTTCCACACTAAATTATAAATTAGCACTGAACGAAATGTATTCATATTTAAAAAGATATTGTATCTTTATAATAATTTTTTGACGCAATTTACTAAAGTTATATTTATTATGATTTTTACGGAAGTCAATCAGCATCTATAAGATTAACATTATCCATGTCTTTGACCTCTTTCACTGTAGTGATGTTTCAAACAAAATATTATTTTATAATTTTTAACAACATCTGATAAGTCCAAGAAATGTGTATTGTAAATAAAACTATATTTCATAAATACCTTTAATAAATGCACACAAATCACATTCAAATATTTAAATACAATAGATAAAATACATTTCGGCAAGTTAAAGAGAGCATCTCTAATCCTGGAATCGTTCATCTGAATCACGGATCAGAAGTTGAACTGTAAGGAATCCAGCAGAAACAATTCTATATAAGTATAAAAAAAAAACATCGTATCTCAACACAAAATAAATCTCGAACAAGAAAAGACGAAGTTTCCCTTTCTTACATTCGTCTTCTTATATGTTGAGATCTTGTCTTCCAATTTTTTTTTTCTTTTTCACGAGTCAAATAACTTTCTCTCGAATCGAATGCTTCATCAACTTTAATTTCACGCTTTCTCCAATCCACCGTGCTGTTCACTTTTATTCTCTTCTTCTCTTTTTTTCTTGAAAAAAAATATCAGTAAGATTCTTTATCATTCATTTCGATAAAAAAACAAGAACATGGATGACAACATTTATCTTTAAATTTTATACAAATTGAAATCATGACGAGAAAGTTGATAGGTTGAAATAAATTATTTGAGCGTAGAGTGGTATTCTTAAAAAGTAATGTTATATGACGTGAGGAATAATTCATCCTTTGCTGTCTTGAATAACAAACTCGTTGTATGTCGAGACGTTGTTAACTTACGATGTAGTAAGATACAAATATTTATTCACTATTGTGATGTCTATTAATAGTACCATGTATTACAGTTAGTCTCCACTTTCAGCAGAACAGGAGTTATTCCCGTCTGACAGAAAGTTGAGAAATAATATATTAAGAAAAGCCTTTTAAAAGTAGTTCATGAACTTACATATGCTCTTCCTGTGTAATATATCATGTAAAGTACCGCTTTCATAATTATCATCATCAGTGGAGTAACAGCTCCATGGTGGACCAGGGTCCTCTGCTCATTGGCAGATTTCTCGACTTGATGTGTTTCGATTTTTAAAGGGTTCTGTTGTCTTCCAGATGCCCAAAGCTCTACTGTCATATTAGATCGGGACCTACTGTTTAAAGTGGATTCCGAACCACTACAAACATTCATGGCACCATCGGGACTCGAACTGGAATGCTGTGGCCCCGTGGCGTTTAATTATACGGCAATGTATTTGAATTAAATCATTAATAAGACCGTATAACATTTATTAAGTGTTATATTTTGAAAATTAATCATATTACTAAATAAAATATCATAAATTATATAACTTAATGTGATGTAAAGTAATATTAATAATTATAATAAATTTCAGTACTACATTACAAATTACAATAAATAAATAACATACAATATATTTTATAATATAGTTCTGTAAGTTCTTCAGTTTTTGTACTTTCGTCACAACATTACAAAATCACACTGAAAGAAATGTATTCAGATTTAGAAATGTATTGTATATTTATTATAATTTTTCTAACACAATTTACTGAAGTTAAATTTATTATGATTTTTACTGAATCAATCAGCAGCTCTAAACTTAACATTATCAATGTCTTTGACCCCTTTTACTATACTGATATTTAAAAACAAATTATTTTATAAATAATTTTTCAACATGTGATACGTTCAATAATTATGCAAAGTAGAACTGTATTTCAGAAATACCTTTAAAATATGCGTAAAAATCAAATTCCATTATTTAAATTCAAGACATAAAATCCATTTGACAAATTAAAGAGAGCATCTCTAATCATGGAATCGTTCATCTGAATCACGGATCAGAAATCGAACTGTAGGGAATCCAGCAGAAACAATTCTGTACATATATAAAAAACACCGTATCTCAGCACAAAATAAATCTCGAACAAGAAAAGACAAAGTTTCCCTTTTTTACATTCGTCTTCTTATATGCCGTGATCTTGTTTTTCGTCTTATTTCTTTCACGAGTCAAATAACTTTCTCTCGAATCGAATGCTTCATCAACTTTAATTTCACGCGTTCTCCAATCAATCCTCCGTGCTGTTCGCTATTTTTTTTTTTTTTTTTTTTTTTAAATATCTGTAAGGTTCTTCCTTATCATTGATTTCGATAAAAAAAAAGAAGAATATTTATGACAACATTTATCTTTGGGTTTTACAGAAATTGTAATCATGACGAGAAAGTTGATAAGTTGAAATAAATGAGTTGAGCTTAGCGTGGTATTCTTAAAAGTAATGTAATATAACGTGAGGAATAATTCATTTTTTACTGTCTTGAATAACAATTTTGTTTTTGTTTGTGTTTCATAAAACTTGTCGTATATCGAGACATTGCTACCTTACGATGTCGTACGACTGAAATTATTATTTATGGATTCACAATTATACCATCAGCTATTATATGCAAAAACAATTAATTTTTAATTATACATGTAAATATGCAGGTTATTTAAATAGAAATCTTAAATGTTCGAGAAATTTCGAAATAATGCTCAACTAATCTATAAATTGGCAACACTGTCGCTAGCAGTGTCGAGAATTCCCAGTAGGTGGCACTGACATGCAACGAAAAAATAACACTTTAGTAACAATCATAATGGAAGATGTATAAATAAATATGATTGGAGCATTTATAGGCAGCACCAATATATTTTTAATTATGCGTGTAAATAACAAGGTCATTTAAATTAAAGTCTGAAATGTTTCAGAACGCTACTGTTCTGTAAATTGGCACCATTGGTTTTAGTAACGCCGAGACTGCTCGATAGGTGACAGTGAAGTACAACGAAAAAAAGATACCCGTAGAAGCGATCCTCATGGAACATGAGCAAATAGATATAATAGGTCATTTATATGCAGCACAAATTAAATTTTATTTATGTGTATATATATAAAGTTTAAAATAAAAAAAAACTGAAATGTTCTAATTAGCAACATTGTTTATAGCAGTGACGGGAATGCCCAATAGGGGCAGTAGAGTATAAAAAATAAACATTAAACTGTCTGGCTTTGGAAAAAGTATGACCTTTCACATTTAAAACTAATTATTAACACTAAAAAACATGTTTTAAACATATATAAAAAATGAATATTATATTTGAATTTATTTATTTTTATTTTCTATTCTTTATTTTTCCCACTTCAAAATACCATCTAGTGCGCAGTAATTATTTATATATAAAAATAAACACGCTGAAATGCTCCAGAACGCTCTTGCTTTGTAAATTGGCAACATTATTTTTTAGCAGTGACGGGAATGCCCAACAGGTGCCAGCAAATGTTAAAATACCTGGCGTTATCAAAAAAGTATGGTCTTTCACATATAAAAACCAATTATTATCAATAAAAAACATATTTGAAATGCAAAAAATGAAAATATATTTTACTTCCCAATTTATTTATTTATTTTTATTATACATTTTTCCCATTTCAAAATATCATCTATTGCGCTATAATTATTTATATATTTTCCAACAAATCTCTTTGGAAAAAAGCGTTTCTACTAGAATTTATTTTAAATTATTAGTTACTTATTCAACTGAATAAGGGATAAAGTAAGAAAGGGATTCAGATATGAATTGGTTAGGGCTTATTTTGTATGCATTATGCGAAGAGCCGTAACTTATATGCATTGAATTAGAAGACCTTTGGTATGAAATTCTATATTTCGGCCGATTCTGTATACATAGGGCATACTAACAAGGTGTTTTATATTCTGATCCAAACTAAAGTTTAACGGATGAGCCATGTGGCCTGCGAATGAATGGATTGTGAATATATTTTTTTGCCCACTATGCAAAAGAGATCTCTAACAAATTCAATAAAGCCCACTGTAAGCTGCAAACCTTACTTTACTGAAAATTGAAAAGTGTATATTTTAAGCAACTGTATCGAAAAATTTGACACAGTAAAAGTTTCATTACAATATTTATAAGTGTTTATATTTTACCCGTCAAGTTGAAAATTGTATATTTTAAACAATTTTTGCTTAGAAGTTTAATATAGTAAAAGATACAATGCATATAAGTGCTTACATTTTACACGTAAACAATTCATTTTTAATAGAAAAAAATAAGTACGTACGATTTATAGAAAATAAAACCTGTTAAGATTTTTTTTTTTTTTTTTGAAATTTTGAGAATTTTATGTGACTAACTGCATACAATTTTTTTTTCATATGAGAAATTTTATACAAAAATTCAAATTAAACAAATTAAACAAATTAACACGATTTAATGTATTAAAGAAAAACTTTATATTTCATGAATTTTTAACAAAATATCGATAATACGAAACTTGCAGTAAAAGGTAATTTTTAGAAAATGAATAAAAAATACAAAATAAATCACTGTGCCACTAATTAAAATCATTGGGATATGTGTTACAGCAGAATATTTGTGTAAAATTTATGCATTTAAAATGCGTTATTATGCGTTCCAAAAATAAGCATTATGTAGAGTAATGCAAAATGGGATGACAAGAAATATTTAAATATATTGCATTTGATACAAATTTTTAAAGAAATTTAGTGTATTAAATAAAAATAATAAAACATTTCAATTATGTTTCAGAACGCACTTGCTATGTAAATCGGCAACATTGTTTTCAGTAATGTCGGGACTTCCCGATAGGTGGCAGTGAAGTGCAACAAAAAAGGAAACTGCATAGAAGTAATCATCATAGAAGATGGACAAATATTCATAAAAGGGCATTTATAGGAAGTGCAATTACTTTTTAATTATGCGTGTAAATATAAAGTCTATTTAAATAAAAATAAGAAATATTCCAGAACGCTCCTGCTATGTAACATTGTTTTTAGTAGTATCGCGACTTCCCAATAGGTGGCAGTAAAGTATAATGGAAAAAGAAACTGCAAATAATCAATTATTATGGTTAAAAAACTATAATAGGATATTTATAAGCAGTGCCAATTAATTTTTAATTATGTGTATAAATATAAAGTTTTAAATAAAAAAAATTGAAATATTCCAGAGCGATCAATAAATTGGCATCTTTTTTCATAGCAGTGAAGGAATTCCCAATAGGTTCCAGCAAAGTTTCAAAAAAAGCAAAAGTTAAAATGTCTGGTTAGTCAAAAAGTACGACTTTTCACATTTAGAACCAATTATTATCAGCAAAAACATATTTGAAATATAAAAAATGGGAATGATTTTATACTTTTATTTATATTTTATTTATTTTTCTTTTCTTCCATTTTAGAATACCATATAATACGCAATAATTATTTGTATATTTTCCAACAAAGCTCTTTGGAAAATCGCGTCTCTACGAGAATTTCTTTTAAACTATTAGTTACTTATTCTACTGAATAAGGGATAAAGGGAGATAAAGGATTCAGATATGATTTGGTTGGGGCTTATTTTGTATTCATTATGCGGAGAGCCGTAACTTATATGCATTGAATTAGAAGACCTATGGTATGAAATTCAATATTTCGGCCGATCCTCTATACATAGAGCATACTAACAAGGTGTTTTATATTCTGATCCAAACTAAAGTTTAACGGATGAGCCCTACGAATGAATGCATTGTGAATATATTTTTTTGACCACTATGCAAAAGAGATCTCTAACAAATTCAATAAAGCCCACTGTAAGCTGCAAACCTTACTTTACTGAAAATTGAAAAGTGTATATTTTAGGCTACTGTATCGAAAAATTTGATACAGTAACAGTTTGATAAAGTAAAAGTTTCCTTACAATATTTATAAGTGTTTGTATTTGACATGTAAAATTGAAAAGTGTATATTTTAATCTGTTTTTATCCAGAAATTTTGTATAGTAAAAGCTAAATTACAATTTATATAAGTGTTTACATTTTTCGCGTAAACGATTTATACAAGTTATACATTTTATTCTTAATAAAAAATAGTGCGTATGATTTATACGAAATATACAAAAAATTTAATTTGCTCTGTGCATTTTGAGTATTTTTGTGACTAACTAAAATATATATATATTTTTTTTCATATGAGAAATATTACACGAAATGTCTTGTTATACTTATTAACACGATTAAATATTTAAAAAAAAACTTTATATTTCCAGCATTTTTTATAAAATACCGATAGTATGAAACTTGAATAAGACATAATTTTCAGAAGTTGGATAAAAAGTTCAAAATAAATCACTATGTCGATAATTAACATCATTGGAGTAAAAGTTAGGGCAGAATATGCGTGTGGTCTTGATTTAGCGTTGTTCAGGGAAACAAACTAAATTATTTCTCAACGTAAAAAACGCTATGTTTATCTATCACATTTATTAAAATTTGCTAAGGCAATATAGCACAACTGCAAGACATAACATACAAAACACTATTACTATACAGATATTTACCAAATCATCTTAAAAACCAATTAGTTTGAGTGTGTTTGGGCTCTTCTTACTGCCTGGAACTATTGACTCGACTCTGTTACCCTCGTACTGTCTGGAGCTCTTCACTCGACCCTGAACACTCCCTTTCATCTTTCTCCCTTTCCCATTATAGGTTTCAAAGTCTAACAGGTGAAAAAAAAAACGTACGAAGTCCGAAGTCAACCCTTCCTTGTAACGAACGTGCATAGTCCAGACCCTAACGTTAGGATCAACCCGTCTTTCAAAAGGAGGATTATCAACTTCGGTTCAAGGTTATGACTTTTTAGGGGAATATTTGGTGAATCCTTACTATTAGGTTTCAGGTGAAGAAAAATTATACAAACATCTTAATAACTACGGTAATTATTCCAAACTGTAGTGACAACAGGGTAAAACAGTTGTCATACAAGTTCAAGATTCTTGGGCTGATGCTTAGAAATGTAAATATTCACTCATTTTGATAATGTTAATACACTTATTATGAAAAACAGAACAGTTAATTAACGATTATCTGCCATATTCCCTTTAGCGTTTCTTAAATCATACTTTTTTAGAATAATTTTATGGATTGCTTTAGATTGTGAAATAGAGACCTTCTTTCAGTGATTCGAATCATCAATCGTTTCTTATCCAGCTTGACAGACAACAACATCTTAATCAAGTCTTAGAACCGATGTTGTCTCATTGAAAGATGGTCAATTTCTGTTGTGATGGAACACCCGTAATAGAAGTCTCTGTGTCGTTGTAGAAGGAAGCCTTCCAGATGACTTTTAGGAGGAAGTATCCTCAATTGTGTATCGTATGGGTGAAGAAAAATGATACCGGAACACTGATACCAGGTAGACCCACTCAAGAGACAAGAGGCTAAACATCCCAAACGTCATCGAGACCCTCGGTTTTTGAAAAAAATGTCTACTACAAAGTCGCCAGTGGTCGGTTTGAACCTCTGCCCTAATGCTGACCAGCGGCGCGTGTTGCCACTGAGCCACGAGTCGGACAATCATAAATCTGATGGCCTGGATGTCTTCACTGTACTAGAATCAATAGGAAGAAAGAATTTACCCTCATCCCCTTTTTTATCAGTTCTAGATCCGTTTCAAAATACTGTTGCACAATTTGGGTCCAGAGTAGCAATCTTCTAACATCGAAATAGTAGCAATCGTCTCCCTTTGATATGCTGAAGAAAAAGTTACATAAAAAAATTTATATTTTGGAGTAAAAGTTGGAAAATTTATATTTTTTTTCTTAATATACATATGTTGATCAATAATATGTAATTACTTGCAATAAACTTTTCCTTAGAAATCTAAGGAAGCAGTTAAATAATCTTCACAAATTATGCAATTTAATGTTATAATAATTATAATAATTTGCATAATTCCTTAAAATAATAAATTAGACAAAATTATTTTGTTTGTTAATATAACAAGTTGATAAATATTTAGAAAAATTAAATTTATATCTTAAAAATGAAACATGTCTTCATTAACATTATAGATAGTTTTCAAAAATCACCAGCCTATCATTTCATATGTTAAACGAAGTGATCAGTCTCATGCAAACCAATAGAAAAGTGACAAACCAATCGTAAAAGTAGTGATAGTAGAAAATTCTATCCGTTATCCATCACATGAGATTGTGTTGAACTAAAACTTCCATTGCTTCCTATGTACATTGTAATTTTACTACTCTATGAGCTCCCTCATGTTCCATATACTATTTACTATTCTATGAGTTCCCTCATGCTTGTTATATTACTACTGTAGGATTTCCCACATGTTCCTTATGTTATTCCTATTGTATGAATTCCTTCATGTTCCCAAAGTTATTACTACTCTGTGAGTTACCCCGCACTTTCTACATTATTAGTACTATATGAGCTCCTCCCTATGTTATTACTACTCTTTGAGCTATTCAGTGCTCTCTATGTTATTCCGACTCTATGTGTCCCCCCATGCTTCTTATGACATTATATTATTACTACCCTATGAATTCCCCCATGCTCCCTATGTTGTTACTACTCTATGAAATCTCCCCGTGATGTTTTTACAGTAATATGCGACAGGGACCTATAGCTTAAATGTATTCCGAATTACTGCAAACATACATGGCACCACCGGGACTAGAACCCAAAACCCTATGACACCAAGAGTCAGAGAACTAGATACTCCGCCATTCAGGTCCGGGCGAACTCATAGAGTAGTAATAACACAGCGAGCGTGAGGGAACTCATAGAGTTGGAATGATATAAGGAACATGTGGGAACTCATATAGTAATACCATAGGGATTATGGGATAAATAGAGTCCTAATAAAATAGAGGAAATGGAGAACACATATAGTAATAATATAGGGCATTAATACTAACAGCATGTAAATACTTTAATAGTAATTTTATGTGCCAACATTAATGCTAACTATGAGTAAGTTTGTAAAACAAAATATATGCCCTTTCAGTTGGTCTGCATTCACCAAAATATTTTACCTTTTATTTATTCATCAAATTTTTATTGAGCTTTTTCTCTCGCTTGATTTCCCGCTTTTTCTTTCTTTCCAGTGTCTTTTACTTTTGATAGCTCTGTCAAAAAAGGAACGAAATAAAATATAAAAAAAAGCGATTCGAAGTTTTTTTCATTGTTGCCTTTTTATGACACCTACGAGGGATTCCATCACACCCCCCCCCCGGATCTAAGGCCATCGGCGGTGCTGAGTGGTTAAAATATTGAGGGAGATCTAGAGAGAGCTCTCCTCTTTCCAGTGGTAAGTGGAAGCTTGCCATCGATTCCGTTTTCATCTTGAGTGGAAATGATAAAAAGGCTGATGAAACTTGGAGTCGGTATGGTATTCACACGGATTGTATTCAAAAGAAAGAAAGGTTCCCATAGTTTCAGAGGTAAGGCCAGATATTTAATAGGATGCACGCATTCCCAATGCAGAAAACCTTGTTCAATGGGCGTATACGGCAAATTTCAATATGAGTAAAAGTACGTTGCAACTTTTAAGCTTTTCCTTTTTGTTGGGTGTTTTCAGCATTTTCAATGTAACTGAACTCGTTATTACGTGTCAATTCATATCAAACCATTAATCCGTCTGTAGCATATTATACACTGTCAGAACTGCCATCGAATCAACTTGTTTTAAAAGCGGCAATAGTTTTTCGATGTCCTACGCATATCCGACTCATGGAGTAGTAATAACATATTGAGCGTGGGGAAACTCATACAGCACTAATAACATCGAATATATGGGGTAACTGATAGAGACATAATAACATAGAGAGCATGTGGGAAGAATTGTAATAATATGAGCATGAGATAACTCATAGAGTCGTAATAACATAGGGAGCGAAGAGGAATTCATAGAATAGTAATAACATAGGATGAAGGACTCATAGAGTAGTAATAACATAGGGAGCACGGGGGACTCATAGAATAGTAATAACATATGATGGAAGAACTCCTAAAACAGTAATAACATAGGGAGCATGGGAGAACTCATAGAGTAGTAATAACATAGGAATCATGGGGTAACTAGAGTCCTAATAACGTAGAGAACATATGGAACTAATATAATAATAACGCACGGCATTAATACTAACAGTATTTAAATACATTAATAGCAATTTTAAGTGACAAAATTGATGCTAACTATGAGTAACTTTACGAAAGAAACTATGTGCATTTTCAATTGATCTGCATTCAGAAAAATATCTGCTCTTTTTGTTTATCACTTACATTTTTATTCAGCTTTTTCTCTCGCTTGAGTTCACGCTTTTTTCTTTCTTTTCCAGCATCTTTTACTGTTGATGGTTCTGTCAAAAAAGGAGCAACGAAACAAAATATAAATAAAAAAGCCGATTGAAGTTTTTTCATTGTTGGCACTTTATGACACCTACGAGGGGATTCCCCCCCGATGAAAGGCAGTTGGTGTTGAGTGGTTAAAATATAGGAGGAAATCTAGAGAGAGCTCTCCTTTTTCCAGTGGTAAATGGAAACTTGCTATCGATTCCGTTTTTATCTGGGTGGAAATGATAAATAGGGTGATGAAAGTTGGAGTCGGTATGAAATTCACACGGATTTTATTCACAAGAAAGAAAAGGATCCCATAGTTCCAGAGGTAGGGCAAGATATTTAATATGATGCATGTATTTCCAATGCAGAAACACTCGTTCTATGGGCGTATGATGTTGGAAATTTGCATATGTGTAAAAATACTTGGCAGCTTATGCGTTTTTTCTCTATGGGAGAAGGCTTTTAGCAATTTCAATGTAGTTTAACTTATTATTATATATCAATTTCTATCAAACCCTTAATCCTTTAGTCGAATATATACAATCACTGGAATTCATTGGGTTAGCCCATGTTCCCTATGTTATTACTATTCTATGAATCGGATATGCTTAGGTCATCGAAAATGTATTGCTTATTTTAAGACAAGTAGATTCAATATCAATTGTGACAGTATATAATATTCTACAGAAATAGTAATGGTTTAATACGAAATGACACAGAATGATGAATTCAATTACAATGAAAATGCTAAAAAAACCAACTTCCCACAAAGAAAAACCGTAAAAGCGGCCAAGTAATTTTGCTCATATCGAAATTTCTCATATCATAAGTCTATAGAAAACTGTTTCTGCTTTGGCTGACTTTGAAAGTGATAACAATACAACTGCCACAAAGGAACTTCAAGATATATTTATACATACCGTAATTTCCAACATCATAAGCCCATAGCACAAGTGTATCTACATTGAATCATATTAAATATCTGCCCATACCTTTGAAACAACGGTGAACCTTTCTTCCTTTAGAATAAAATTCGTGTGAACTTCCTACCGATTTCAACTTTCATCACCCCATTTATCATTTCCACTGAAATGGAAACGGAATCGATAACATGGTTCCATTTCCCACTGGAAAAAGGAGAGCTCTCTCCAGATCTCCCCAAATATTTTAACCACTCAACCCCGCGCGCCGACTGCCTTACATCGGGGGGGGCGAACAATCCCTCGTAGGTGTCATAAAATGGCAACAATGAAAAAAACCTTCGAGGCGCTTTTGTTTTATTTCATTTTGTTCTGTTACTCCTTTTTTGACAGAGCCATCAACAGTAAAAGATGCTGGAAAAGAACACAAAATCGTGAAATGAAGCGATAGTAAAAGCTGAATAAAAATGTAAGGGCTAAACAGAAGATGAGGTATTTTGCTGAATGCAAATCAACTGCAGCGGCATATGTTTTACACTCTTACTCATAGTTAGCACTAATGTTGTCACATAAAATTACTATTAAAGTATTTACATACTGTTATCACTATATGAGTTTCATATGTCCTCTATGTTATTAGGACTCTAGTTATCCCAGTCCCAATATGTTATTACTATATGAATTACTCTCTTCGTTATTACGACTCCATGAGTTATCTCATATTGATGTTATTTCTCCTCTTGGAGTTTTCCCCATGCTCCCTACATTATTACTATTGTACGAGTTCCTCCATGCTGCCTATGTTATTGCCACTCTATGAATTCCTCCATGCTGTCTGTGTTATTACTACTCTATGAGTTCCGCCATGCTCGCAATGTTTTAATACTCTATGAGCTCCCTATGCTCCTTATCTAATTACTATTCTATGAGGTCCCCATTGCTCGCTATGCTATAACTAATCTTTGGGCTCTTCCACGCTGCATATGTTACTACTCTACGAGTTCCCCCATGATCCATATGTTATTACTACTCTATGAGTCGGATATGATTAGGACAACAAAAATCTGTCTGTACTTTCAAAACAAGTAGATTCGTTGACAGTTGTATACAATATTCAAAGAAAGGATTAATGGTTTGATAAGAAATGACAAATGATGAGTTTAATTACATTAAAAATGCTTAAAAACACCTCCACACATTAAAAATATATAAGCTGTATTGTACTTTTACACATATCGAAATATCCAACATCATAAGACCATAGAATAAGCGTTTCTGTATTGGAAATGCATGTATCCTATTAAATATCTGGCCCTACCTCTGAAACTAAGGAAACCTCTTCTTTCTTTCAATTGAAATTCTTGTGAATTCCATACCGACTCAACTTTCATCACCCTATTTATCATTTCCACTCAGATTTAAATGGAATCGATAAAAGGTTTCCATTTACCACTGGAAAAAATGAGAGCTCTCTCCAGATCTCCCTCAATATTTTAACCACTCAACTCCGCGTGCTAACCGCCTTGCATCGTGGGGGCGAAAAATCTCATCGTAGGTGTCATAAAATGGCAACAATGAAAAAACTTCAAGCCGCTTTTTTATTTATTTATTTATTTTTTGTTTCGTTACTTCTTTTTTGACAGAGCCATCAACAGTGAAAAGTGCTGGAAAAAGAAAAAAAAAAACAAAAACGTGAAATCAACCGAGAGAAAAAGTTAAATAAAAATGTAATGGATAAATAAAAGAGCAGGTATTTTGCTGAATGCTGATCAACTGAAAGTGCATGTATTTTGTTTGCAAACTTACTCATAGTTACCATTAATGTTGTCACATAAAATTACTATTAAAGTATTTACACGCTGTTAGTATTAATGACCTAATTTAATACTTTATGAGTTTCACGTGTTCTCTAGATTATTGGAACTCGATTTATCCCATTCTCCCTATGTTAATACTACTCTATGAATTACCCCATGTTCTCTTTGTTAATACTAATCTATGAGTTTCCCCATGTTCCCTATGTTAATACTAATCTATGAGTTTCCCCATGTTGCCTATGTTAATACTAATCTATGAGTTTCCCCATGTTGCCTGTGTTATTACTACTCTATGAATTCTCTTAGCTCCCTATATTATTAATACTGTATGAATTCATCCATTTGCCCTGTGTTATTAGTACTCAATGAGTTCCCCTATGTTCCGTATGTTATTATTACTCTATGAGTTCCCCTATCTCATTATGTTAATACTACTCTCTTAATTCCCCCGATCCTGAATGGTCGAGTGCCTACCACCTTGGCGCTTGGCGCCTTGTTTCGTGTTAGAGTCTCGGTGGTGTAATAGATGCTTGTAGTGGTTAGGAATCCACTTAAAGACGTATGTGCCGTTTTAATATGACTGTAGGAGCGTCGCAGAGTCTAGTCAGACTTCTATCTACGGGTGCTCTGTCACAACAGAAGCTGCCGCGTTTTCTCCAACCATGAATAGATCACTCATGGGATGTCCTTCCTGCACTGCAGGACACTGAGGATTAGTCACCAAAACAACAACATGAATTCCCTAATGCTACATAGGTTATTACTATTCAATGAGTTACCCGATTCGCCCTGTATTATTACTGTTATACGCGTTACCTAACGTTCCCTATGTTATTACTACTCTATCAATTGAATATGCTTAGGAGATGGAAACACTACTGTTGCTTTTAAAACAAGTACATTCTATGACTGTTGTGTATAATATTCGACAAACATTTTAATGGTTTGATATGAAATAACACATACTGATTAGATCAATCACATTGAAAATGCTAAATATACACCTCCTACAAAGAGAAAATGTAATAGCTGCAAGTATTATTACTCATATAGAAATTTCCAGCATCATAAGCCCATAGAACAAGTGCTTCTGCATTGGAAATACGTGTATCATACTAAATATCTAGCCATACCTCTGAAACTATGGTGGACCTTTCCTTTCTTTCGAATAACATTCGCGTGAATTCCATGCCGACTCCACCTTTCATCACCCTGTTTATCATTTCCACTCAGATGGAAACGGAATCGTTAACAGGTCTCCACTTTCCGCTGGAAAGAAGAAAGAGCTCCTCTAGATCTCCAATCACTATTTTAACCACTCAACACCTCACGCCCTACCTTATGATTATATGAGTTCCATACTATGTTATTATTACTCTATGAGTTCCGCCATGCTCCTTACGTTATTACTACTCTATGTGTTCCCCCCATGCTTCCTATGTTATTACTACTATATGTTTTACAGTATGCTTCCTATCCTATTACTATGTTAGTTCTTCCATGCTTAATATGTTATTACTAATGTAATGCCCTATGGTGCTTCGTTATTACTCCTCTATGATTTCCCCATGTTTCCGATGTTATTATTATTCTATGAGCGACACCATGTCCCATGTTATTATTTCTCTATGAGTTCACCCATGCTCCCTATATTATTGTTATTCTATGATTAGGATATGTTTAGGAAATCGAAAAAATATTGCCACTTTAAAACAAGTAAATTCGATGACAGTTGTGACAATGTATAGTATTTGTCAAACGGATTAATTGTTTGTTACGAATTGTCATATACTGATGAGTTTAATTACATTGAAAGTGCTAAAAATACACCACACAAAGAAAAAAATGTAAAAGCTACAATGCACTTTTACTTAAATCGAAACTTCTTGCATCATATACCCATAGATCAAGCGTTTCTGCATTGGAAAGGCATGTTTCGTATTAAATATCTGACAATACATCTGAAACTTTGGGGACTTATGAGGATTTTCTTTCTTTCGAATAAAATTCGTGTGAATTTCATGCCGACTCCAACTCTCATCACCCTATTTATCATTTCCACCCAGATGAAAACGGAATCGATAACAGGTTTCCATTTACCACTGGAAAACGGAGAGCTCTCTCTAGATCTCCTCCCATATTTTAACCACTCAACCCCATGCGCCGACTGGCTTGCATTGGGGGGGGGATCCCCTCGTAGGTGTCATAAAGTGGCAACAATGAAAAAGCTCCGAATCGCTTTTTTTTTTCTTTACCCCTTTTTTGACAGAGCCATCAACAGTAAAAGATGCTAGAAAAGAAATAAAAAGCGTGAAATCAAGAGAGAGAAAAAGCTGAATAAAAATGTAATTTATAAATAAAAGATCAGATATTTCAGAGAATGCAGATCAACTGAAAGGACATATATTTTGTTTACAAACTTACTCATAGTTAGCATTAATGTTATCATATACGGTGTTTATATAATTTAGTACTAATACATTCGCATAGATTGGTTAGGTTCTATTTGTCGCTCTATGGCCCTTTTTTGCACATTAGGGCTAAACAGACCGAGAACTACAGTTTAAAGTGGGGTCGAAACCACTAACTAACATCCATTCTACAGCCAGGATTCGAACCTGAAGCATCAAATGCCAGAACGCTAGCCACTTGTAGTGTAAATGCGAAAAGCAAATGAGGGGCAGTTGCCCCTAAAGATTCTCATAGAAGGCACTGTCCTCCCCCTGCACCTGTCGGTGGGCTGTTAGTGGTATGCACAAGTGCCCCCACCCCGATGTTCCTCCCTCACCTTTCTAACTGGTAGGGGCTACAAGGTGGGTACGGAGATTAGCTGTGTGTAGAAAAGAAAAGCATTAATATATCCTCATAAAATTTTACATAATATTAGCATCAATGTAGTAACATAAAGTTAGCATGCAGTTAACATTAATATATTCCCATACAGTTGGTATACTATCAGCATCAATGTATACGCATAGAATTAATATAATATTAATCAAAACGCATTCACATACAGTTAGCATCAATTAGCATCACTTATATAGTTAGCACCAATATGTTCATATGCAGTTCACTTGCATTAATAAATTCCCATGTACATGGCTTTAATTCAATAGTATTTGGGAAATGTATGTAAAACACTTCATCAACAATAACTATGTTAAGCATTCTCGTTTGAAACTCCTCTCCTTAAACCTTTGTCCTAAAATACTAAAAACTACAGTTATTTTAAAACTTAAAAGTACAACTTATAATAGAACGCTATTAATTAAAATTAAAAATCAAATGAGAACTTGACTCGGGGGTCAGAAGATATATCTATAGTCAGCGAACAGAAGGATATTTAATATAAATTAGCTAAAGGTCAAAATAATCTATTTTAAATAAATTCTACATCTACGCTATACGAATTTAAATGATTGTAATGTTAAATGATCAAAAATTATCATACACCTTTTGCAATCATTTTAATTTCACTCCACGCATCCCCGAGAAGCTCAGGTGTAATTCCTCTGGGATGTAAACTCGGGAAATCCCTCCTAAGATGGAAATCCTCCCGAGCAGAAAGTTCCTCGAATGAGAATCCCCGACTTGCGCAACAATTCATTAAAGCAGCGCATTAATTCTGCGAAGGTGATTCTTTGACACTTTATGCTAATCCGCAATAAGGATTTGCCAAGTTTAAATTTGGGCGACTTGCTCTTTGCGAAACTTTAATGTTTCAACATTAATCCCTGAGACTAGTTAGCATGCACTGGAATTGAATAATGCAGTTTATTAACGCAAACAAATTACTTGAAAAGCGATTTTATCTCTTTATTTTGTAATACGAAGGATTCAAACAATAATTTTTGAAAATAATTAATTTTATTAGAATTATTAATATGACTAATACTGTTTTAATATTTCGCGAAATATTCGTATTAAATAAAATGAAGTTCTATTATGATGTTGGATTTGTAACCAAGTGGTAAAGTGGCTTGGTTTTATTTGTCGCTCTACAGTCATTTTTTGCACTCTAACTAGACCAGGAACTACAGTTTAACGTGGATTCCGAACCCCTAGCAAAAATCTATACCATCCCCATGATTCGAACTTGAAGCCTGTGGTGCCAACGGCAAGATCACCAGCCAATTCGCTATCAGGCTACAAATTCCTGGATGGTCTCCCCTTCTAAGCCGAAAAGTCGATGGTCAGGTATATGCAGGATGCGGGAAATATATTGGGTTGGCAAAAGAGTACATTTGGTATTTACTATGTACTTAAATGGTGTAAACTGAAATTACTTTCTTGCCAATACACTACTTCCTTTCTGGATGAGAATCTGTAGCTCTCCTAACAAGCAGAGATGTGCTAAATATATTTCCTCTCTGGATGAGAGACTATAAGCTAAATATTTCTGAGTGGGAGCATAGATTACAGTCTACTAAACATTGCCAATGTGCCTCAATGTCAAAGAGATGCCAATGTGCTTCAATGTACCACTGCCAATATGCCAGATTAAAAATGTGCCTTAATGCCAAAGAGAGGCGATCTTACAAGGGGTAAAAGGAAGTACGGTTTCAACACACAATTTAAATTAATGAAATATTTAATTTAATTTACTTTTTAAAGTAAATGTCAACTTTACATTAATTAAAGAAATAATGTAATTTACCTAAATTTTATATTAAACAAACCTTATTTTTATTATTATATTGATTTTCATATTTATGTTTCTTATTAATTAATGTTTTAAATAGTTTTTTTATTATCACTATTTTTAAATAATTTAATTTAATTTTTATTAATTAAATAAATTAATTAAAATTAAAATTAAATTATTTATTTAATTTTAAAAACTTTCATCTGTTTATTGCAGCATGCATTAGCTAAAGGTTAATATAACGTTTTTCTAATACATCCTATTTCTAAACTATAGCAATTTAAACTATTGCAATGTTAAATGATCAAGAATTATCATATACCTTTTACAATCATTTCAATTTCGCCCCGCGCATCCCAGAGAAACTAAAGGTGTAATTCCTCTGGGATGTAAACTTGGGAAATCCCTCGTAAGATGGAAATCCTTCCGAGCAGAAAGTTTCTCGAATAAGAATCCTCTGTCTACGCAACAATTCATTAAAGCAACGCATTCATTCTGCGAAGGAGATTCTTTGACACTTTATGCTAATCCGCAATAAGGATTTGCCAAGTTTGAGTTTGACCGGCTTGTTCCTTGCGAAACTTTAATGCTTCAAATTAATCCCTGCGACAAGTTAGTATGCTCTGGAATTGAATAATAGCAGTTTATTAAAGGACAAATTACGGGAAAAGCGATTTTGTCTTTTACTTTTAATATGAACGATTCTTACAATATTTTTTGAAAATCTATAATTTTATTAGAATTATTAATATGGCAGTTATAGTTTTAATAATTCAAGAAATATTAATAGTAAATAAAATAAAGATTTAATATCGTAATTGCCGGACTTCTAATCAAGTGATTCTTGGGTTCGGTTTGGTTTGTCGTTCTACGTTCATTTTGTTCACACTTTATGCTAATTAGACCGAGATCTACAGTTTTATATGAATTATGGACCACTCACAAACATCTATGCCACCGCCAAAATTGGAACCTGAAGCCTGTGGTATGAAAGGCCAAAGACACTGTGCAGTAGGAATCACGGTTACAATAAATAATTTAAATTAATGAACCGAATAAATTAATTTAATTTTAATGTAAATTTAACCATTTTATTCACCATTTTATTAACTTAACCATATAACTATTTTATTAACTTAAATTTAATATTAAACAAAGGCTATTTTTAATAATGAATTTATTTCCTTATTTATTATTATTTTTAATTTTTATTAAACATTACGTTTAAATACTTAAATTTACTTAAATATTTTATTTCAATTATTTTTATTAATTAAATAAATAAATTTAAATTACTGAATTAAATTAAATTTTAATTTTAACTGTTTGTTTAAAGTTAAAGCTTTTTAAAATCTGCTTATTGTAGCATGCATTAGCTAAAGGTTAATATAATCTTTTTCTAATACATTCCATTTCTGCAATTCACAAATTTAAATGATTGTAATGTTAAATGATCAAATATTATCATATACCTTTTGCAATCATTTCAATTTCGCTCCACGCATCCCCGAGTAGCTAATGGTGTAATTCCTCCGGGATGTAAGCTCGGGAAATCCCTCCTACGAGGGAAATCCTCCCGAGCAGTAAGTTTCTCGAATGAGAATCCTCTGCCTACGCAACAATTCTTTAAAGCAGCGCATCCATTCTGCGAAGGTGATTCTTTGACACTTTATGCTAATCCGCAATAAGGATTTGCCAAGTTTAAATGTGGGCGACTTGCTCCTTGCGAAACTTTAATGTTTCAACATTAATCCCTGCGACTAGTTAGGATGCACTGGAATTGAATAATGCAGTTTATTAAAGAGACAAATTAAGTAGAAATCGATTTATGTTTTTCTTTTAATACGAAGGATTCTTGAAATATTTTTTTTGAAAAAACATAATTTCATTAGAATATTTATTATAACTATTAAAATTTTAATAACGTAAATAAAATAAAGTTATCTTAGTAATCGTAGTAAATAAAATAAAGTTATAATATGACAATTACTGGATTTGTAACCAAGTGGTAAAGTAGCTTAGTTTGGTTTATCGCTCTACTGTCATTTTGCGCACACTTTAGGCAAATTAGACCGGAACCTAGAGTTTTACATGGATTTCGAATCACCAACAAACACCCATGCCACCACCAGGATTCGAACCTGAAGCATGTGGTACCAACGACTAGAGCACTAGCCAATTCGCTATCAGGCCGCAGATTCGTGGAAGGATTCCCCTTGTAAGCCGAAAGCATGATAGTCAGATACACGCAGGAGGCGAGAAATGCATTGGGTTGGAAAAAAGTACATTTGGCATTTACCATGTACTTAAATCGTGAATACACGAAATTACTTTCTAGACAACACAATACTTCTTCTCCGGTTGAGATTCTGTAGCTCAACTGATAAGCAGATTTGCGCTAAATATATTTCCTCTCGGGATAAGAGACTTTAGATAAATAAACGTTTCTCAATGGCACTTTAGATTGCGTTGTACTTAGGCGACAGTCTCGAGGCTGACAATTTTTCCTGATCCAATGTATAGGAGGTAGCACGGTTACAATGCATAATTTAAAGTAACAAGTAATTTAATTTAATTGTAAATTAAATATCAAATTTTTATTCAACAAATAAGTGATTTAATTTATTTAAATTGAATATTAAACTAACATATTGTTTTATTAATAAATTATTATATTTATTATTACTTATATTAAATATTATATTTTAAATAATTAAATTTAATTAAATAATTCCATTTTATTTTATTTTTATTAATAAAATGAATGTAGTTAGATAATTAAAATAAATTAAATTGTAATTTTTAATTATTTATTTATTTTTAAAAGTTTTTTAACTCTGTTTATTGTCGCATGCATTAGTTAAAGGTTAAAATACCATTTTCCTAATGTATGCTGTTTCTACAATTTACAAATTTAAATAATTGTAATGTTAAATAATCAAAAATTTACATATACCATTCTACAATCATTTTAATTTCGCTCCACACCTTCCCCAAGAAGCCAAAGGCGTAATTCATCTGGGATGTAAACTCGGGACTCGGGAAATCCCTCGTAAGATGGAAATCCTCCCGAGTAGAAAGTTTCTCGAATGAGAATCCCCGACTTCCGCAACAATTCATTAAAGCAACGCATTCATTCTGCGAAGGTGATTCTTTGACACTTTATGCTAATCTACAAAATGGATTTGCCAAGCGGAAATTTGGGCAACTTGCTCGTTGCGAAACATTAATGCTTCAAATTAATCCCTGCGACTCGTTAGCATGCACTGGAATTGAATAATGCAGTTTATTAAAGAAGTAAATTACAAGAAAAGCCAATTTGTCTCTTTCTTTTAATACGAAGGATTCTAACAATATTTTTTGAAAGCGTATAATTCCATGAAAATTATTAATATGCTATTATAATTTTAATAATTTCGAGAAAGTAAATAACATAAAATAATAGTTAGATTAGTAAATAAAATAAAGTTCTAACATGACAATTCCCGGACTTGTAACCAAGTGTAAACGTGGCTTAGTTTAGTTTGTCGCTCAGCAGTCATTTTGTGGGCACTTTAAGCTAATTAGACCGGGACCTAGTGTTTACCAGCAAACATCTAATACACCGCCAGGATTCGAACATGAGGGCTGTGGTACCAACGGCCAGAGCTTTAGCCAATTGACCATCATCCCGCAGATTCGATCAAAGATTCCATTTCTAAGCTGAAAACTCGACAGTGAGGTACGCTCAGGATATTTGAAATATATTGGGTTGCCAAGAAAGTATTTTCGGTTTTTAACATCTACTTAGATATTGAAAACCGAAATTACTATCTTGCCAACCCAATACTTCCTCTCCGGTTGAGAGCCTGTAGTCCAATTAATAAGCAGTGTGTTCCGCTAAGTATATATCCTCTCCGGATGAGAGACTGTATATAAACTAAACGTTTCTCAAAGTCGACGTAGGTTGCACTGCATTTCCAATCGGTTGAGAGTCTCGAAGCCTACTGACCATTTCTCCTGAAAGCCAACTGAGGGTGCTCTTTACTGTTATGTAGGAAGCAGTACGATTACAATAAATAATTTAAATTAATTAAACAAATAATTTAATTTAATTTAAATGTAACTGAAATAAATATCATTTTTTTATTAATTAAATAAATAATTTAATTTACTTAAATTTCATATTCAACAAGAATTATTTGCATTAATAACTAAATTAATTAATTTATTAATTTTATTTTTTTTTTTATTCATATTTAATATTAAACATTTTTAAATAATTAAGTTTAATTAAATAATTTCTTTTAATTTGATTTTTAATAATTAAATAAATAAATTTCAATTAAATTTATTTATTATTATCTGTTTACTGCCGCATGTATTAGCTAAAGGTTAAAATAATCTATTTCTAATACATTCTATTTCTATACTATACGAATTTAAATGATTGTAATGCTAAATGATCAAAAATTATCATATATCTCTCTACAATCATTTTAATTCCGCTCCAAGCATCTCCGAGTAGCTAAAGGTGTCATTCCTCTGGGATGTAAACTCAAGACTCGGGAAATCCCTCCTAAGATGGAAATCCTCCCGAGCAGAAAGTTTGTCGAATGTGAATCCTCGACTTGCGCAACAATTCATCAAAGCAACGCATTCATTCTGCGAAGGTGACTCTTTGACACTTTATGCTAATCCGCAATAAGGATTTGCCGAATTTAAATTTGGGCAAACTTGCTCCTTGCGAAACTTTAAAGCTTCAAATTAATCCCTGAGACTTGTTAGCATGCACTTCAATTGAATAATGCAGTTTATTAAAGGAAACAACTTACGTGAATAGCGATTTGTTTTTTTTCTTTTAATACGAAGGATTCAAACAATATTTTTTGAAAATACATAATTTTATTAGAATATTAAATATAACTATTAGAGTTTTAATCATCCGAGAAATATAAGTAGTAAATAAAGTGAAGTTCTAATATGATGCTGGATTTGTAAACAAGGGGTAAAGTGGCTTGGTTTGGTTTGTCGCTCTACTTTCATGTTGTGCACACTTTAGGCTAATTAGGTTGCGACCTACAGTTTAAAGTGGGTTCCGAACCACTCAAAAAATATCCCTGCCACATCTAGGATTCGAACTTGAAGCCTTTGGTACTAGCGCGAGAAAATTGATTATCTGGCGGCAGATTCATCTAAGGAATCAACTTCTAAGAAGAAAAATTGATAGTCATTTACGCGCAGGTTGCGTGGAATATATTGGGTTTTCAAGATGGTATATTCGATCTCTACTATGTACTTAAATAGCGAACACCGAAATTATTTCCTTGTCCTCCCAATACTTTCTCTCCGGTTGAAAGTTTGTAGTCACTAATAAGCAGAGTTGCATTAAATATATTTCCTCTCGATATGAGAAATTGCAGTTCAACTAAACGTTTCTCTGAGGTACCACAGGCTGCGCTGTATTTCTTTTCGGGTGATAGTCTCAAGGCCTACACATCATTTCTCCTGAATACCAGCAGGGGAGGAGGTTTTGCCATTGTGTAAGAGGAAGCATGGTTACAATACATAATTTAATTCAATGAAAGAATTAATTTAATTTAAATGCTAATTAAATATCAACTTTTATTAATTAAATAAATCATTTAATTTATTAAAATTTTTACATTAAAAAATACTTTTTATTAATAAATTAATTATTTTATGTATTAATAATTTTATTAACTATTATGACTAATTTTTTAAATATTATTTTGAAATACCGTAAGTTATTTAAATATTTTATTTTAATTATATTTATTAATTAAATAAATAAATTTAAATAATTAAAATAAATTCAATTTTAATTTGAAATATTTATTAATTTTTTTAAGTTTTTAAAATCTGTTTATTGCCGCATATTATCTAAAGGTTAAAATAATTATTTTATAACGCATTCTATTTCTACACTACACGAATTTAAAAGATTGCAATGTTAACTTCTCAAGAATTATCATACACCATTAACAATCATTCTAATTTCGCTCCACGTATCCCCGAGAATCTAAAGGTATAATTCCTCTGGGATGTAAAGTCGGGAAATCCCTCGTCAGATGGAAATCTTCCTGAGCAGAAAATTTTCTCGAATGAGAATCCCCGACTTGCGCAACAATTCATTAAAGCAGCGCATTCATTCTGCGAAGGTGATTCTTTGACACTTTATGTTAATCAGCAATAAGGATTTGCCAAGTTGAAATTTGGGCGACTTGCTCCTTGCGAAACTTTAATGCTTCAAATTAATCCCTGCGACTCGTTAGCATGCACTGGAACTGAATAATGCAGTTTATTACAGAAAACAAAACGTTATTTTATCTTTTTCTTTTGATACATAGGATTCTTATAATATATTTTGGAAACCTATAATTTTATTAAAATTATTAATATGGCTATTGTAGATTTAATAATTGGAGAGGGACCTGAATGGCCGAGTGTCTAGCGCTCTGGCGCTCGGTGCCACAGGTTTCGGGTTCGAATCCCGGCGGTGCCATGGATGTTTGTAGTGGTTCGGAATCCACTTTAAGCCGTAGGTCCCGGTCTCCTATGACTGTAAGAGCGTCACGGAGCAAAAGTCAGGCTTCTTCCTAAGGGTGCTCCATTACAACAGAAGCTGCTTCCTTCCCCTTCAATCATGAGTCCATATGGGCTCGTGGGCTTGGCCAGCCAAGTGGGATAAGAAACAACAACAACAACAACATAATTGGAGAAATATTCGTAGTAAATAAAATAAGATATAATATGATAATTACCGGACTCGTGGACTAAAAAAGTGGTAAAGTGTGCAGATAAGCGTGCTGTAAGGATGAGGTTCGAATCCACACGGAGTGTTCATTACAGTCACCACCCGACTCGGGTCTCTGTGGTAATATTCGCCTCTGGTGAGCATTACGGTTGAGGTTCAATCTGCTGGTGGCATGGTGGTCGACATTATTTCAAAAACGGGGTTTGGTATGGTTTGTCGCTCTACAGTCACACGAGGGCTATTCAGACCGGTTACCTACACACTCAGGTATTCCTAACCACTCACTAAGGATAAAGCGCTAGCCAATTGGCCCCCAGGCCGCTCAAAAATAAGGAGATTAGTGCTCTGTCTCAACAAGTTTCGGCTTCGAGTCCCGGCGGTGTCATGGATGCTTGATTGGTTCGAAATCCACTTTAAACCTTAAGTCCCAGTCTAATATTGCTGTAGATCGTTGGGCGTAGGGCTAACAACCCTATGCCAGGAAGTCAGCGTCGAGGGGACAATTCAGACTTATACCTACAGGTGCTTCATTACAACAGAAACTGCCCCGCTTTCCCACCTTCCATGAGACCACAAGGATTCTTGGATTTGGACTTATACGACTTGGGCCTAACCTGACAACCCCTTCATGGGCTGTTGCACCATGTAAAGAATTTTGTTGTAAATTACTATAAAAAAATTACAAATTTTTTTATGTAAAAATTCTCGGCTTATTTTTATTTACACGCTATATAACAAATAAAGAAATAAGAAATGAGCAAATGAGAGTAGAAAAATGAGGAAATTTGTGTGATGCTACTGTATTCAACTGGTTATAGAAAGAAGCATACAATTTTCTATAATCGATTAAAAATTAATTTATTATTTTTAAAATTTTTTGGCATATCATCTTTTGAAGACAATGACTAGTTTAAATTGTAATGTAATTAATGTTATTAATTAAGTTCAGATAATTATGATTAAGCAATTAACAGATTAAATGATTTTGACACAACAAATAAGTCGCATTATCTGGAAAAATGTGTAGTTGCGTTATCTGCTGTGCCAAAATGTGCCATTTGCATGCCAAATAAAAGCTATATTTCCAATTCATTTGAATATTTCTATTCGAGATCCGTCATTCATATTCAAAAAGGCGAAGATTTAGCAATTTTTTATCTTCGGCATAGTCGTGTATTATGAAATTTATTTAAGTAAAACATCCCATTTCTTCATTCCATCATAGCAGAAACATCCTCTTTTATCGTTTTATATTCATCTCTAAGCTACCAATTTCACGACTGTGGACATTTAATTGTCGCTATCACATTAACCCGGAGGATATTTTCAAAATCGAAATTACTTTGATTAACGATTAAATGATGAAAACAAACAGCGATAATCGGACGATGGTTTCAGCGGAGGCATCCATCATTTTTGTGGCGAAGTGCGTTGACAAAGGAAACAGAGAGAGATGGAAATAGAGACACCATTATCGCCTCCTAATTCACACAAGGACACGGCGACAACTCAATTAGGCAACTATCTCGGTAGGGGGCGCTGGAGCATGTGGCAAAAATGATGAATAGCTTATCTTCTGGGAATGTTTCAAGAAAAGGAAGAAAAGAAATAGCTGTTGTGTAAACTAGAGAGATATGTTAGTGTGCTTATTTATATTTATTATTTTTTTTATTTATTGTACTATGAGGTTATGAAAATTTTTAAAACGAATAAGCTTAACAAATGGCTGTAGCAAATGCTTTATTTTTATTTTAATTATTGTTATTATTTTGGAATAGAATGATTTTAACACAGGTTATTATTTTAATTACTTGAAGACTGGTTTACACAACTGGCGTATTATGGCACAACACATAATGTGACAACGAAAATATAAGCGTAAATAACATAATTTATTAATTAAGTGAGGTAATTCAATTGTTGTTGTTGTATCCCTCAGGGTCTAATTAGTATAAAGTAAGCACAAAATGACCGTAGAGCGACAAACGACACCAAACCACTTTAAGCCATTGGTCCTGGTATTATATGACTGTTGCGCGTAAGCCTGACAAATCTACCCAGTAAAAAGTAAACATCTCACCTCAGGTCCCTTTCTAATATGACTGCAGAGCGTTGGATGTAGGGCTGACATATCTACCCCATAAAAAGCAAAACATCGCTTGTCTCGATATCTGCTAATAGGCAGACGGTCCGATTTAGTCTCGATTTTTTCCGGTCTAACGATTTTTGATCCAGAGCATAGACATGCTTTACGAAATTCATTTAAATAAAACATTCTCTTTTTTCTTACCGACATAGGAGAAACATCATCTTTTATCGCTTTATATTCATCCCTTTCCGCTAATGTGGATATTTAATTGTCACTATCCCATTTCTCTGAGGGAATTTTCAAAAATCGAACTGACTTTGATGAACGATTTAACAATGAAAACAAACAGCGAGCAAAAATCGGAGGACAGTTTCAGCGGATGAATCCATCATTTTTGTCGCGAAATGTGTTGACAAAGAGAGATATGGAAATATAGACATCACCATCGCGTCCTTATTCACACAGCAACAACTCAATTAGGTAACTATCACGGTAGGGGGCGCTGACGCATGTGAGAAAAAGGATGAATAACCCATCTTCTGGGAATGTTTTCAGAAAGGGAAGAATAGAAATAGCTGTTGTGTAAGCTGTGTAAGCTAGAGGGATATGTTTGAGCGATTATTATTTTTTTTTTTTTATTTATCGTAGTATGAGGTTAGGAAAATATTTAAAACGAATGTGTTTCAGAAATGGCTGTATTAAATGTTTTATTTTTATTATTGTTGTTAGTAATTTGGTATAGAATAATTTTATCACAGGTTATTTTTTAATTAATTTTAGATTGAAACTGACTTATTTTGGCACAACAGAAAATGTGTCAATGAAAGGACAAGCATAATTGAAATATATAATGTAATAAATTCGGTAATTCACTAAGACTCTATGTATTATAAATAATAAAAATGTATTATAAAATAAATATATAAAAAAGCTGACTTTAAATAACTAAATTATCCCAATTAATCATTATAAATTATTTTGATTAATTGTATATTTTGTCATCCAATTAATCATTATATTTTTGTCATATATTTATTATAATCATATTTATTATGTCATTCAATTAATCATGATCATATTTATTTTATCATATATACATCAAGATTATATTTTATTATTGATTTTTTTACTAAAATGCGCAGCTCCAAATTTCTTCAAATTCATTTTTATTGGAAAATTTCTTAAAATTTATTTAAGAAATCATTGAAATTTAATTGCCAATATTTTAATGTCCTAATTTTGAAAGAGAAAGCTATGGTAAAAAGGTGAACAGATCTCTCTCCATCTTAAAATAAGAATTTTCAACTTATTTTACTACAACTTGTATTTTAATATAATTTTGTTAAATGCCGCAATACTTGTGAAGTATATATAATAATATAATCATTTTTGATATTTTTTACTTTTAGGGACAATTTTTATATTAAGAATGCATTTCACAGTTAAAAAAACTATTGATCCTTATCACAATTGATGAAATTATGAATCTATCGGTTGTGCCGTCTCTATTTAAGGGTTAACAAGAGCATGTTACTCTATTTACTGTATTTGTAAAATAAATTAAAAAAAAAGCCATTTGTATGCAAAATAAAGCTATATTTTCAGTTCATTTGAATATTTCTATTTGAAATCCATCATTTTTATTCAAAATGGCGAAGATCTAGCGATATTTGTTCTTCCACATAGTCACGTTTTACGAAATTTATTTAAATAAAACATCCCTTTTTTGCATTCCGACAAAATAGAATTTTTTTAGTTACTTGCAGACTGGTTTATATTGCTGACTAATTTTGGCACAATAGATTACTAGATTAAGTGAGTTATATTTTAATGTTATGTTAAAATTAGTGAGTTTTGTATTTTAATGTTTTTAAGTTATATTTTAATGTCCTAATTTTGAAATAGAAAGCTATCATAAAACGTGGCTAGATCTCCTTCCATCTCAAAATAAGAATTTGCAACCTGCATTTTAGTGTAAACTTGTTAAATGCCACAATTTTTGTAATAATTTTAAATATTTAATAAAACAATTTTAAATATTTTTTAACTTTTATGAACCATCTTTATATTAAAAACAGGACTGAGTATACATTTAACAATTAAAAAAACTACCGATGATCATCACAATCGATGGAACCATTAATCTATCGGTTATGTCAGCTGTATTTAAGAGTTAGCAAATGCATGTTACTATGTTTACTTATATGTATTGTATTTGGAAAATCAAATATAATTAAAAATCCATTAATAGCCCATTTCCAAAATAATCAACTTGCATGCCAGATAAAGCTACATTTGAATATTTCTATTCGAAATCCATCATTCGTATTCAAAAAGGCGATGTTTGATTCTCGGCATGGTCATGCTTTTCGAAATTTATTTAAATAAAACAGTCCTTTTCTTCAATTCAATATAGGGGAGAAACATCATCTGTTATCGCTTTATATTCATCCCTTTTCACGACTGTGGACATTTAATTGTCACTATCACATTTCCCTGAGGGTAATTTTGAAAATCGAAATTACTTTGAGGAACGATTAAATGATGAAAACAAACAGCGAGCGAGAATCGGACGACAGTTTCGGCGAATGCATCCATCATTTTTGTTGCGAAGAGTGTTGACAAAGGAGAGAGAGATATGGAAATATAGACATCATCATCGCGTCCTTATTCACACAGGGACACGGCGACAACTCAATTAAGCAAATATCGCGGTAGGGGGCGCTGACGCATGCGAGAAAAATGATGAATAGTCCATCTTCTGGGAATGCTTTCAGAAGAAGAAGAATAGAAATAGCGGTTGTGTAAACTAGAGGGATATGTTTGTACGTTTATTTTTTTAAATGTTTTCTAATATAAGATTATGAAAATATTTAAAACGGATGAGTTTAAAAAATGGCTGTACTAAAATGTTTTATTTATTGTTATTATTTTGGTATGGAATAATTTTAAACATTTTTTTTCTTTTAATTAATTGTAGACTGAAACTGGCTTGTTTTGGCACAACAGAAAATGTGACAAAGAAAGGATAAGGATTTACGTAAAAAATAGGTAATTCAAGTTAACTAGTATAAAAATATAAAAAGTTTAATTATTGCCCTTTTCATTAAACGTATTATAAAAATATAAAATTTTAATTATAATGAAGTAATCTTTTTAATCTATTGCGGATAGTTGAATTCAGAAGTGAGGTAATTCATGTTAAGCATTATAAAAGAAAAAAAACATAATTATTGTCCTGTTTATTAACCATATTATAAAAAAATACAATTTTAATTATAGTGAATTATTCTTTTTAATGAGTGAGGTAATTAAGTATTATAAAAATATAAAAAGTTATAATTAGTGTCCTTTTTATTAACAATTTTATAAAAAGATAAATACTAATTATAAGGAATTGATACTTTTAAACAATTGTAAAATGATGAATGTCTGTTTATTTAATAGCTTAGTGCATTTAAAATATATTGTATGTAAAAGATGTCAGATTAAAATCCTTTTTTCTCTAAGACCGTTGTTTTTTCTGTTTTTTCCTGCGTGAGTATGAACAAAAATTATAATTTATTTTTTACATTGTAGAAAAATTATAATTTATTTTTCACATTGTACAAAAATTGTGATATTTTGATAAGGAAATGGCATTAAAATTACTAATTGAGAAATTCGATTTTAAAAATTCCTGATGTCATTGTCTGTATTTCGATACATTGTAGAAAAAATTGCAATACGCCGACCCTAAATAACTAAATAAGTTTTACATTATTCCCATTAATCTTCATCATATTTATTTTGTAATCCAAATAATCATCATCACGTTGATTTTGTCATTTATATATTATCATCATATTTATTTTGTCATCCAATTAGTCGCATCATATTTATATGATCAATATATCATTTAATATGATCAATATTATTATTTAGTTTTTTATTTAAATGAGCCCGTTAAACTTCATTCAAATTTCTTTTAAAGGAAAATTTCTTAAAATTTGTATTAGAAAATATTCAAATTTAATTTTCAAAATTTTACTGTCCTAATTTTGATAACCAAAGGGATCATTTTCTATGATATGGTTAAATGTGATTTAGATCATGTGATTAGATGTTACTATGTTTACTCATGCGTGGTGTATTTCTAAAATTCTATATATTTTTATGCAAAGTTTTAAATTTGAAGTTTGTTATCTTATTTTTAAATCGACATAACTGACATTTTTAAATGACACAATCAAAATTGAAATTCTTACACAAGGAAAGCTGAAATTATGAATTAGATGTGTCCATAAATTGCGAATTTATATTTGTTCTGCTTCCTTTGTTATATTTTATTTTATTTAAATAATATTAATATTATTTTAGTCAATGAGTATTTAAAAATAACCAACTGAGAACCTCTAAAACTCCAATTATTACGCCAACTAACGACGCCATTGATATCCAGCTTTCCGTACGACACTCACAAGATGGTTGCCACCGCCGATTCATCAAATCTAATCAATCATAATTAATGTGGTGAAAGCCACCCACTGATGGATGGTCAAGGCCACACACGGAGTTGTGAACGACGTAAACAAATGAATTGTTTCCTTTGGCGTAATCAGTTTTCAGTGCCAAACTGTCAATGACATTTTTCCTTCCAAAGATAAGAGATTATTTAGGAGCAGGTTTATTTTTGACAAATGACTTATCCTGCCCAAAAAGTAATATGGTGATAATGGCTGAGAATTAAGTTAAATTTCCTCATTTTATTTTATGCATCTATCATCGTTGGGTTCGCGACGTTCTGTCAAAATACAAACGAAATTTTGTGGCAATCGGTGTATTATGCAAATTCCAGCTTCATTTTAGATCGTTATTCATGAGGCAGTAGGCAGCAGAGGTGCCTTGAAATGCTATTTTAATTTGGACTTTCATGTAATGGTTTAGGTATGTAGTAAAAAAGTGTGCATCTTAATATGGTAATAATTCGATTGTTGTTCTACGTTATATTTCCTCGTATGCTTTAATGCATTAACAATGATTAGGTAGTTGTACGGATTAAGTTCAGTGAATTCTGAAGGATAATCATTTTATTCATTTAAAGGGATTAGTTGAAACTTTTAGCTGTCATGTTATTTGTTTTTAAAAAAGACAGCACAACACAAATTGCATCAGGTAACGGTTTTTAGATGTTAAGTAAAAATCGAACTAAATGTGTACATTGATATTCAGTTAGCCATAATGTACACATTGATATTGAATTAGCCACAATATTCACATTGTTATTGAATTAGCCACAATGTCATTGATATTGAATTAGACGCAACGACCATATTGATATTGAATTAGACACAACGACCATATTGATATTGAATTAGACACAACGACCATATTGATATTGAAATAACTATAATGTAGTTTTACGTTACTTTACCCTGTATGCTTCAATGCCTTAATTATGATTAGGAAGTTGCATGGGTATGGATCAGGTTCCGTGATTTATGTTGGAAACTCGTTTTTTTTCCTCTAAAAGGATTAATTGAAATAATTAACTGTCATGTTATTATTATTTTTTTTTTTTTAAAGTCACCGTAACACAAATCACACAAGCGTTAGGGTTTAAGATTCAACTAAAAATGTCAACATTAATATTGAAATATTTCAATTGTGGGACTACGTTACTTACAAAGTATACTTCAATTAATTAATAATGATAAGGGTGTTGGGTATGGATATGAATTATGGAGTGTAGGGGTATGGATTATTTTCATTGAATTGTGGTGAAACCATTAGGTTCAGAACTTAAGAAGGTTAGGTTAGAATTCATCATTGAATTAGTTTCATTGAAACTCGGTTTTTTTGTATGAAAGGACTAGTTGATACATCTAAAGAAAAGATTAAATATACGGTTGAAGGACTCAAAAGGTAAAGGAGGTACTAAGGTTAAAGAAAAGGTAAAATGGGGTTAACACTCCTTTGTAAGGAATAAACAATTATAAATAAAAATTTTTAACTTGACAATACCTTTAAAGATGCTAAATATCTATATAAATCAAATTCTAAAAAGGTATGATGTTTATTTAGAGGTGTAGTAAAATGACATAAAAACTCAGTTTTTCTTAATTTACTATTAATTTCTTACGTTAATCATAGTGAAACAGCCCAAGTAAAAATATCCTTTTAATTCGATTAGTATCATTGATAAAAGTACAATGTTTAATTAATTTATATTTAAGATGGATTTTTCTTTGATGAAGAAGAACAAAGTAATTCCCACAGAAAAATTGAGAGTGAAAAAGCGCGAAAATATTCTTTATAGCCTAGAAACTGATCAGAAGCTTTTGAATGAAGCTTTTAAATCATTTAGTTTGAAGGTTGGACAACACGTTTTTATTAACAGCGCATGCAAATTAAATTACCGAAACTTCCAGAAGAAAACCCGTGGGGCATAAAATATGAAGCACTTTTAACAACGTAGTGGGTGAATTAAATAAATGTGGATTTTTCCTTCCCCGTAGCAATTAATAGGAGCGTCTTGGATTAATAGAGTCTGGCAGCTAAGTGTTATGGAAGGGTAAAATAAAATGCCCTGACAAAACTGCCCCGCTAATAGATTAAGTCATCGTTTTAAATGATGCAACGCTTTTTAAGTTAATGCCTCAGGTTTACTTGTTTTGTTTTCTTTGCTTTTTTAAGGATGGAAGAAGAGGAATAAGAAGAAAAAAAAGCATTTAAATAAATAACTCTGACCAGGAGTTTTTTTTTACCATCGTTGTTTTGCCAAGTATCCTCTCTAATTAATAATCTAATTAAATTTTTAATACTTTATTATTTGTTTTCTGATTTAAGAACATGTCATGCTACTATGATAAAGGGTATTTTTTTTAAATAAAAAGGAAGTAAAAGAAGAAAAAAAAAAATTGCAAGAAGTAGGGACGAGAGAAGTTTCTTTACATTTTCCCTGGGGGTGTTATGAATACGGGCTTAAAAAAAAGAAATAAAAAAAGAAAAACGCCTTAAAAAATTATGTTTGGTAAGAAAGATATAAGCATAGATCTCTTGTAAGAATATTTTTTATTGATTAATTTTCTTTTTTTTTTGAGGGGAGAAAAGGATGAAAGTTTTTGATGTTAAAGGATGTTAAGAAAAGTGTGTGTGACAAGGCAAGAAGTGTTTGAAGTGTGTTGTTTAAATCATTATTTAACCAATTTCGTGACGCTTAAAGCCTTCTGCTTTGATCTAGAGTAAATTAACCGTGGCAGAATATTTTTAGGGCGTCAAATGTATCCTACTTACAATTAGTTTGAAAAAAACGTTGGAAAAAAATTCTTTTATGAAGACATAAATTTTAATTATCCGTGTATGTGAACTTAGACATTTTAAAATAAGGTTGCATAAAATATTTAAATTAATCATGATTGTTTTTTTTAAAAACTCTTAATTGATATTTTGCAGTTTTTATTTAAAAAAAAAGACTTCAGTAAAATTTTAAACCATGTAATTTAGTACTTTGTCATTTTTAATAGACTTCAAAGTTCTAAAATGTAGATGTCTTACTTGTTATTCTTTGGCGCAAGAACTTCATGACGGGCCAAGGTTGTTTACTTACTGGCAGATTATGATGCAGGTAATGTTTTCATTTTACAAGGTGTGAATGTCAGCTTTAAGTCCATCGCTCTACAGTCGTATTAGACAGGTACCTACATTTCGAATCACTATAAACATCCATGCCCCTACCGGGACCCGAACGTGAAACCTTTGGCACCGATCAGTAGAACGCTAGATGGTTTACTGAGATATTAAAACGGCTGATACACGGCAGCACGTGCTGCTGGTGAACTTTAGGGAAGAGATTCAATCAAATGGTGAAATTGTTGCAGACAACGTTACAAAAAAACGGACAAACTCGATGCCGTTTATGATGTTCAGCTTCTTGATTTTTAATGTTTACGAAGCGTATTCTTAAATATCACTTTTATTCACAGAGGTTTTCATTATTTTGATAACCACCTGTAGATAACAATAGATATAATCTTATTAAAATTTTATGCAAAATTCTTTAATAATATTTCTTTAATTTAGTAATAATTTTTAACCTTAATCACATTGAAACAGCACGATCAAAAAAATCCTTTTAATTCAATTAATCTCTTTTAAAAAAGTACAGTGTTTAATAAATTTATATTTTAGATGGAGTTTTCTTAGAAGAAGAACTTGGTAAAATTGCGAGGGAAAAAGCTTGAAGATATTCTTTATAGCTTAGAAACTGACCAGAAACTTTTGATGAAGAGTTTCAGTTTGAAGGTTGGACAATACGTTTTTATTAATAGCGCATGCAAATTAAATTACCAAAACTTCCAGAAGAAAACTCACAGGATATAAAATATGAAGCACTTTTAACAACGTGGGGGGGGTGAATTAAATGAATGTGGACTTTTCCTTCCCCGTAGCAATTAATAGACGCTTCGTACATTAATAGAGTCTGGCAGTTGAGAGTTATAGAGGGGTAAAATAAAATGCCCTGACAAAACTGTCCCTCTGATAGATACGAGCAAAATTCCAAGAATTAAGTCATCGTTTTTAAATGATGCAACGCTTTTTAAGTTAATGCCTCAGGTTTACATGTTTTGTTTCTTTTACTTTTCTAAGAAGATACGAAGAGGAGTAAGAAAAAACATTTAAATAAATAACTGTAAAGATAATTTTTTTTTACCATCGTTGTTTTGCTAAGTATCCTCTCTAATTAATTGGTAATAGAAATAAGAGCTTTATAGCTCCACGGTTTTTAAACTTTATAATTTTTTTAATTTGAGAGCATTGTATGCTAGGGTGATGATGCAGGGCATTTTTTTGTAAATAAAAAGAAAGTGAAGAAAGAAAAAAAAAATTCAAGATATAGGGACGTAAGAAGTTTTCCTTTCATTTTCCCTGGGGGTGTTAAGAATACGGGCTGTACAAAAAAGAAAAAAAAAGAAAATTTGCTTTAAAAAAATTCTGTTTGGTATGAGAGATATAAACATAGATCTCTTGTAAGGATAATTTTTTTTTTTATTTTTTTTTTTTTTTTTTTTTTTGAACCGAGAAAAGTATGAAAGTTTTTGATGTTAAGAAAAGTGTGTGTGGCAGCCAAGCAAAGAAGTTTTTGAAATGCGTTGTTTAAATCATAATTTAACGAATTTTGTCACACTTAGAGCCTTCTTGCTTTGATCTAGAGCAAATTAATCGTGGCAGAATTTTCTTAGAGCGTCAAATGTATCTTGCTTACAAGTAGTTTAAAAAAAAAAAAAAAAAAATTCGTTTAAAAAGATATAAATTTTAAATGTCTGTGCATGTGAAATTAGACATTTTAAAGTAAGATTGTAATAAAATATTTAATTTATCATGGCTATTTTTTAACACCACTTCAGGAATATTTTGTAGTTTTAAGAAAGATGTAAGTATAGTATTAAGTCATGGAATTTAGTACCTTGTCATTTTAATAGATTTTAAAATTCCAATATGCCCAAGGTTGTCTACCTATTGGCAAATTTCGTCACAGGATAGGTTTGGTTTGTCATTCTACTGTCATATTTTGCATCGGAGGGCTAAACAGACCGGGATCTGCAGTTTAAAATGGATTCCGTACCACTCACAAACATCCATTGCACCATGATTAGAACCTGAAGTCTGAGGTATCAAAGGCCAGAGTGCTACCGAGACAGGACATAATTTCTTTTTAAGGGGTGTGATTGTCAGATCTATGTCAAATGCTCTATAATCATATTAGACTGATACCTACAGTTTAAAATAGATTCCGAATTACTAACATCCATGGAATGGCCGTGAAACGAACGATTTTCGTTCTGCTGTCATTTTTTGTACATTTCGGGTTAATTAGGCCGGGACCTACAGTTTAACGTAGATTCCGAACCGCCGACAAGCATACATGCCACTGCCAGGATTCGAAACTGAAACCTATGGTACTAAAATCCAAAGTTCTAGGCAATGGGCCATCAGGCCGCTCCGAAGTGGGGGCGTTCTTGACAGTGTTTTGGAGGAAGCACGTTTACAATAAATAATTTAACTTAGTGAAACAAATAACTTAATTTAGTTTAAATCTAAATTAAATAAATATCAACATTTTATTAATTAAATAAATACTTTAATTTACCCTAAATTTTATATTATCAAAAAATTTTTTAATAATTAATTATTATGTTTATAATATTTTATTAATTATTAATTTTTTATTATTAACATTATTTTTAAATAAATTTAATTAAATAATTTTCAATTATTTAAATGAAATTTTATTTTAATTATTTATTTATTTGAAAAGTTTTAAAAATATTTTTATTGCAGCTGTAAAAGGTATTAGGTAAAAGATTAAAATAATATTTTTCTAATACAATCTATTTCGACGCTATACGAATTTAAATGATTGTAGTGTTAAATGATCAAAAATTATCATATACCTTTCTACAAACATTTTAATTCCGGGTCCACGTATCCCCGAGAAGCTAAAGGTGTAATTCCTCCAGGATGTAAACTCGGAGATTCGGGAAATCCCTCGTAAGATGCAAGTCCTCCCGAGCAGAAAGTTTCTCGAATGAGAATCCCCGACTTGCGCAAAACAATTCATTAAAGCAACGCATTCATTCAGCGGAGGTGATTCTTTGACACTGTATGCTAATCCGCAATAAGGATTTGCCAAGTTTAAACTTGCTCGTTGCGAAACATTAATGCTTTAAATTAATCCCTGAGACTAGTTAGTATGCACTGGAATTGAATAATGCTGTTCATGAAAGAAATAAATTACGTGAAAAGCTATTGTATCTTTTTCTTTTAATACGAAGGATCTTTATAATATATTTTTAAAACCTATATTTTATTAGAATTATTAATGGGGATATTGCAGATTTAATAATTCGAGAAATATTCGTAGTAAATAAAATGAAGTTGTCATATCGTAATTGTTGGACAAGTAACCAATTGGCAAAGCGTGCAGGCAGTGTTCAGTAAGGATGACGTTCGAATCCCTTTGTAGTGAGCATTATAATCATTGCCCGACTGATGGTTCAGTGGTAATTGTGCTGTTGGGGAGCAATAGGGCTAAGGTTCAATTCGCTGGCCACATGGCTATAGACACTGCTTCAAAAACGAAGAGACGCGATGGAGTTTGTATTGTTCAGCATCTTGCCTCGTCAGTCAGATAACTTGATGGAAGTTTTCTGGGTTTTCTCACTTACGATACGCAAATGCGTGGTAGTCTTCCCTAAACGTTCTTCCGGATAGCACTGGCCTCCTTCTTCAGCGACCCGGAGCCAAGTCACACCTCAATCTACGGGCGCTCCATCACAACAAAGCTGCCTCCTTTCCCTCCATCCTTTTGGGATGTCAGTTCCGCATTTCAGGAGACTAAATATTAGTCGCATAGCATTAAAAAAATTTTCACTGCATTGCAAAAAGTCCTTTATAAATAATTTTCATTCATTTTTTTAAGTTTATCTGGTGCCATCTATTGGTAAACATATGCAACATAAATATTTAAAAAAAACTAAAATTAATTAATGTATTAATATTTGAACAAACTCTATTAACATCCAGTGTCATCTACTACAAGTTCAAAAAAATTCATTTGAATTTGAGTGGATGAATAAAAAGTATTTTACGAACGATTGAAAATTTGAATAAGGTATATATAGGGAGAGTGTGAGCTAATAGAAGGAATTGAATAAAACATTCTATTTCTTCATTCCTACATGGAAAACACCATGCTTTATCGCTTTATACACATCTCTAAGCTACACTTTTTCACGACTGTGGATATTTAATTGTCACTGTCACATGCCCCTGAGGATATTTTGAAAATCGAAATGACTTCGAGGAACGATTAAACGAGGAAAACAAACAGCGAGAATCGGATGACAGTTTCAGCGGAGGCATCCGTCATTTTTGTTGCGAAGTGCGTTGACAAAGGAAGGAGAGAGAGATATGGAAATATAGACATCATCATCGCCTCCTTATTCGCACAGGGGCACGGCGACAACTCAATTAGGCGACTATCGCGGTAGGGGGCGCTGACGAAAATGATGAACAACCCATCTTCTGGGAATGTTTCAAGAAGAGGAAGAATAGAAATTGCTGTTGTGTAAACTAGAGGGATGTGTTTGTGCGATTTTTTTTTTTATTTATTTATTGTCGTACGAGGCTATCTAAATATTTAAAACGAATGAGTTTCACAAATGGCTGTATTAAATGTTTTATGTTTATTTTATTTATTTTTTTTATTTTTGTACAGAAAAATTTTATCACAGGCTATTTTTTTAAAATTAATTATAGACTGGTTTACACAATTTTTCCACAATAGATTATGTGACAACGAAAGGAAAAGCATAAATGAGATAATTAAGATAATAAGTGAGGTGATTCACTTAGATCCTAAATTAGATTAGATCATAAATACATAAAAATGTATTAGAAAATAAACGAATATATATAAAAAAGCTGACGTTAAATAACTAAATAAGTTTAAATTATTAAATTTAATAATTTATTTTGACATCTAATTAATCATTATCATATTTTTTGTCATATATTTATTAACATCATATTTTTGTAGTTTATTTATTATCATATATTTGTTATTTATTTATTATAATCATTTATTACGCCCTCCAATTAATCATAATCATATTTATTTTTATATATATTTAACAGATCATATTTATTATTGATTTTTTTCCTAAAATGCGCAGTTTCAAATTTCTTCAAATTCATTTTTAAAGGAAAATTTTTCAACATTTTTGTCAGAAATGATTGAAATTTATTTACGATTTTTTTAATGTCCTAAAGCGATGGTAAAACGTGATTAGATCTCTTTCTATCTTAAAACAAGAAATTTCAACCTGCATTTTCGTACAAATATGTTAAATGCCGCAATAATTATAAAATATATAATTATAATAATATTCAAAACGTTATCTTTTATAGACCATTTTTATATTAAGAACCGGATAAATTTCAGAGCAGTTATGCGTTTCACAATCACAAAAAAAAAAAGACTATGGATTCCAATCATAATCCATGAAATAATTAATTAATCGGTTGTGTCGATTCTATGTAAGGGATAGCAACAGCATGGTAATCTGTTTACTTTTGCATATGGTATTTGTAAATTCTATAACTTTTTACGCAAAATTATTGGTCTTAATTTTGTTATCATATTTTTAAAATGATATAATTGGCAGTTGAATTGTGACAAATCAAAATTGAAAGAACGCTTACACAATTAAAATGTGAAATTCTCAATTAATAAAATTTGTTTTATTTTCTGCATTCATTCTTTTTTTTAATTAAATAATGGCGATATTATTTTAGTCAATCAAAATTTAAAAACAACCAACTGATAATCCTTAAAACGCCAATTATTACTCTAACTAACGACGCCATTGATATCCAGCTTTTCGTACGGAACTCACAAGACGTTGCCACCGCCAATTTATCAAGATCTACATGATTAATGTGGTGCAAGCCACCCACTGATGGATGGTCATGGCCACATGCGAAGATGTGAACGAGGTAAACAAATGAATTGTTTACTTTGGCGTAATCAGTTCTCTGTGCCAAACTATCAATGCCATTCTTCCTTACAAGATAAGAGATTATTTAGGAGGAGGGTTATTTTTGACAAATGACTTATCCTGCCCCAAAAAGTCATAGCGCGATAATGGCTGAGAATTAAGTTGACGTTCCGTCATTTTATTTTGCGCATCCATCATCTTTGGGTCCACGACGTTCTGTCAAAATACAAACTGCATTTTGTGGCAATTGGTGTATTATGCAAATTCAAGCTTCATTTTTGGATCGTTATTCATGAGGCAAGGGGTCGCATAGGTGCTTTGAATGTTGTTTTAAGTTACACAGCCATGTAACTTTTTAAGTTTTTAGTAAAAAATGTCCATATTAACATTGAATTAATTCGACTATATTGCTACGTTGCCTTTCTTCCCATTCTTCAACGCGTTAATAATGATTTTGTAGTTCTATCAGTGTGGATTAGGTTCAGTGAATGATAGTGGAAACGCAATTTTTTTTCTCTAAAAAGATTCAAAAATGAAACGTTTAGCTGCCATGTTGTGTTACTTTTTAAAAGACAGCACAATATGAATCGCATAAATGTAATGTTTTAAGTTTTTAGTAAAAATGTCAGTACTATTATTTCATTAATTCGGTTGTAGTTCAATGTTAATTTTCCCCGAATGTTTCAATGCATTAATAATGTTTATGGAGTTGTATGGGTATGGATTTGGTTCAGTGAATTGTGGTAGAAATACATAGAGTGGGAACTTATTTTTTTCTTTAAAAGGATTCGTAAGGAATAATGATTTGTAATATAAAGATTATTTGAATGATTTAGCTGTCATGTTATTTGATTTTTTTTGAAAAGACAGCACAACACAAATTGCCTATAGAAAACACACGGTTAATATCTATAAAATCATATTAAAATAAATTTCTCTCTTTTTATGCGTCCTCTTTGTCCAACTTTTATGTGTCCGTATAAAATTTATTTACTTAATGGTGGAATTTTGTACTTTTTATTCTACGTTGCAAGCATGGACTGAAGGTCATTACGATTGTACTACATGAGCATGGCAGGGTTAAATTTATAAATAATTACAATTTAAATTTTTTAAATCATGTCGTAAAGAAATATTGCTCTTAGTACTTCTCTCTTGCTCTTAGTACTTTGTACTTTTTCCCACTTAATCATATTTGATTACACAGATGGTTATCAAAATAATCGAAACACCCAGCAATTATATGTAACACTTTACTAAAATGATGTAGACAGATTTTGACATGTAATACATCTTGGATCTGTCTGGGTATCGAATTATACAAGTGTTTAATAGTGTTTAGAAGAATACTAAACCATTCTTTATGAATTTATATTTTAGCTAGAATTTTCTTAGATGAAGAAGACAAAAAAATTGGGGGTGGGGGTGATATTCTTTATATTTCAGAAACTGATCAGAAACTTTTGATGAGGACCTTCAATTTGTAGGTTGGATAACACTTTCTATGAACAACGCATGCAAATTAAATCACGAAAACTCCCAGAAGAAAACCCGCAGGGTATAAAATACGAAGCACTTTCAGCAACGTAGTGGGTGAAGTAAATAAATGTGGACTTTTCCTTCCCCGTAGCAATTAATAGGAGCGTCTTGCTTTAATAGAGTCTGGCAGCTGAGAGTTATAGAGGGGTAAAATAAATGCCCAGGCAAAACTGCAACAGTGATAGATACGAGAAAAATTCCAAGAATTAAGTCATCGTTTTAAATGATGCAACACTTTTTAAGTTAATGCCTCAGGTTTACATGTTTTGTTTCTTTACTTTTTTAAGGCGTAAAGAAGAGAAGTACAAAAAAACCCATTTAAATAAATAACTCTAAAGAGGATTTTTTTTTTACCATCGTTGTTTTGCTAAGTATCCTCTTTAATTAGTTGGTAATAAAAATAAGAGCTTTATAGCTCCTCGATTTTTATACATTATTATTTTTTTTAATTCAAGACCATATCATGCTACGATGATGAAGGGTGTTTTTTTTTAAATAAAAATAAAGTGAAGGAAGAAAAAATAATTTCCAAAATGTAGGGACGAAAGAAGTTTCTTTACATTTTCCTGGGGGTGTTACGAACACGGGATGTAAAAAAAAAAAAAAAAGAGAAGTAATATACTTTAAAAAAATTGTGTTTGGTAAGAAAGATATATGCATAGATCTCTTGTAAGAATTTTTTTTTTTTTTTTTGAGTGGAGGTAAGGAGGAAAGTTTTTGATGTTAAAGGATATTAAGAAAAGTGTGTGCGACAGCCAAGGAAAGAAGTCTTTGAAGTGTGTTGTTTAAATCATTATTTAACCAATTTCGTCACAATTTAAATACTTCTTGCTTTGTGCTAGAGTAAATTAATAGTGGCAGAATTTTCTTAGAGCGTTAAATGTATCCTACTTACAATTAGTTTTAAAAAATTAAAAAAAATATTTTTTTAAAGACAAATAAATTTTAATTATCCGTGTATGTGAACTTTGATTTTTAAAGTAAAGTTGTAATTACACATTTAATTTATCATGATTATTTTTTAAAAGAGTTTAATGGATAATTTTTTTTTAAGGAAGACTTTTGTAAAATATTAAACCATGAAATTTAGTACCTTAACATTTTTTCAAATAGACTTCAAATAGACTTCATAAATAGACTTCAAATAGTCTGAATTTTTTCTTCATTTGCTCGGCAGCCTTATGGTGGGGCAAGGCTGTCTACCTAGTGGCAGATTTCGAGACAGATAATGTTTTTATTTTACGGAATATGATTGTTAGCCCTACATCCAATGCATATTATATATTAGAATAGCGAAATTATTCTTTTGTTTTTTTGCTTCATTTCATACATTTTATTTTATTTAAATAATGAAGATACTATTTTAGCAGCTCCTTATTTATAAACAATTAACTGAGTAACGCTAAAAACCAATTATTACGCAACTAAACACTCCATTGATATTCAGCTTTCGGTAGAAGACCATTCAGGACGTTTCTAAGGCCAATTAACAAAAAAATTTTACAATTGAATTGTACAAATGTCATAAATCAAAACTCAAAGAATGCTTACACAGGGAAAGTGTGAAATTATGAATAAGGTTTCTTCATGGATTTATAATTTGTTTATTTTTCTGCTTCATTTCATTCATTTTGTATTTAAATAATGATGATTTTCTATTATCATTTAAATTAGTTAGTCGTAAATGAAAAAAAAATCCAACTAAAACCCGCTAAAACGCCAAATATTATGCCAACTAATGATGCCATTGAATGCCATCGACGCCAACTAACGACACCATCCAGCTTTCCGTAAGACACTCACAAGACGCTGACACATTCATTCATTAAAATCTGCATAATTAATGTGTTCCAAGTCAACCATGGATGGTCATGGCCACACACGAAGATGTGAACGAGGTAAGCAAGTGAATTGTTTACTTTGGCGTAATCAGTTTTCTGTGCCAAACTATCAATGGCATTCTTCCTTACAAGATAAGAGGTTATTTGGCAGGAGGTTCTTTTTTGACAAATGACTTATCCTGCCCCAAAAAGTAATATCGCGATAATGACTTGGAATTAAGTTTTACGTCCCGTCATTTCATTTTACGCATCCATCATCTTTGGGTCCACGACGTTCTGTCAAAATACAAACGAAATTTTGTGGCAATCGGTGTAGTATGCAAATTCCGGTTTCATTTCTGGATCATTATTCATGAGGCAGTGGGTCGCAGAGGTGCTTTGAATGTTATTTTATGTTAGACAGTCATGCAAAGGTTTGAGTTTTTAATATAAAATGTTCATCTTAATATGGAATTAAATTCGATTGTAGTTCTACGTTATTTTTTCCATGTTTACTTCAAAGCATTAATAATGGTTAGGGAGTTGTATGGGATAGGATTAGGTTCAGTGAATTATGTTGAAAACTCATATGGTGGGATTCATTTAGAGGTGTAGTAAAATGCCATAAAAATCAGTTTTCCTTTAAATATGATTAATTTTTTGCATTGATCACTGAGAAACAGCCCAGGTAAAAATATCCTTTTAATTCAATTAATCTCTTTAATAAAAGTACAATGTTTAATTAATTTATATTATAGATGGAATTTTCTTAGATGAAGGAGACAAAGTAAATACCATAGAAAAATGGAAGGGAAAAAGCGTGAAGATGTTCTTTATAGCTTAGAAACTGATCAAAATTTTTGATGAGAAACTTCAGCTTGAAGGTTGGACAACACGTTTTTATTAACAGCGCATGCAAATTAAATTACGAAAACTTCCAGAAGAAAAACCCGGAGGGTATAAAATATGAAGCACTTTTAAAGCGTAGTGGGTGAATTAAATAAATGTGGACTTTTCCTTCCCCGTAGCAATTAATAGGAGCGTCTTGCATTAATAAAGTCTGGCAGTTAAGAGTTATAGAGGGGTAAAATAAAATGCCATGACAAAACTGCCCTGGTGATAGATACCAGAAAATTTCAAGAATTAAGTCATCGTTTTAAATGATGCAACGCTTTTTAAGTTAAAGCCTCGGGTTTACTGGTTTCGCTTCTTTACTTTTTTAAGGAGGGACGAAGAGGAGTAAAAAAAAAAACATTTAAATAAATAACTCCAAACAGGAGTTTTTTTTTTTTTTTTTTATCATCGTTGTTTTGCTAAGTATCCTCTCTAATTAGTGGGTAATAAAAATAAGAGCTTTATAGCTCCACGGTTTTTTATACTTTATTATTATTTTTTTAATTTAAGAACATCTCATGCTACGATGATGAAGGGTATTTTTTTCAAATAAAAAGAAAGTAAAAGAAGAAAAAAAAATTGCAAGAAGTAGGGATGAGAGAAGTTTCTTTACATTTTCCCTGGGGGTGTTATGAATACGGGCTGTAAAAAAAGAATAAAAGAAAAATGCCTTAAAAAATATGTTTGGTAAGAAAGATATAAGCATAGATCTCTTGTAAGAATATTTTTTTATTTCTATTTATTTTTTTGAGGGGAGAAACGGATGAAAGTTTTTGATGTTAAAGGATGTTAAGAAAAGTGTATGTGACAGCCAAGGAAAGAAGTGTTTGAAGTTAGTTGTTTAAATCATTATTTAACCAATTTTTTACGAAATTGGTTAAATAATGATTTAAACTACTATTTTAAACCCTTACCAAGGCTTCTGCTTTGATCTAGAGTAAATTAATCGTGGCAGAATTTTCTTACAGCGTTAAATGTATCTTGCTTACAAGTAGTTTAAAAAAAAAAAAAAAATATTTTAAAAAGACTAATAAGTTTCAATTGCACATGTATATGAACTTAGACATTTTAAAATAAGTTTTAATAAAATATTTTATTGATACATGATTATTTTTAAAGAGTTTAATGGTTATATTGTAGTTATAAGGTCAGTAAAATATTAAACCATGAAATTTAGTACCTAGACTCCAAAGCTCCAAGATATCTAGATGTCTTACTTCTTTTTCTTCTTCTTTTGCTCAACAACCCCATGGTGGGCCAAAGCTGTCTACCTAGTGACAGATTTCGGAACAGATAATGTTTTCATTTTAAGGCGTATGATTTTTAGCCCTAAGACCAACGACCTATGTCCAATACATATTACATAATTGAATTAGGAATTTGTTTTGTTTTTTTCTGCTTCATTTCATACATTTTATTTTATTTAAATAATGATGATATTATTTTAGTCAGTGATTATTTATAAACAATCAACTGAGACCCACTAAAACGCCAATTATTACGCCAACCAACGGAGTCTTTGATATTTTCAGCTTTGCGTTCGACACTCACAAGACGTTGCCACCGCCAATTCATCAAAATCTACATAATTAATGTGGTGCAAGCCACCCACTGATGGATGGTCATGGCCACACACGAAGATGTGAACGAGGTAATCAAATGAATTGTTTACTTTGGGGTAATCAGTTTTCTGTGCCAAACTATCAATGGCATTCTTCCTTCCAAGATAAGGGATTATTTGGGAGGAGGTTTATTTTTGACAAATGACTTATCCTGCCCCAAAAAGTAATATGGTGATAATGGCATAGAATTAAGTTGACGTTCTGTCATTTTATTTTACGCATCCATCATCTTTGTGATCCACGACGTTCTGTCAAAATACAAATGACATTTTGTGGCAAGCGGTGTATTATGCAAATTCTAGCTTCAATTTTGGATCGTTATTCATGAGGCAGTGGGTCCCAGAGATGCTTTGAATGTTATTTTGAGTTAGATCATCTTGTAACGGTTTAATGTTTTAGTAAAATATGTTCATCTTAATATGGAATTAAATCGATTGCAGTTCGTTGTTTTACCTCATATGATTCAATACATTAATAGTGGCAAGGGAGTTGTATGGGTATGGATTAGTTCAATGAATTATGTTATGTGTTTTCTTTTTTCTCTAATAGGATTAATTAAACGTTTAACTGTCATGTTATTTATTCTTTTGAAAAGGCATCGTAACACAAATCACATAAACGTAAGGTATTATGATTTAACTGAAAATGTCCATATTAATACTGAAATATTTCTATTGTAATATTACCTTACTTTCCCCGTGCACTTCAATTAATTAATAATGATTAGGGAGTTGTATGGGTATGGATTAGGTTCATTGAATTGTGGTGAACTCATTAGGTTCAGAACGTTAGAAGATTAGGTTAGAACAAATCTTTCAATTAGGTTTACTTTTTTTGTCGAAAAGAATTATCTGATAAATTTAAAGAAAAGTTTAAATAAACGGTTAAAAGACTCAAAATGTAAAGGAGGTTAACATTTCTTTGGGTCAGAGTGTAAGGAATAAACAATTATAAATAAAATTTTTAATATAAGAATATCTTTAAAGATGCTGAATATTGATATAAATCACATTCAAAAACAATTTGACATTCATTTAGAGGTGTAGTAAAAGACCCTAAAAAATAAGTTTTTATTAATTTACTATTAATTTTTTTTATCTTAATTTCAGTGTAACACCTGAAGTAAAAATATCCTATTAATTCGATTAATCTCTTTTATTAAAGTGCAATATTTAATTAAATTATATTTTAGATGAAGTTTTCTTAGAAGAAGACAAAGTAATTACCACAGAAAAATTGTGAGGGAAAAAGTGTGAAGATATTCTTTATAGCTTAGAAACTGACCAGAAACTTTTGATGAGGAACTTCAGTTTGAAGGTTGGACAATACGTTTTTATTAACAGCGCATGCAAATTAAATCACGAAAACTTCCAGAAGAAAACCCGCGGGGCATAAAATATGAAGCACTTTTAACAACGTAGTGGGTGAAGTAAATAAATGTGGACTTTTCCTTCCCCGTAGCAATTAATAGGAGCGTCTTGGATTAATAAAGTCTGGCAGTTGAGAGTTGTAGAGGGGTAAAATAAAATGCCCTGACAAAACTGCCCGTTGATAGATACGAGAAATAATCCAAAAATTAAGTCATCGTTTTAAATGGTGCAACGCTTTTTGAGTTAATGCCTCGGGTTTACTTGTTTTGTTTCTTTGCTTTAAGGAGGGACGAAGAGGAGTAGAAAAAAAAACATTTAAATAAATAACTCTAAAGAAGATTTTTTTTTTTTTTTTTTTTACCATCGTTGTTTTGCTAAATATCCTCTCTAATTAGTTGGTAATAAAAATAAGATCTTCATGGCTCCAAGGTTTGTTTTTTTATACTTTATTATTTTTTTTTTAATTCAAGAACATCTCATGCTACGATGATAATGAAGGGCATTTTTTTTTAAATAAAAAGAAAGTGAAAGAAAGAAAAAAAATTCCACGATGTAGGAACGAGAGAAGTTTACTCACATTTTCCCTGGGGGTGTTAAGAATACGGGTTGTAAAAAGAAACGAAAAAGAAAAAGAAAAATCCTTAAAAAATTCTGCTTGGTGAGAGAAATATAAGCATAGATCTCTTGTAAGAATATTTTTTTTTTTTCGGGAGGGGAGAAAAAGTTGAAGGTTTTTGATGTTAAAGGATGTTTGTTGTTTAATTCGTTATTTTACCAATTTCGGGACACTTTGAGCGTTCTTGCTTTGGTCTAGAGTAAATTAATAGTGGCAGAATTTTCTTTAGAGCGTCTAATATATCTTACTTACAATTAGTTTTAAAAAATGAAAAAAAAAAAATTCTTTTGAAAAGACATAAATTTTAATTATCCTTGTATGTGAACTTAGACAGTTTAAAGTAAGGCTATAATAAAATATTTTATTTATCATGATTATTTTTTAAAGAGTTTGAATGATATATTGTAGTTTTAAAGAAGACGTATGCACAATATTAAACAGTGGAATTCAATCCCTTGGCAGTTTTAATAGACCTCAAAGCTCCAAGATGTAGATGTCTGGCTAAGATATTGAAATTTATAAATGGTAAAATTGAATAAAATAGACGATTACTTTTAAGAAAGTTATAATTATATCCAAGCTGTTCCTATTTCACACATGAAAAGGTGGTTTAATTTCTTTCTAATGAAAATTCTAATGGTTTTTGAACACAAAATAGAACCTTAGTTTTGCAAAGAGTTTGCTTGCGAGTTGAGCGAGAAAGGAGTGCAATGTCTGTTGTGATGGAACACCCATAGGTGAAAGTGAGACTTCGCTCCGTATCGCTGAAGAAAGATGTCACTGCCTTACGGGCGAAATTTTAGGGGAACTACACCGCATTTGTGCATCGTATGGGAGAAAACACAGTAAACTCCAATCATGTAATCTAACAAACGAAACAAGATGCTGTACATCACAAACTCCATCGAGTCTCTTGAAACAGTGTCTACAGCAGTGCCACCATCGAATTGAACATTAGCAATAATGCTCACCAGTGGCGCACGTTACAGCTGAGTCCTCGGCTTAACCAAGTCACAAGTCCTTGGTTAGTTATCATTTACCACTAGTCACGCAATTATCATATTACGAATTTTATTTACCACTAATATTTCGGGAATTATTAAATATCTAATAGCCAAATTAATAATTCTATTAAAAATAGAGGTTTTCAAAAATATATTATTTTAGTTTATTCTAATAAAATTATGTATTTTCAAATAATATTGCAAGAATCCTTCGTATTAAAAGAAAAAGATAAAATAGGCTTTTCGTGTAATCTGTTTCTGTAATAAAGTGCATTATTCAATTCCAGTGCATACCAACTAGTCTCAGGGATTCATTTGAAGCATTAAAGTTTCACAACGAGTAAGTTTAAACTTGTCAAATCCTTATTGCGGATTAGCATAGAGTGTCAAAGAATCACCTTCGCAGAATGAATGCGTTGCTCTAATGAGTTGTTGCGCAAGTCGGGGATTCTCATTCGAGAGACTTTCTGCTCGGGAGGATTTCCATCTTAGGAGGGATTTCCCGAGTTTACATCCCGGAGGAATTACACCTTTAGCTTCTCGGGGATGCGTGCAGCGAAATTAAAATGATTGTAGAAAGGTATATGATAATTTTTGATAATTCAACATTACAGTAATTTAAATACGTATTGTGTAGAAATGGAATGGATTAGCCAAAAATTATTTTAACCTTTTATCTAATGCATGCTTCATAAACGGATTTTAAAAACTTAAAATTAATAAAATATTTAAAATTTAAATTTTATTTTATTTCATTATTTAAAAATAATGTTGAATTATAAAAAAAATAATAAATACTATAATTAATTTATAAATAAATATTATATATATACTTAAATAAATTAAATGATTTATTCAATTAATAAAAATTTGATATATATTTAATTTAAATTTAAACGAATTAAATTATATGTTTCACTATTTTAAAGTATGTATTGTAACCCTGCTTCCACCTACACACTGGCCATCTTGCCCCTCTTTGGCGTGCAGGTGGAATTATCAATAGGCCTCTGGAATCTCACCCAAGAGGAAGTACGGCGCAACCTGTGCTCCAGCCGAAAAACGTTTACTCGTAGTTGATCTACAGTCTCTCATCACAGAGGAAATATATTTAACTCAACCCTGCGTATTTGCTGGCCTACAACCATTCACCTCGAGTTAAAGTATATTCCGGTATGGCTTTTAGGAAGTACTACTTTGAATTCGGGTCTAGTAAGGGAGAAAATCAGGAAAAAGTTACACCTGTAAGTCTTACTCAAGAGGCAAGAGGCCGAACATCACAAACGCCATCGATTCTCCTTGATTTCTGAAACAGTATATGCAACAATTCCATCAGTAGATTGTACCTCAGACCTAATGCTCAGAGGTGCATGCTATCTGCGGCTTTACCAGTGACCTGGTGATTAGATGGCTAGCGCTCTGGCTTTTGGTACCAGAGGCTTCTGGTTAGACTCCTGGTGATGGCATGGATTCTTGCAAAGGATTCGGAATCCACTTTAAACAGTAGCTCCCGGTGTAATTAGCCTAAAGTGTGCGCAAAATGAACGTAGAGTGAACAAACCAAACCACTTTAACACTTGATTACAAGTCCGGCTATAATCGTGTTAGGACTTTTATTTACTAAGAATATATGTCGAATTATTAAAACTATAACAGCCATATTAATAATTTTAATAAAATAATAGGTTTTCAAAAATATTGTTAGAATCATTCATATTAAAAGAAAAAGACCCCGTAATTCGTTGCTTTAATAAACTGCTGCTATTCAATTCCAGTGCATGCCAACGAGTCGCAGGGATTAATTTGAAGCATTAAAGTTTCGCAACGAGCCAGTTGCCCAAATTTAAACTCGGCAAATCCTTATTGCGGATTAACATAAAGTGTCAAAGAATCCCCTTCGCAGCATGAATGCGCTGCTTTAATGAATTGTTGCGCAAGTCGGGAATTCCCATTCGAGGAACTTTCTGCTCGGGAGGATATCCATCTTACGAGGGATTTCCCGAGTTTACATCGCAGAGGAATTACACCTTGGCGTCTCGGGGATGCGTGGAGCAAAATTAAAATCATTGTGAAAGGTATATGATAATTTATAGATAATTTAAACATTACAATCATTTAAATTCGTATGGTGTAGAAATATAATGTATTAGGGAAAGATTATATTAACCTTTAGAATATGCATACGGCAATAAACATTTTAAGCACTTTTGAAAATTAATAAATATTTACAATTTAAATTTAATTAAATCTAATTATTTAAAAATAACGTTTAATAATAAAAAAATAATAAAAAAAATAGTAAAAATAATAAATAATTTATTAATAATGTTTATAATTTTAAATAAATTAAATTATTTATTTAATTCATAAAGAGTTGATATTTGTTAATTTAAATCTAAACTTAAATTAAATCATTTGTTTCATTGATTTATTGATTATGTATTGTAACTGTTCATCCTCCTACACACTAACAAGGGCGCCTCCTGTTCGCGTTCAGAAGAAGTTATCAGTAGGACTCGAGACTTTCACCCAAGATGAAATACTGCGCAAACTACGTTGTCGCTGAGAAAGGTTTAGTTTATCTACAATCTCTAATCAGAGAGGAATTTTATTTAACTCAACCCTGTGTATTTGTTGGCCTACAGCCCTTCACTCGGATATAAATTATATTCCAGGAGGACTTTTAGGAGGAACTACTTTGAATTTGCGTACATTATGGATGAAAACCCATAAAATTCCAACCTGGTAATCTGACTCACGATGCAAGATAATGAACATCACAAAAGTCTCCTCCTTTCTGAAATAGTATCTACAACAATTTCATCGACGGATTGAACATCAGCCCTTATGCACAGACGTTCATGTTACCACTGAGTCACGAGTCGAGCTGTGACTGTAATGGACAGTACAAGTGAATATGGACCTCATCCTTACTGCACACTGTCTGCACTATTTACCAACGGCCTGATAATGAATTGGCTACCGCACTGGCCTTTCGTACTACATGTTTCAAGTTCGTATCCTGGCAATGTCATAGATGTTTGCTGGTAATTCGCAATCCATGATAAACTGTAGGTTCCGGTCTGTTTAGCCTAAAGTGTGCACAAAATAACCGTAGAACGACAAACCAAACTAAGCTACTTTACCCTTTGGTTAGAAGTTTGGCAATTATAATATTACATCTTCATTTTATTTACTACTAATATTTCTCGAATTATTCAGACAACAATAGCCATATTAATAATTCTAATAAAATTATAGGTTTTCAAAATATACTGTTGGAATTATGTGTATTAAAAGAGCAATATTAATCGCTTCTCACGTAATTTGTTTCTTTATAAACTGCATTATTAGGAACTCCTATTAGGAACTGCATTATTAGGAACTCCATTTCCTTAAGTGCATTATTATCAAAATATACTGTTGGAATTATGTGTATTAAAAGAGCAATATTAATCGCTTCTCACGTAATTTGTTTCCTAATAAACTGCGTTATTCAATTCCAGTGTATACTAACGAGTCGCAGGGCTTAATTTGAAGCATTAAAGTTTCGTAAGGAGCAAGTCGCTCAAATTCAAACTTGGCAAATCCTTATTGAGGATTAGCATAAAGTGTCAAAGAATCACCTTCGCAGATTGAATGCGTTGCTCTAATGAATTGTTGCGCAGGCAGAGAATTCTCATTCGAGAAACTTTCTGCTCGGCAGGATTTCCATCTTACGAGGGATTTCCCGAGTCCCGAGTTTGCATCCAAGAGGAATGACACCTTTAGCTTCTCGGGGATGCGTGCAGCGAAATTAAAATGATTGTAGAAAGGTATATGATAATTTTTTATAATTCAACATTACAATCATTTCAATTATTATAGTGTAGGAATAAAATTTATTAGAATAAAATATTTTAACATTTAGTTAATGCATGCGGCAATAAACATTTTTTTTAAAAACCTTTAAAATTTAAATTAATTTTTTTTTTTTTATTTATTTAATTAATAAAAATAACTAAATTAAATTCAAATATATAACTAGTAGTATAAAAAAAACCTTTTTAAAGCCAATTCCTACTTTTTTTTCACTATATTGCAGAAAGTCCTTTATAAGTAATTTTCATTCATTTTTTTAAGTTTATTTGGCGCCATCTATTAGTAGATATATACAACCTAAATCTAAAAAAAAAAACTACACTCAATTAATTAAATTTAATTATTGAATTAATATTTGAAAAAACCGTATTAGCATCCAGTGTCATCCACTACAAGTTCAAAAAAATGTATTTGAACTTGAGTAGATGAATAAAAAGTATTTTATGAACGATTGAAAATTTGAACAAGATATATTTATAGAGAGTGTGAGCTAATAGAAGGAATTGAAAAATAATGTTTAGTAAAAAATTACTAATAAAAATAATAATAAATATGATAATTAATTTATTAATAAAAATAATCTGTGTTCAATATAAAATTTAAAGTAAAATAAATTATTTATTGAATTGAAAAAATGATTATATTTATTTAACTTACATTTTAAATTTTAAAACTTCTAAAATTTAAAAAAAATATTTAAATTTAAAATTTAATTTAATTTAATTATAAAATTTATTTATTCAATTAATAAAAATCAAATCAAATTCGATTATTTAATTTAATGTAATTTAAATTTTTAATCTTTAATTTTAACTCTTTTTTAACACAAAATTTTAGTAAATTAAATTGTTTATTTAAATTATGTACTGTAATCGTGCCTCTTCCTACACACTGGCAAGAGGGCCCCCCGCTGTCTTTCTGGAGAAATGGTTAATAGGCTTCAAGACTGTCATCCGACTAGAAATACAGTGCAACCTGAATTGCTGCAGAGAAATCTACAGAAATCTACATGATCTACAGTTGAACTGAAATATACAATCCCTCATAATGATCGGAAATATATTTAAGCAACCCTGCATATAAGTTGGCCAACAGACTCTCACCGGAGTGCAAATATATTTCGCGCACTCTGCGCGAATCTGAGTTTAGGTTTTTCTGCTCAAAAGTAGAATCCTTGAAACCTTTCAATTGCGAATGAAAGAGATATCTTTGCGCAATATTTGGCGGGGTCTTGGGAAACTTCCAAGCGCCGGATGGTCAAGAGCAACATCTAGTCCACGGACGCGTGTGTTTTCAGGGAAGGAGGGAAAGTACAAAGCTCCTGTTGTGATGGTGAGCCCTTAAACAGAAATCTGACTTGGCTCTATGACGCTGAAAAAGGAGAGTAGTGCTTCCGTGAGGACTTAAAGCGGAAATTACACCCATTTATGTATCGTATGAGAGAAAAACCGAAATCCTCCCACCACGTAGTCCAACTAATGAGGCCATAGTGTGAGCATCACAAACGTTCGTGTACACAAATCTTTTTTGTAAACAGTATCTACAAAAAACAGGCCAGTGGATTGAACATCCGCCATAATGCTCACCAACAGAACGCTTTTTCTCCCTGTAAAGATAAAATATCTCTTGAAATCTGGCAGTACGCAAAGAGTCTTGGTCAACCATGAGCAAATGAAGACTAAAAGAGATAAGACCTCTACATCTTGGAGCTTTGAAGTCTATTAAAAATGACAACGAACTAAATGTCATGGTTTAATATATTACTTGCGTCTTCTTTAAAACAACAAAATAACCAATAACCTCTTTTAAAAAATAATCATGATAAATAAAATGTTTTATTGTAAGGTAACTTTAAAATGCTCACATACACGATTAATTAAAATATATTTCACTTTAAAAAAAGTTATGTTTCATTTTTTTTAAAGAGATTTTAAGTAAGATATATTTGACGCTTTAACAAAATTCTTCCACGATTAATTTACTCTAGATCAACGCTAGAAGTCTCTAAGTGTCACGAAATTGGTTAAATAATGATGTAAACAACAAACTTAAAACACTTCTTTCCCTGGCTGTCACACACACTTTTCTTAACATCCCTTAACTTCAGAAACTTTCATCCTTTTCTAAACTCAAAAAAATAAATAAAAATAAAAAATATTCTTACAAGAGATCTATGCTTATATCTCTCTTATCAAACAGAATTTTTTAAGGCATTTTTATTTTATTTTTTTTAAAGCCCTTATTCTTAACACCCTCAGAGAAAATGTAAAGAAACTTCTCTCATTCCTACAGTTTTTTCCCCCGTCACTTTCTTCTTATTTATAAAAAATACCCTTCATCATCCTAGTATGAGATGTTCTCGAATTAAAAAAAATAATAAAATAAAAACCGTGGATCTATAAAGCTCTTATTTTTATTACCAACTAATTAGAGAGGATACTTAGCAAAACAACTATGGTACAAAAAAAAACCCCTCTCTAGGGTTATTTCTTTAAATATTTTTTTTTACTCCTCTTCAACACTCCTTAACAAAGCAAAGAAACAAAACAATTAAACCTGAGGCATTACCTTAAAAAGCGTTGCATCATTTAAAACGATGACTTAATTTTTGAATTATTTCTCGTATCTGTCACTGGGGCAGTTTTGTCAGGGCATTTTATTTTACCCCTCTATAACTCTTAACTGCCAGACTCTATTAATGCAAGACGCTCCTATTGATTGCTACGGAGAAGGAAAGGTCCACATTTATTTATTTAATTCACCCACTACGTTGTTAAAAGTGCTTCATATTTTATACCCTGAGGGTTTTCTTCTGGAAGTTTTCGTAATTTAATTTGCATGCGCTGTTCATAAAAACGTATTGTCCAATCTTCCAACTGAAGTTCCTCATCAAAAGTTTCTGATCAGTTTCTAAGCTATAAAGAATATCTTCGTGATTTTTCTATCCCAATTTTCTGTGGAAATTACTTTGTCTCCTTACTTTTTCTAAGAAAACTCCATCTAAAATATAAATTAATTAAACATTGTACTTTATTAAAAGAGATTAATCGCATTAAAGGGATATTTTTACTCGGGATGTTCCACTGGGAATAAGGTAAAAAATTAATAGTAAATTGAGGAGAACTGATTTTTTTATGGCATTTTATTACATCTTTAAATAAATCTCGCATATTTTTTAACTTTGATTTATATCAATTTGCGGCTACGTTAATAATGTTATGTTTATAATTGTTTATTAATCTAATTTTTTATTCCTTAACCCTCTGACCCAGTGTTTCACAATAGGAGATGATTTTCATGTGAACCTCATAGTTTTCCAGAGAATTATTTATCGAGATATAAAAAAAAATAGTTACATTTTCTTGCCAGATTTCTCGACAACTTTCTTCTTAAACAACTAACCTTTCTGGTTATTTTTTTCTTTTAAATAAAATAAAAAATAACCAGAAAGGTGAGAATAAGTGCGTAATAAGCATAAAAAGAATAATAAGAATAAAAACTGCGTAATAAGCCTACAATTATTCGTAGTATTTTAAATGTGCCCGACTTCACAAATTTTTAGAATCATTGCTCTGAACATAGATCCAACGATCTGAGTTCAGAAGAAAGAGGGGACTTATTCAATCAGTAGAGATTTGGTTTGTTTTGTCTATCTATGATCATTTTATGCACAATTTTTGTTAATTAGACCAGGGCTACCAGTTTAACGTGGATTCTGAATCACTAACAAACATATGCCACAGACAGGAATCGAGCCTGAAGCCTGCGGTACCGAAAAGCATAGCGCTAGCTGGACACAATCGAAATAATTCAACATTCATATCGACAATTTTACTGAAAACATAGACCAGTACGTTTATGCGATTTGTGATTTGCTGTCTTTCATAAACAAATAACCTGACAGCTAATCGTTTCAACTAATCGTTTTTAGTGAAATGAATGAGTTTCAACCATAATTCATTTAACCTAATCCATGCCCATATCATATTTAACGCATTGAAGCAATCAATGGAAAGTAACTCAGAGCTACAATCGACTTAATTCAAAATTAAAATGAACATTTTTTCACTAAAAACCTAAACCGATATATGGCTGTCTAACATAACAAAACATTCAAAGCACCTCTGAGACCCACTGCCTCATGAACAACGATCCAAAAATGAAGCTGAAATTTGTATAATACACCGATTGCCACAAAATTTCGTTTGCATTTCGACAGAACATCGCGGACCCAAAGATGATGGATGCACAAAATAAAATGACGGAACGTCAACTTAATTCTCAGCCATTATCGCCATATTACTTTTTGGGGCAGGATAAGTCATTTGTCAAAAATAAACCTCCTCCCAAATAACCTCTTATCTTGGAAAGAAGAATGCCATTGATAGTTTGGCACAGAAAACTGATTACGCCAAAGTAAACAATTCATTTGTTTACCTCGTTCACATCTTCGTGTGTGGCCATGATCATCCATCAGTGGATGGCTTGCACCACATTAATTATACAGATTTTGATGAATTTGTGGTGGCAGCGTCTTGTGAGTGTCGTACGGAAAGCTGGATATCAATGGCGTCGTTAGTTCGTTTAATAATTGGCGTTTTACAGGTTCTCAGTTGGTTGTTTTTAAATAATAATTGACTAAAATAATCTAAGCATAATTTGAATAAAATAAAATGAATTAAATGAAGAAGAAAACTAAACACATTCGTAATTCATAAAAAATTCTAATTCATAATTTTACATTTTCCCTGTATTTTTCAAATTTTAATTTGTGTCATTTTTTTTGTCAATTATCTCATTTTTTGTAAAATTTCATTAGCAACATCTTATACAGTCTTATACAGAATGCTGAAAATCAAAGACGTCTTTATTAGTGTAACAATTGGCTTTTTAACAGTACCCAGTTGTTTGTTTATAAATAACGACTGACTAAAGTAATATCATCAATATTTAAAAAAAATACAATGTAGAAAATGAATCAGGAAAAAAATCCTAATTTTAATATGTAATATCTATTGGACGTAGGGTTGACAATCATACCCCGTAAAGTAAAAACATTATCTGCCTCGAAATCTAGAAGTAGTAACTACATCATCAATGAGTAATAAGAAATCAGCATCTTGAAGTTTTGAAGAATATTAAAAATGAAAAGCAAATAAATTTCGTGGTTTAATATTGTACTTACGTCTTTCGTAAAACTACAAAATATTCATTAAGCGTTTTTAAAAAATAATCATGATAACATACACGGATAATAAAAATTTATTTATTTTTTTAAAAAATTCATTTTTTTTAAAGTAATTGTAAGTAAGATACATTTGACGCTCTAAAAAAATTCTGCCACTATTAATTTACTCTAGATCAAAGCAAGAAAGCTCTAAGTGTGACAAAATTGGTTATATAATGATATAAACAACACACTTCAAAGACTTCTTTCCTTGGCTGTCACACACACTTTTCTTAACATCCTTTAACATCAAAAAACTTTCATCCTTTTCTCCCCTCAAAAAAATAAATAAAAAAAATATTCTTACAAGAGATCTATGCTTATATCTTTCTTACCAAACAGAATTTTTTAAGGCATTTTTCTTTTCTAATTTTTTTACAGCTCATATTCTTAACACCCCAGGGAAAATGTAAAGAAACTTCTCTCGTCCCTACATCTTGGAATTTTTTTTTTTACTTCACTTTCTTTTTATTTAAAAAAAAAAAACACCCTTCATCATCATAGCATGAGATGTTCTTGGATTAAAAAAAATAATAAAGTATAAAAACGGTGGAGCTATAAAGCTCTTATTTTTATTACCCACTAATTACAGAGGATACTTAGCAAAACCACGATGATAAAAAAAACTCCTCTTTAGAGTTATTTATTTAAATGTTTTTTTTTCCTCCTCTTCGTCCCTCCTTAAAAAAGTAAAGAAACAAAACAAGTAAACCTGAGGCATTAACTTAAAAAGCGTTGCGTCATTTAAAACGATGACTTAATTCTTAGAATTTTCTCGTATCTATCACCGGGGCAGTTTTGTCGGGGCATTTTATTTTACCCCTCTATAACTCTTAACTGCCAGACTTTATTAATGCAAGACGCTGCTATTAATTGCTGCGGGGGAAAAATTCCACATTTATTTAATTCACCCACTACGTTGTTAGAAGGGCTTCATATTTTATACCCTGCTGGTTTTCTTTTGGAAGTTTTTGTAATTTAATTTGAATGCGCTGTTAATAAAAACGTATTGTCCAACCTTCAAACTGAAGTTCCTCATCAAAAGTGTCTCATCAGTTTCTGAACTATATAGAATATCTTCATGCTTTTTGCTTAACAATTTATCTGTGGGAATTACTTTGCCTTCTTCTCCGAAAACTCTATCTAAAATATTGATTAAACCTTGCACTTTTATAAACGAGATTAATCGAATTAAAGGGATATTTTTACGTGAGCTGTTTCACTGTGAGTAAAGTAAAAAATTAATAGTATATTAAGTTAAACTGGTTCTTATGGCATTTTACTACACTTTTAAATCAATATCACATCTTTCTGTAAATTGATTTATATCATTATTCAACATTTTTAAAGGCATTTTTATATTTATAGTTGAGTTTTCATGTAAATTTGATATAACAGTTTCTGCATAAATACTTAATGTGAAATAACATTATTTCTATTATTATATACAGGCTGTTATCAAAATAATGGAAACACCTGAAAATAACAGGGATATTTAAGAATGCGCTTCGTAAACATAATGCAATCTTAGCTACCAATTTATTTTTAATGTAAAAATATATATGGTAGCCTGAGGTGTCTTTAGTGAAATTGTCTACGTCTTAGAGTTTTATCAAAAGTGAAAAATGTCAGTTCTCACAGACTTTGAAAGAAGACAAATTGTAGGAGCCGTGACCAAAACACCTTAGGCTTTAGATGTTTCTAGAGGTACGGTGCCTAAAGTCATAACAGTGCACACGCAGCAAGACAATCTCGCCAAACCAAAATAGTGTACGGTAGGAGAAGCTGAATGAAAGAGAATGGGATTATAATGTCTAAAAAGAAATAAACTGCAGCCAAAGTGGCAGCAGAGCTCAATCAACATCTGCATTCTCCGGTGTTTATAATTACAGTTAGGCGGCACTTTCATAAACAGGACATTTAAGGCAGAACAACAATTTCCAACTTATTTGTCACATCACATTTAATACCGAACGTCGTCCACAGTGATGCCTCAACCACAAAACCTGATCGATTGATAGGTGGAAGACGGTTATATAGCCAGGCGACTCACCTTTTACACTTGTTCCTACAACAGGACCTGTGTACGTTTGGAGGACACCTGCACAAATATATCGTCTCTTTTCAACTATCAAGCATGGATGTGGATCTGCCATGACAGGGGCAATCGTGCCTTGGGTTTCTGCTGGCTAATCATAAGCATGAAAGGAATGATCATTGGGGTGAAGTATAGAGACGTTTCAGCATATCCTGTACATCCTATGATCCTTTCCTTTGATCATATCCTTTGTTTCCTGAAAGAAATGGAATATTGCAGGATTATAATGCTCTTATTCATACAGCTGGATCTGTCCAATCCTGATATGATGAACAATTGCATGAAGTGAAATATCTACCTATGACCGCAGAGTCCCCCTTCCGCCATACCATCGAACAGTTATGGTCTATTTTAGAGCGATCAATCCAGAATGTATAACCTCTACCGGAAACTCTCAAAGAACGTTCTCAATATATTCATGAAGAATGGTTCAGTATTCCTCTAAATACTATTTAGCACTTGTGTAATTCGATTCCCAAGCAAGTCCAAGCTATATTGCATACCAAAGGCGGTTCTATACCATTCTAGTAAGGTATTAAGTTTAACTCTAGGGTGTGTCCATTATTTTGATAACAACCTATATAATAAATTATGATTATGTGGTGAAAAGTAGTCACATCTACTAAAAGCAATTTTTATTTCATACATGATTCTAAGAATTCAAACAATACTTATTCATTAATTTTACTCTGCCATAGGGCCTGAATAGCCGAGTGGCTAGCGCTCTGGCTCTCGGTACCACAGGTTTCGGTTCGAGTCCCTGCGGTGCCATGGATGTTGTAGTGGTTCGGAATACACTTTACACCGTAGGTCCCGGTCTAACACGAACGTAAAGCGTTGCGGGGGCACAGAGGCTCCGCGTCCGTGGCTTATCTTCAAGTGACACTCGCCCCCAGGGTAACACAAGAGTAACGTATGTGCAGCGTTTGCCTTAAGGCATCAAAGACAAGTGTCTAAGTGTTTGCCAGCTGCATTAGAACAAAAAAAACTATGCCATGCTTATGTAGTCTAATTGTAATGACCTTTAGTTAATGCTTGCAGCGCAACAGAAAGTATACAAAATTTCGCCATAAAGCAAATAAATTTTATACTGACACACAAAGATGAGATATAAAAGAGAACTTTGTTTTAATACGATTTGTAGAAATTTCCATTGTGTTTACTCTATGCGATTTATGTTTTTCTGTCTTTTCAAAAATCAAATAACATGACAGTAAAACATTTGAACTAAATCTTTCAGAGAAAAAATTGAATCCGTTTAAAGAAAAAAAGATAAAGTTCCCACCATAATTCACTAAACATAATCCATACCCATGCAACTTCCTAATAATTACCAAGACACTGAAGCATAACTGAGGAAAAGTAATAGAACTACAATAAAATTTATTCCATATTAAGATGGACATTTTTTACTAAAAACTCAAACCATTACATGACGGTCTAAATTAAAACAATATTCAAAGCACCTCTGCGACCCACTGCCTCATGAATAACGATCCAAAAATGAAACTGAAATTTGCATAATACAGCGATTGCCACAAAATGTCGTTTGTATTTTGACAGAACGTCGTGGACCGAAAGATGAATGAATGCGTAAAATAAAATGACGGAACGTCAACTTAATTCTCAGCCATTATCGCCATATTACTTTTTGGGGCAGGATAAGTCATTTGTCAAAAATAAACCTCCTCCTAAATAATCTCTTATCTTGGAAGGAAGGATGTCATTGATAGTTTCGCATAGAAAACAGATTACGCCAAAGTAAACAATTCATTTGTTTACCTCGTTCACATCATCGTGCGGCCACTGCCATCCATCAGTGGGTGGCTTGCACCATATTAATTATGTAGGTTTTGATGAATTGGCGGTGGCAACGTCTTGTGAGAATCGTACGGAAAGCTGCATAACAGTGATGTTGTTATTTGGCGTAATAATTGGCGTTTAGATGGTTGTTAATTGGTTATTTTTAAATAATCACCGACTAAAATATTATCACTACGACTTAAATAAAACAAAATGAATAAAATTAAGCAGAAAAATAAACAGATTTGTAATTCATAAAGAATCCTTATTTCATACTCTCACATTTTCTTTATGTAATTATTCCTCAAATTTTGATTTTTGTCATTTCAGCATTTCAGTTGTACCATTTTTTGTCAATTATATCATTTTTGTCAATTCGCCTTACCAACACCTTGTATAGTTTTATACAGAAAGCTGAATATCAAAGACATCTTTAGTAGCGTATTAATTGATGTTTTAGCGGTACTCAGTTAATTGTTTTTAAATAAAGTCTTACTAAAATAATATCTTCATAATTTACATAAAATAAAATGTATGGAACGAAGTAGAAAAAAAAATTATAATTCTAATATGTAATATACATTGGACGTAGGTCGTTGGACGTACGGCTAACAATCATAGCCCGTAAAAGGAAAGCATTTTCTGTCTCGCAATGTGCCAGTAGATAGATAGCCTTGGCCCACCATGGTGCTGCTCAGCAAATGAAGAAGAAAAAGTAGTAAGACATCTACTTCTTGAAACTTTGAAGTATATTAAGAATGACAAGTTACAAAATTCCATGGTTTAATATTGTACTAACGTCTTTCTTAAAAGTACAAAATATCCACTAAACTCTTTCAAAAAATAATCATGATAAATAAAATATTTTATTACAACTTTAACTTAAAAAGTCTAAGTTCACATACACGTATAATTAAAATTTATTAGTCTTTTTAAAGGAATTTTTCTTTATTTTTTTTAAACTACTTGTAAACAAGATACATTTGACTGTCTACGAAAATTCTGAAACATTTAATTTACTCTAGATCAAAGCAAGAAGGCTTTAAGTGTCGCAAAATTGGTTAAATAATGATTTAAACAACAAACTTCAAACACACTTTTCTTAACATCAAAAATCTTTATCCTTTTCTCTCACCCCCCCAAAAAATAAATTAATAAAAAAATATTCTTACAAGAAATCTATGCTTATATCTTTCTTAACAAATAAATTTTTTTAAGACATTTTTCTTTTCTTTTTTTTTACAGCCCGTATTCTTAACACCCCTAGGGAAAATGTGTGAAAACTTCTTTCGTCCCTACATTTTTGAATTTTTTTTTCTTCCTTCACTTTCTTCTTATTTAAAAAAAAATACCCCTTCATCATCATCATCATAGCATGAGATGTTCTTCATTTAAAATAATAAAGAATAAAAACCGTGGAGCTGTAAAGCTGTTATTTTTATTACCAACTAATTAGAGAGGATACTTAGGAAAACAACTATGGTAAAAAAAAAAAATCCTCTTTAAAGTTATTTATTTAAATGCTTTTTTTTCCTATTCCTTAAAAAAGTAAAGAAACCAAACAAGTAAACCTGAGGCATTAACTTAAAAGGCGTTGCATGATTTAAAACGATGACTTAATTCTTGGGGTTTTCTCGTATCTATCACTGGGGCAGTTTTGTCGGGGCATTTTATTTTACCTCCATATAACTCCTAACTGCCAGACTCTATTGATGCAAGACGCTCCTATTAATTGCTACGGGGAAGGAAAAGTCCACATTTATTTAATTCACCCACTACGTTGTTAAAAGTGCTTCATATTTTGTACTCTGCGGGATTTCTTCAGTAAGTTTGGTAATTTAATTTGCATGCGCTGTTTATAAAAACGTATTGTCCAACCTTCAAGCTGAAGTTCCTCATCAAAAATTTTTGATCAGTTTCTGAGCTTTAAAAAATATCTTAGAGCTTTTTTCCCAAATTTTCTATAGGAATTACTTTGTCTTCTTCTTCTAAGAAAACTCTATCTAAAATATAAATTAAATAAACATTGTACTTTTATAAAATAGATTATTCGAATTAAAAGATATTTTTACTTGGGCTGTTTCACTGCGATTAATTTAAAAAATTTAAAGTAAATTAAGGAAAACTAATTATTTAAGCTATTTTACTGCACCTCTAAATGGGTCTTATATCTTTTTGGAGTTGGGTTTATATCGCTATTAAGCATCTTTAAGGGCATTGTTATGTTTAAAGTTACATTTATAATTGTTTATTCATTAAAACTTTGATCCAGAGGTTTCCAAAGAGTGCATCCTAGATGATATCCAGGAACTCACTATGTTATTTGTAAGAAATATTTATAAAGATATTAAAAAAATGTAAATACGTTCTCTTGCATGCAAATTTTTTTTCAATTTTCTTCAAAGTTATCATAAATTTTTATTCAATTTATACCTTATAAAAATGCTATTATCTTTTTTTTTTGTTCTTATCCTATTTGGTACACAGCAACAACTGGACCAAGTACATGAACCTGCGTATTCTGATACAAGGTGGAAGCTCCTGTTATGAAGGTTTGGTATGGTGTGTTGCCCTGCGGTCAGTTTCTGCACACGTTTGGCTAATTAGTCCGGGACTTACAGTTTAACGTTGTTACCTAAATACTAACAAACATCCATACCCCTTACAGGATTCAAACCTGAAGCGCGTACATCCTATGGCTAGAGCGGTAGCCAATTTGCCACCAGGCCGCCCGGTTGTGATGGAGCACCCATAGGTAGAAGTTCAAATTTACTTCGAGTAGCTAAAGAAGCAGGGTAGTTCCTTCCGGGAGGACTTTTTTGGGAACTACCCGGCATTTGCTTATCGTATGGAAGAAAAGTCCGAAAGCTCTCACCAGGCAGTGCAACTAACGAGGCTTAATGTTGAATATCCCAGACGCCATCGAGTTTCGTTTTTTTTTTTTTAACAGTGTCTACAACAACGCCACCAACGCCTTATGATGCTCACCAGAGGTACACTTTCTATTAATCCACGAGTCGGGCTTTATAATATCTTAGTAAGACATCTAGAGGCCACGGGCTCAGTGACAATTGTATCATGTTCGAGTTCCGGTGATGCCCTGGATCTAACAGGTTAACAGTCCTAAACAATCAGATTAACAGTCATCGTAGGGCTAACAGTCCTAGTCCGTAAAATGAAAACATTAACTTCCTCGAAATGGGCCAGTAGGTAGCTAGCTTTCGCCAACCATCAGGCTGCTGAGCAAGTAAGACATCAACATCTTGGAGCTTTGAAGTCTATTAAAAATGACAAGGTACTAAATTTCATAGTTCAATATAGTACTTACGTTTTTCGTAAACCCACAAGATATCCGTTAAACTCTTTTAAAAAGTAATCATGATAAATTAAATATTATATTGCAACATTACTTTACTACTTCTCTAACTTCACATACACGGATAATTAAAATTTATTTGTCTTTAAAAGAGTTTTCTTTTTCATTTTTTTAAAACTAATTGTGAGTAAGATACATTTAACGCTCTAAAAAAATTCTGCCATTAAAATTCACATTAAAATTCTGCCCTCCAGACCAAAGCAAGATGGATTTAAGTTTTACGAAATTGGTTAAATAATGATTTAAACAACACACTTCAAATACTTCTTTCCTTGGCTGTCACACACACTTTTCTTACCATCCTTTAACATCAAAAACTTTCATCCTTTTCTCCCCACAAAAAAAAAAATAAATAAATAAATAAAAAATATTCTTGCAAGAGATCTATGCTTATATTTTTCTTACAAAACATTTTTTTAAGGCATTTTACATTTCTTTTGTTTTTTACAGCCCGTATTCTAAAGACCCCAGGAAAAATGTAAAGAAACTTCTCTCCTCCCTAATTCTTGGAAATTTTTTTTCGTCCTTCCCTTTCTTTTTATTTAAAAAAAAACACCCTTCATCATCGTAGTATGAGATGTTCTCGAATTAAAACAAATAAAGAAAGTATAAAATCGCGGATCTATAAAGCTCTTATTTTTATTACCAACTAATTAGAGAGGATACTTAGCAAAACAACTGTGGTACAAAAAAAACTCCTCTTTAGAGTTATTTATTTAAATGTTTTTTTTTCTTACTCCTCTTCGTTCTTATTAAAAAAGTAAGGAAACAAAACAAGTAAACCTGAGGCTTTAACTTAAAAAGCGTTGCATCATTTAAAACGATGACTTAATTTTTGAAATTTTCTCGTATCTATCACCCGGGCAGTTTGGTCGGGGCATTTTATTTTACCCCTATAGAACTCTTAGCGGACAGACTTTATTAATGCAAGACGTTCCTATTAATTCCTACGGGGAAGGGAAAGTCCGCATTTATTTAATTCACCTACTACGTTGTTAAAAGTGCTTCATATTTTATACAATGTGGGTTTTCTTCTGGAAGTTTTCGTAATTTAATTTGCATGCGCTGTTAATAAAAACGTATTGTCCGACCTTCAAGCTGAAGTTCTTCATCAAACGTTTCTGATCAGAGTCTAAGTTATAAAGAATATGCTCACGCTTTTACCCTCCCAATTTTTCTGTGGGAATTACTTTGTCTTCTCCGTAAACTCCATCTTAAATATAATTTAATTAATCCTTGTACTTTTATAAAAGAGATTAATCGAATTAAAAGGATAATTTCTCTTGAGCTGTTTAACTGCGATTAAGGTAAAATTATTAATAGTAAATTTGGGGAAATTGTTTTTGTTTCATTCAATTGCGCAACCGCCCCATAGTGCGCCAAGACCGTCTGCCTACTTGCAAATTCCGAAATAGAGGTTTGTCTTTTTGACGTGACAAGATTGTCAGCCTTACACCCAGCTGTCTATTTTATGAAAAATTGCTATTTATATTCTACGGTAAAAATTAAATTATAATTAGATAACGTACATATCATTTTCATGAGTTCTTTTATGATTTATCTATAAACATTAAAACAATTATAATAAAAATTGTTGTTAAAATATTGCTGTAAAAATTGGGCCTGTATTCCCAAGTGAATTCCCAAGAGAATACCCATAGAGGATACCAAGATAATTCCCATACAACATACCTCTGAGAGGAAACAAGAAATGGCGTACGGGGAAGATACTGAAGCCAACTACTCATTCAATTAAAAACTCTCTGACCCCAGTGGTTCTCAAAGAGTGCCCCTTAGATTATTTACAGATGCTAGTATTATGGTATTGCAGAGATATATGGGACCATATATAAAAATAAATGTAGTTTGACTTTTTCTTGTCAAATTTCTCGTTAAAATAAGCTATCATTATAAAAATATCTAACCTTTCTGTTTTTTGCTTATTTTATTTATGTAAAAAGTGCTAAACAACAATAATATACCAAAGTGTGTTTTCGAGAAGACAATGTAAGGCAATTTCCGTAGCTGGATAACAGAAGTGTTAGTACTATGCCTAAGTGATTTTCAATACTAAAAAAATTCCATTACACTCTATGAAACTCTGCAGACTATAGGTATTAGTAGTCTACGAAGTTTTCATCTAACATTAATGGAAAAGAAGAACTAGTACTTGAATCAACTGATCGTGGATTGAGAATTAAATAAAAGGTAGTGTTTCTCGATACATCTGTAAAAGAAGAATGCGTGTCAATATCTATAAAAGGCTTTGAAAAATTTACTAATGTTTCCAACGTGCCAATGAAGAAAAAGAAAAAGTAAAGCAACTATATCTTGGAACTTTGAAATCTATTAAAAATACTAAAGTATTAAATTTCATTGTTTAATATTGTAAATACGTCTTCCGTAAATCTAAAAAATTCCCATTAAGAATTTAAAAAAAAAATAATCTTGATAAATAAAATATTTTATCACAACCTTACTTTAAAATGTTTCACATCCCATACACCGATAATTAAAATTTATTTGTCTTTATTCTTTTTCATTTTTTAAAAACTAATGATGAGTAAGATACATTTGACGCTCTAAAAATATTCTGCCACTATTAATTTACTCTAGATCAAAGCAAGAAGGCTCTAAGTGTCACGAAATTTGTTAAATAATGACTTAAACAATTAACTTCAAACACCTCCTTCCTTGGCTGTCACATACACTTTTCTTAACATACTTTAACATCAAAAACTTTCATCCTTTTCTTCCCTCAAAAAAAAAAAAAAAAAAAAAATATATATTCTTACAAGAGATCTATGCTTACATCTTTCTTACCAAACATAATTTTTAAGACATATTTCTTTTCTTTTTTTTACAGCCCGTATTCTTAACACCCCCAGGGAAAATGTAGAGAAACTTCTCTCGTCCCTACATCTTGGAATTTTTTTTTTCTTCCTTCACTTTCTTTTTATTTAAATAAAACACCCTTCATCATCGTAGTATGAGATGTTCTAGAATTAAAAAAAATAAAGAAAGTATAAAATCGCGGAGCTATAAAGCTCTTATTTTTATTACCAACTCATTAGAGGGGATACTTTGCAAAACAACTGTGGTAAAAAAAAACTCCTCTTTAGAGTTATTTATTTAAATGTTTTTTTTTTCTTACCCCTCTTCGTTCTTATTAAAAAAAGTAAGGAAACAAAACAAGTAAACCTGAGGCATTAACTTAAAAAGCGTCGCATCATTTAAAACGATGACTTAATTTTTGAAATTTTCTCGTATCTATCACCGGGGCAGTTTTGTCGGGGCATTTTATTTTACCCCTCTATAACTCTTAACTGCCAGACTTTATGAATGCAAGACGCTCCTATTAATTGCTACGGGGAAGGAAAAGTCCACATTTATTTAGTTCACCCACTACGTTGTTAAAAGTGCTTCATATTTTATACCTTGCGAGTTTTCTTCTGGAAGTTTCCGCAATTTAATTTCCATGCGCTGTTCATAAAAACGTATTGTCCAATCTTCAAACTGAAGTTCCTCATCAAAAGTTTCTGATCACTTCCTAGGCTGTAAAGAATATCTTCGCGATTTTTTCCACCCAATTTTTCTGTGGGAGTTACTTTGTCTTCTTTTAAGAAAACTCCATCTAAAATATAAATTAATTAAACATTGTACTTTCATAAAAGAGATTAATCGAATTAAAAGGATATTTTTACTTGAGTTGTTTCATTGTGTTTAAGGTAAAAAAATTAATTATAAGTTAAGGAAAATTGTTTTTTTCCTTTCAATGCCGCAACAGCCCCGTGGTAGGACAAGGCCGTCTGCCTACTTACAGATTCCGAAAGAGATTTTTGTCTTTTTACAGGATAGGTTCGTCAGCCCTACTCCCAACACTCATATTATTTTTTTATCAAAAATTGCTATTTATATTCTATGGTAAAAATTAAATTATATGTGATTAACGTCCATATCATTTTTGATAGTTATTTTAGGATTTATCTATGAACTTTAAAAACAATTTTTAATAGAAATTATTGTTAAAATATTGCTGTAAAAATCTAGCATGCATTCCCAAGAGCATATCAAGAGAATTCCAATGCAGCATAACTTTCGTGGGAAAAAAATTGGAACGGCGTACTAACAAAAGGCAATTAAACATTATTTCAAAAACTATCTGATCCAGTGGTTTTCAAAGGGTTTTCCTTAAATGATTTCCACTTGCACTCTATGGTTTTCTGGAGAAATATTTCTCCAGATGTAAAAATAAATGTAGTTACACTTTTTCTTGTCCAATTTCTCGTTCAAATCAACTTTTATTATAAACAACTAATCTTTCTAAATGCGTTTTGCTTCTTTTATTTAAGTACAAAGTGCCAAACAGCGATAATACGCCAAAGAAAATTTCCGACAAAAATGAGATGGAACTTCCATAGTTGGGTATTTGAAGCGTTAGTACCTAAGTGATTTTCAATGTTAAAAAAATCCCATTACAATATATGAGATTCCGCAGACTGCAATTATTAGTACTCTACGAACTTTTTATCTATCATTAATTGAAAACAAGAACTAGTAGTTATATTCACTGATCGTGGATTGAGAATAACATGAAGGGAATTGTTTCTCAAAACTTTCTTAAAAGGAGAATGCGAGTTAATATTTTAAAAAAACATTGAAAAATTTACTAAAATTTGCAATGTGCCAATGAAGAAGAAAAAGAAGTAAAGCATCAACATCTTGGGACTTTGAAGTCTATTAAAAATTTCGAGGTACTAAATTTCAACGTTTAATATTTTTTTTTGCAATGCAGCTGGCAAACAGGCATGGACGTCTTTGGATGCCTATAAGGGTTGCACCGATGTTACTCACTTTGCATTACCCATGGGGAGCGTGTAACTTGATGGTAAGCCACGGACGCGGAATAACAATGCCCCCGCAACGCTCTACGATCCTGTTAGGACCGGGACCTACGGCTTAAAGTGGATTCCAAACCACTACAACACACACGGGCAAAGCCGGGATTTGAACCCGATTCCTGTGGTACCGAACGCCAGAGCGTTAGCCATTCGGCCATCAGGCCCCCACATATTGACTTACGTATTTCTTAAAACCAAAAATATATACATTGAATGTTTTTTTTAAAAATAATCAGAATAAATAAAATGTTTTCATAAAACCTTACTTTAAAACGTCTAAGTTCACACGGGCGGAGAATTAAATTTATTTATTTTTATTTTTATTTTTTTGACAAATTTTACTAATTTTATTTTATTTTATTTTACTAATTTTACTTTTTTTTTTACTAATTTTTCTTTTTAAAACTAATTGTATGTAGGATACATTTGACGCTCTAAAAATATTCTGCCACGGTCAATTTACTCTAGATCAAAGCAAGAAGGCTTTAAGAGTCACGAAATTGGTTAAATAATGATTTAAACAACACACTTCAAACGCTCCTTTCCCCGGCTGTTACACACACTTTTCTTAACATCCTTTAACATCAAAAACTTTCATCCTTCCCCCCCACAAAAAAAAATAAATAAAAATAAAAAATATTCTTACAAGAGATCTATGCTTATATCTCTCTTACCAAACAGAATTTTTTAAGGCATTTTACTTCTCTTTTTTTTACAGGCCCTATTCTTAACACCCCCAGGGAAAATGTAAGAAAACTACTCTCGTCCCTACATCTTGGAAATTTTTTTCTTTCTTCACCTTCTTTTTATTTAAAAAAAAAATACCCTTCATCATCATTGTAGCATAAGATGTTCTCGAATTAAAAAAAATAATAAAGTATAAAAACTGTGGAGCTATAAAGCTCTTATTTTTATTACCAACTAATCTGATATTTTATTTATCTTTTCCAATTAGTTGGTAATAAAAGTAAGAGCTTTATAGCTCCACGATTTTTATACTTTATTATTTTTTTTAATTCGAGAATATCATACTTAGGACAACAACGAAGATAAAATTTATTTAAATACGAAGTTATTTATTTAAATGTTATTTTTTTTACTCCTCTTCGTCCCTCCATAAAAAAGTAAAGAAACAAAACAAGTAAACCAGAGGCATTAATTTAAAAAACGTTGCACCATTTAAAACGAAGACTTAATTCTTGGAATTTTCTCGTATCTCTCACTGGGGCAGTTTTGTCAGGGCATTTTATTTTACCCCTCTACAACTCTCAACTGCCAGACTCTATTAATGCAAGACCCTCCTATTAATTGCTACGGGGAAGGAAAAGTCCACATTTATTTAATTCGCCCACTACGTTGCTAAAAGTGCTTCATATTTTATACCCTGTGGGTTTTCTTCTGGAATTTTTGGTAATTTAATTTGCATGCGCTGTTAATAAAAACGTATTGTCCAACCTTCAAACTGAAGTTCTTCATCAAAAGTTTCTGACCAGTTTCTGATCTATAAAGAATATCTTCACGCTTTTTCCCTCCCAATTTTTCTGTGGAAATTACTTTTTCTTATCCGTAAACTCCCTCTAAAATATAAATTATTTAAACATTGCACTTTTATAAACGAGATTAATCGAATTAAAAGGATATTTTGAGTTGAGCTATTTCGCTGTGATTAAGGTAAAAAATTAATAGAAAATTATGGATAATTTTTATAGCATTTTACTACACTTCTGAATTAATATTTTTTTTAAATTTGATTTACATCGATATTCATCATCTTTAAAGGAATCGCTATGTTTTGAAATTATATTTTTAATTGTGTATTCATCTAAATTTTACATTAACGTTCTTGCATAAATTTTTAATGCAAAATAAGATTATATATTGTTACAAACAGTTGGTTTTCAAAATAATGGAAATACCTGTGAATGAAAGTGATATTTAAGAATGCGCTTCGTAAGCATTAAATTGTAATCTTAGCTACCAGTCAGTTTTAAATATAAAAAGTATATATAATGGTCGTATGGGGTAACTTAAGTGAATTTATATACATCTTAGACTTTTGGCAAAATCTTAAATTTTCATACCTCACAGACTTAAAAAAGGCTAGATTGTTGGAGCCTAATCGGCTGGAGCAATTATTACCGAAAGATCCCAGCTTTTAAGAGTTTTTAGAAGAACAATGTCTAAAGAAATGACAGCATACACATATCAAGACCAGCTCATCAAAGTAAAATAATGGGTGGAATGAGAATCTGAATGAAAGAGACCGAAAGGTTCTGAAATAGAATTTAATGTTTAAAGGGCAAGTAACTACAGCAAATGTCATCGCAGAACTCAATCAGCATCTGGATTCTCCAGTTCAATATTTACTGTTTGGGGGCATTTTTATAAATATGACATTTATGGCAGATACATGCAATTTCTAAGTTGTCACATCTGTTAATGCCGAACGTCAACTACAAAGGAGCCACAACCACAACCCGGTCGATTAATATGTTGAAGACAGTTATAGGGTCAGATGAATCACCTTTCGCACTCTTCCCCAAGACAGGAACTACCATACGCTTGAAGAACACATGCACAGCGCATGATCGTGATAGTCTCCTTCCAACAATCAAGCATGGAGAGCTGGATCTGTCATAGTATAGGCAGCCATGCCTGCTGGCCAAATCGCAACCCTGAAAAGAAGTGTCACTGCGAAGAAGGATGGAGAAGTTTAGTGGACGTCCATCCTAGGATGCAAACTTTGTTTATTGCAAGAGATGGAATTTTCCAGGTAATAATGCTTCTATTCATACAGCGGAACCTGTCTAATCCGGGTTTGTTGAAACCGGGCACAAAGTGAAGCATATACCTTACGCCGTACAGGCCTCCGACCTCCACACCATCGAACCTTTATGGTCAATTTTACAGCGATCTATCCAGAATCGATATACTCCACCGGCCACTCTCATGGAACTTTCTCAATATATCCATGAAGAATGGTTCAATATTCCTGTAAACACTATTGTATAATTCGATTCCCAGACAAATCAAAGTTGTATTACATGCCAAGGTGGTCCTACAACATTTTAGTAAATGATTATGTATACTTCTAGGGCGCTTCCATCATTTTGATAACCACCTGTATAATCAATTATGATTAAGTGGGAAAAGTAGTCAAGCAATTTTGATTGACTACTTTTCCAAGCAATTTTGAGCTAAGAGCAATTTTGATTTGCTACATAGTTTTAAAAATTCAAACAGCACTTATTTATTAATTTCACTCTACATTGCTCATAATGACCTTTGGTTCATGCTTGGAGCGTAAAAGAAAATGTACAAAATTTCACCATTAAGCAAATAAATTTTATACGGAGACCTAAAAGACACAAACATGGACAGAGAGAACACATAAAAAGAGAAAATTTTGTTTTAATATGATTTTACAGATGCTAACCGTGTGCTTTCTATATGCGATTTGTGTTTTGCTGTCTTTTCAAAAAAATCAAATAACGTGACAGCTAAATCCTTCAACTAATCCTTATATTACAAATCCTTATCCCTTACAAATCCTTATAAAGGACAAAATAAGTTCCCACCCAATGTATTTCCACCACATTCACTGAACCGAATCCATACCCCACAACTGTCTAATCATTATTAATGCATTGATGCATACGGGGAAAATTAACATAGAACCACAATCGAATTAATGCAATAATAATACTGACATTTTTACAAAAAACTTGAACCATTACATTTATTACAAACATTCAGTCTTTTCAAAAATAGCATAACATGACAGCTAAACGTTTCATTTTTGAATCGTTTTAGAGAAAGAAAATTGCGTATTCACTATAATTCATTGAACCTTATACATACTCATAGAACTCCATAATCATTATTAACGCATTGAAGCGTGTGAAAAAATGCAACGTAGAAATGCAGTCGAATTAATTCAATGTTAATATGGACATATTATACTGAAAACTTAAACCGTTACATGATGTTCTAATTTAAAATTACATTAAAAGCCCCTCTGCGACCCACTGCCTCATGAATAACGATACGAAAATGAAGCCAGAATTTGCATATTACACCGATTGCCACAAAATTTCGTTTGTATTTTGACAGAAAGTCGTGGAATCAAAGATGATGGATGCGTAAAATAAAATGACGGGACGTCAACCTAATTCACCGTCATTATCGCGATATTACTTTTTGGGATGGAATAAGTCATTTGTCAAAAATATAACTCCTCCTAAATAACCTCTTATCTTGGAAGGAAGAATGCCATTGATAGTTTCTCACGGAAAACTGATTACGCCAAAGTAAACAATTCATTTGTTTACCTCGTTCGCATTTTCGTGTGTGGCCATGACCATCCATCAGTAGGTGGTTTGCAGGTTATGGAGATTTTGATGAATTGGTGGTGGCAGCGTCTTGTAAGTGTCGTACGGAAAGCTGGATATCAATGGCGTCGTTAGTTGAAGTAATAATTCGCGTTTTACAGGTTCTCAATTGGTTGTTTTTAAATAATAATTGACTAAAATAATATAGGCATAATTTGAATAAAATAACATGAATTAAGTGAAGAAGAAAACTAAACACATTCGTAATTCATAAAAAATTATCATTCATAATTATACATTTTCCCTGTGTAATCATTTTTCAAATTTTAATTTGTGTCATTATTTTGTCAATTATCTCATTTTTTGTAAAATTTCATTGGCAATATCTTGTACAGTCTTATACAGAAAGCTGAAAATCAAAGACGTCTCTAGTAGTGTAACAATTGGCGTTTTAACAGTACCCAGATGTTTGTTTATAAATAACGACTGACTAAAATAATATCATCAATATTTAAATAAAATAAAACGTAGAAAATGAAGCAGAAAAAAAATCCTAATTCTAATATCTAATATCTATTGGACGTAAGGTTAACAATCATACCCCGTAAAGATTATCTGCCTCGAAATCTACCAGTAACTACATCTCGAATGAGGAATAAGAAATCTACATCTTGAAGTTTTGAAGAATATTAAAAATGTCAAGCAAATCAATTCCATGGTTTAATATTGTACTTACGTCTTTCGTAAAACTACAAAATATTCATTAAGCGTTTTTAAAAAAAAATCATGATAACATACACGAATAATTAAAATGTATTTTTCTTTTTTAAAAAATGCATTTTTTTAAAGTAATTGTAAGTAAGATACATTTGACGCTCTAAAAAAATAATGCCACTATTAATTTACTCTAGATCAAAGCAAGAAAGCTCTAAGTGTGACAAAATTGGTTAAACAATGATATAAACAACACACTTCAAAAACTTCTTTCCTTGGCTGTCACACACACTTTTCTTAACATCCTTTAACATCAAAAAACTTTCATCCTTTCCTCCCCTCAAAAAAATAAATAAAAAAAATATTCTTACAAGAGATCTTTCTTACCAAACAGAATTTTTTAAGGCATTTTTCTTTCTTCTTTTTTACAGCCCGTATTCTTAACAACCCCAGGGAAAATGTAAAGAAACTTCTCTCGTCCCTACATCTTGGAAATTTTTTTTTCTTCCTTCATTTTCTTTTTATTTAAAAAAAAATACCGTTCATCATCATCATAGCATGAGATGTTCTCGAATTAAAAAAATAATAAATTATAAAAGCCGTGGAACTGTAAAGTTCTTATTTTTATTACCAACTAATTAGAGAGGATACTTAGCAAAACAACGATGGTAAAAAAAAACTCCTCTTTAGAGTTACTTATTTAAATGTTTTTTTTTCCTCCTCTTCGTCCCTCCTTAAAAAAAGTAAAGAAACGAAACAAGTAATAATGAGGCATTAACTTAAAAAGCGTTGCATCATTTAAAACGATGACTTAATTTTTGAATTATTTCTCGTATCTGTCACTGGGGCAGTTTTGTCAGGGCATTTTATTTTACCCCTCTACAACTCTCAACTGCCAGTCTCTATTAATGCAAGACGCCCCTATTAATTGCTACGGGGAAGGAAAAGTCCACATTTATTTAATTCACCCACTACGTTGTTAAAAGCGCTTCATATTTTATACCCTGCGGAGTTTATTCTGAAAATTTGGTAATTTAATTTGCATGCACTGTTCATAAAAACGTCCAACCTTCAAACTGAAGTTCCTCATCAAAAGTTTCTGATCTGTTTCTGAGCTATGCATAATATCTTCACGTTTTTTTCATCCCAATTTTTTTGTGGAAATTACTTTGTCTTCTTCTAAGAAAATTCCATCTAAAATATAAATTGATTTAATATTGAACTTTAATAGAAGGGATTTATCGAATTAACACAAATTTTTACTACAGTGGTTTCATTGTGATTAAGGTAAAAAATTAATAATAAATAAAGTAATGATTATTTTATGCCATGTTGCTGCACCTCTAAATTGATATTATGCACTTCCCGATACGTGGCTCAACGGTAACGTGCGCTACTCATGACCTGCTCGTGAGCATTAGAGCTGAAGTTCAATTCGCTGGTGGCATTCTTACAGACACTGTTTTAAAAACGAATACTCGCTGGAGTTTGCGACGTTCAGCATCTTGCCTCGTTAGTTAGTTAACATGACGGGAGTTTTCTTTATTTTCATCCTTACGATAGACAAATCCAAATCCATTAAAAGGCATTCCGGAAGACACTGGTTTTTTTCTTCACCGACTCGGTGCCAAGTAAGACTTTTATATACGAATGATCCATCACAACAGAATGCTCAGGGAATGTATGTCACGCACTGCAGGACACTGAGGATCAGTCATATTGCAATTACAGTTTTCAAAAAATGGGGGACCCAATAGTGATTGCAATAAGATGTTTAAATCTCTTTTTTGGCCTGATGGCCGAGTGACTAGATCGCAGGTTCTCGGTACCTCATATTTCAAGTTCGAGATCCGCATACACCACGGGAGTTTTTAGTGATTCGGCATCAATTTTAAGCCGTAGGTATCGGCCTAATATGACTATAGAGCTTTGACTTTAAAGCTGACAACCCTACCTCTAAAAAAGTTTTGTTCAGTTTGTCAATCTACGCTCATTTTGTGCACACTTTAGGCTAATTAGACCAGCGCGTAAAGTTTAAAGAGGATGTCGAACTACTAACAAGCATCCATGCCACCGCCAGGATTCGAACCTAAAGCCCCACGTAAAAGAACGTTTCCTGCCGCGAACTTTGCTTGTAATCAAAAGGTCTTGACACACATGGCAGCAATGTAAAGTAAAAGTAAAAGTAAGATCTCTATATCTTGGAGCTTTGAAAACTATTAAAAATGACAAGGTACTTAATTTCATGGTTTAAAATTTTTCTAAAGTCTTTTTAAAATGACAAAATAATTATTAAATGCTTTTAAAAAAAATCATGATACATAAAATATTTTATACAACCTTACTTTTAAATGTCTAAGTTCACCTCAACGGATAATAACAATTTATTTATTTTAAAAGAATTTTTTCTCATTTTTTTAAAGCTAATTATAAGTAAGATACATTTGACGATCTACGAAAACTCTGAAACGATTAACTTACTCTACATCAAAGCAAGAAGGCTTTAAGTGTCATGAAATTGGTTAAATAATGATTTAAACAACAAACTTCAAACACTTCTTTCCTCGGCTGTCACACACACTTTTCTTAACGTCCTTTAACATCAAAAACTTTCATCCTTTCCTCCCCTCAAATAAATAAATAAATAAATAAAATTCTTACAAAAGATATGTGCTTATATCTTACAAAACAGAATTTTTTAAGACATTTATTTTTTCTATTTTTTTACAGCCCGTATTCTTAACAACCCCAGGGAAAAAATAAAGAAACTTCTCTCATCCCTACATTTCGGAAATTTTTTTTCTTCCTCCACTTTTTTTTTTTTATTTAAAAAAAAATACCCTTCATCGTCATCGTAGCATTAGATCTTGTCGAATAAAAAAGAAACTAAATAAAGTATGAAAATATGAAGCTATAAAGCTCTTATTTTTATTACCAACTAATTAGAGAGGATACTTAGCAAAACAACAATAATAAAAAAAACTTATCCTTTGAGTTCTTTATTTAAATGGTTTTTTTTTCTACTCCTCTTCGTCGTTCCTTAAGAAAATAAAGAAACGAAACAAGTAGACCTGAGGCATTAACTTAAAAATCATTGTATCATTTAAAACGACGACTTAACTTTTGGAATTTTTTCATATCTATCACTGGGGCAGTTTTGCCAGGACATTTTATTCTACCCCACTATAACTCTTAACTGCCAGACTCTATTAATGCGAGACGGTCCTATTAATTGCTACGGGGAAGGAAAAGTCCACATTTATTTAATTCACCCGCTACGTTGTTAAAAGTCCTTCACATTTTATACCCAGCGTAATTTAATTTAATTAGTCTTCGTAATTTAATTTGCATGAGCTGTTAATAAAAACGTATTGTCGAACCTTCAAACTGAAGTTCCTCATCAAAAGTCTCTGATCAGTTTCTAAGCTATAAAGAATATTTTCACGCTTTTTCCCTCCCAATTTTTCTATGGGATTTACTTTGTCTTCCTAAATTAAAACTTCATGTAAAATATAAATGAATTCAACATTTTACTTTTATGAAAGAGATTGATCGAATTGAAAGAATATTTTTATTCGAGCTGTTTCACTGTTTTTGAGATAAAAAATTAATAGAAAATTAAGGTAAATAATTTTTAGTGGCATTTTACTACACCTCTAAATTAATCTTGCATGAAAGGGAGAAAAGGGGAGGGAAGCTCATGTTGTGATGTAGGACCGGCAGGTAGCTAAACGACAACAGGAGCAACAAATCTGACTTGGCCCGAGTAGCTGAAGGAAGAGGGTATTGCATTTCCGAAGAACTTCTAGAAGGAACTTACCCCTCATTTACGTTTGGTATTGGACAAACCCTGAAAGCTCCCACCGGGTATTACGAGTAACGAAGCAAGGGGCTGAACATCAAAAACGCTTTCGAGCCATCGTTTTTGTAAATAGTGTCTACAACAAACCAGCCGGTGGATTGAACCATTCAAATGCTCACCAGCGCCATTTATTATCACCGTGCCAAGATTCGGGCATTTTAACATATTTGAAAGACATCTAGCGTTCCTGCGATAGGTCTCACATGTTTCACTTTCAAGTGCTGGCGGTGCCATGGATGGTTGTAGTGGTTTGCAATTTACTTTAAACTGTATGTACCGATCTAATATGCCTGTAGAGCGTGGGCCATATGCCTGACATTCATACCCTTTAAAATAAAACATCTCCTGTTTTGAAATCTCCCAGTAGATAGACTTCCTTGGTCTGCCTTGAGGCATGCGCCAATGAAATGAAAGTATTGCGCCAATGAAAAGGATGAACGTTTACATATTGGAAAATTGAATAATATTAATATTGTACTTGACGTCTTTCTTAAAGTTACAAAATATCCATTAAATATTTAAAAAATATATAAATTATTATGATAAATAAAATATTTTATTACAAACTTCTTTCAAATGTCTAAGTTCACATACACGGATAATTAAAATTTATTTGTCTTTAAAAATGTTTTTCAATTTTTTTAAAACTAATTGTAAGTGAAGATACATTTAATCATCTAAGAAAATTCTGCCATGATTAATATGCTCTAGATCAACGCAAGAAGGCTCTAAATGTCACGAAATTGGTTAAATAATAATTTAAACAACACACTTCAATAACTTCTTTCCTTGGCTGTCACACACACTTTTCTTAACATCCTTTAACATCAAAAACTTTCATCCTTTTCTACCCTCAGAAAAATAAATAAAAAAAAATATTCTTAAAAGAGACCTTTGCTTATATCTTTCTTACCAAATAGAAATTTTTAAGGCATTTTTCTATTCTTTTTTTTTTTTTACAACCCGTTCTCTTAACACCCCAAGGGAAAATGTAAAGAAACTTTTCTCGTCAATACATCTTGGAAATTTTTTTTCTTCCTTCATTTTCTTTTTATTTAAAAAAAAATACCCTTCATCGTCACCATAGCATGAGATGTTCTCGAATTAAAAAAAAAATAAAGTTTTAAAAACCGTGGAGCTATAAAGCTTTTATTTTTATTACCAACTAATTAGAGAAGATACTTAGCAGAACAACGATGCTAAAAAAAATCCTCTTTACAGTTACTTATTTATATGTTTTTTTTAATCATCTTTGTCTCTCCTTAAAAAAGCAAAGAAACGAAACAAGTAAACCTGAGGCATTAACTTAAAAAGCGTTGCATCATTTAAAACGATGACTTAATTCTTGTAATTTTCACGTATCTATCACCGGGGCAGTTTTGTCAGGGCATTTTATTTTGCCCCTCTATAACTCTCAACTGCCGGACTTTATTAATGCAAGACGCTCCTATTAATTGCTACGGGGAAGGAAAAGTCCCCATTTATTTAATTCATGCGCTACGTTTTTAAAAGTGCTTAATATTTTATGCCCCGCGGGTTTTCTTCTGGAAGTTTCGTAATTTAATTTACGTGCGATGTTAATAAAAACGTATCGTCCAACCTACAAACTGAAGTTCCTCATCAAAAGTTTCTGACCTATAAAGAATGTCTTCAGGCGCTTTTTCCCACAAATGTTTCTGTAGGAATTAATTTTCTTCACCGAAAACCATCTAAAATATATATTAATTAAACATTGCACTTTTATAAAATGATTAATTGAATTAAAAATATATTTTACATGGGCTGTTTCACTGTTATTAAGGTAAAAATTAATAGTAAGTTAAGGAAATCTGATTGGTTTTTTTATGGCATTTTATTATACCTTTGCATGAAACTCAAAAATTTTTGGAGTTTAATTTATATCAATATTTAGCATCTTTAAAGGCATTGTTATGTTTAAAACTTTTATTTATAACAATTGTTCATGAACAATCTAACCCAACGGAGTCTTAACCTCCTTTCCCTTTTAAATTAACCTCACCTGCTTTATCTTTTGAGCCCTTTAACAGTGTATTTAACCTTTTCTTTAAATGTATAAACTAATACTTTTAGAGAAAAACTGAGTTTCAATGAACCTAATTCAATGATGAATTCTAACCTTTTGAGTTCTAACCTAACCTTTTTAAGTGCTGAACCTAATGAGTTCACCACAATTCAATGAACCTAATCCATACCCATACATCTCCCTTAATTAGTAATTATGTGAAGTATTCGGGGAAAGTAATGTAGTCCTACATTGTAAATAATTCAACATAAATATGGACATTTTTAGTTAAATCTTAAACCCTTACGTTTATGTGATTTGTGGTGAGATATCTTTTTTAAAAATAAATAACATGACAGTTAAACATTTCAATGTATCCTTTTCGAGGGAAAAAACTTTCCAACATAATTCACTAAACCTAATTCATACCGATACAACTCTCATGTCACTATTAATGCATTGAATCATATGAGGTAAAATAACGAACTGCAATCGATTTAATTCCATATTGAAATGAACATTGTTTTACTGAAACCTTAAACCGTTACATGGCTGTGTAGCCTAAAACAACATTCAAAGCACCTCTGTGACCCACTGCCTCATGAATAACGATCCAAGAATGAAGCCGGAATTTGCATACTACACCGATTGCCACAAAATTTCATTTGTATTTTGACAGAACGTCGTGGTCCCAAAGATGATGGATGCGTAAAATAAAATGATGGATCGTCATGTAAATTCTCCACCATTATCACCATACTACTTTTGGGGGCAGGATAAGTGATTTGTCAAAAATAAACCTCCTCCCAAATAATCTCATCTTGGAAGGAAGAATGTCATTGATAGTTTGGCACAGAAAACTGATTACGCCAAAAAAAACAATTCATTTGTTTACCTCGTTCACATCTTCGTATGTGGCCACGACCATCCATTATGCACCACATTAATTATGTAGATTTTGATAAATTGGCGGTGGAAATGTCTTGTGAGTACCGTACGGAAAGCTGGATATCAATGGCGTCATTAGTTGAGTAATAATTGGCGTTTTAGAGGTTGCAGTTGGTTCTTTTTAAATAATTACTAGTTAAAATAATATCGCCATCAATTAAGTAAAATAAAATAAAATAAATGAATTGAAACAGAAAAAAAAAATTTAATTCATAAAAAAACATAAATCATAATTTTACATTTTCACCTTGTGTTCACTTCTATTTCAGCATGTCAACTAAACCATTTTTCTACAATTATATAATTTTTTGTGAATTATATCGTTCTTTGTCAATTATACCATTTTATGTCAGTTGACATAACTTGCAATAACTTAGCAATACCTTGCACAGTCTTGTACAGAAATTTGAATAACAACGATATCTTTAGTAGCGTAATAATAGGTGCTTTAGTTGTACTCAATTATTTGTTTTAAATAATGATTGACTAAAATAATATCATTGTTATATAAATAAAATAAAATATATGAAATGAAGCAGAAAAAAAAATTCGTCATTCTGATATGTAATATGCATTGGACGTAGGGCTAACAATCATATCCCGTAAAATGAAAACATTATATGTCGAAATGTTCCAATAGGTAGATAACCTTGGCTCACCATGGGGATGTTGAGAATATGGAGAAGAAAAAGAAGTAAGGCATATAAATCCTGGAGCTTTGAAGTCTATTAAAAAATGACATGCTACTAAACTTTATGGTTTAATATTGTACTTAAGTCTATCGTAAAACTACAAAATATCCATTAAGAATATTTTTAAGAAATAATCATGATAAATGAAATATTTTATTACAGCATTACTTTAAAATGCCTAAGTTCACATACATGGATAATTAAAATTTATTTGTTCTTTTAAAAGAATTTTATTTTTCATTTTTTTTAAATACTCGTAAGCAAGACACATTCAAAACTCTAAAAAAATTCTGCCACGATTAATTTACTGTAGATCAAAGCAAGAAGGCTCTAAGTGTCATGAAATTGGTTAAATAATAATTTGAACAACACACTTCAAGAACTTCTTTCCTTGGCTGTCACACACACTTTTCTTAACATTCTTTAACATCAAAAACTTTCATTCTTTTCTCCCCTCAAACAAAAATAAATAAATAAAAAATATTCTTACAAGAGATCTATCCTTACATCATTCTTACCAAACAGAATTTTTTAAGGCATTTTTCTTTTCTTTCTTTTTTACAGCCCCTATTCTTAATACACCCAGGGAAAATGTAAAGAAACTTGGAAACTCGTCCTTATATCTCGGAATTCTTTTTTGCCTTCCTTCACTTTCTTTCACTTAAAAAAAAATACATTTCATCATCATCATAGCTTGAGATGTTCTCGAATTAAAAAAATAATAAAGTATAAAAACCGTGGAGCTATAAAGCTCTTATTTTTATGTTGTTGTTGTTGTTGTTTGTTGTTTCTTATCCCACTTGGCAGGCCCAAGCCCACGAGCCCATATGGACTCATGATTGAAGGGGAAGGAAGCAGCTTCTGTTGTGATGGAGCAGCCGTAGGTAGAAGCCTGACTTTTGCTCCGTGACGCTCTTACAGTCATAGGAGACCGGGACCTACGGCTTAAAGTGGATTCTGAACCACTACAAACATCCATGGCACCGCCGGGATTCGAACCCGAAACCTGTGGCACCGAGCGCCAGAGCGCTAGACACTCGGCCATTCAGGTCCCAAATTTGCCAACGGCACGCAGTGTTCCCAGGTGGTCACCCACCCAAGTACTGACCGCGCCCAATGATGCTTAACTTCGGTGATCTAACGAGAACCGGTATATTCAGCATGGTACGGCCGTTGGCTTCTTATTTTTATTACCAACTAATTAGAGAGGATACTTAGCAAAACAACGATGGTAAAAAAAAATCCTCTTTAGAATTATTTATTTAAATGTTTTTTTTTTTACTACTCCACTTCGTCCCTTCTTAAAAAAGTAAAGAAACAAAACAAGTAAATCTGAGGCCTTAAGCTTAAAAAGCGTTGCATCATTTAAAACGATGACTTAATTCTTGGAATTTTCTTGTATCTATCATTGGGGCAGTTCTTTCGATGCCTTTTTATCTTACCCCTCGATATCTCTGAACTGCCAGACTTTAGTCTGCAGACTGCCAGACTTTAGTCTGCAGACTGCCAGAGCAAGACGCTCCTATTAATTGGTACGGGGATGGAAAAGTCCACATTTATTTAATTCTCCCACCACGTTGTTAAAAGTGCTTCATATTTTATATCCTGTGGGTTTTCTTCTGGAAGTTTTCGTAATTTAATTTGCATGCGCTGTTCATAAAAACGTATTGTCCAACCTTCAAACTGAAGTTCCTCATCAAAAGTTTCTGATCAGTTTCTAAGCTATAAAGAATATCTTCAAGCATTTTCCTCCAAATTTTTCTGTGGAAATTACTTTGTCTTTCTTCTCAGAAAACTCCTTTTAATATATAAATTAATTGAACTTTGTACTTTAGTAAAAATGATTAATCGAATTAAAAGGATATTTTTTTAGGTGTTTCGCTGCGATGAAGGTAAAAAATTAATAGTAAATTAATGAAAACTAATTTTTTATGGCTTTATACTAACATAATCTCATATCTTTTTGGAATTTGATTTATATCGATATTCATCATCGCTAAAGACACTGTTATGTTAAATTTATAATTGTTTATTCATTAACAGTCTGATCCAATTGTCCTAAAAGAATGCGCCTTAGATTATTTCCATGTGCGCCCTGTAGTGACTCGTCCTATACTAAACCTATAACGGCTTCAAGAAGATGACCGCTTTCAGGTTCATGGGAACACTTTAATTTTTATTTACAAGTACTGTTATATACTAATAATGGTCTCTGGATTATTATATAAAGAAATATAAATTCAAAATATTTAAGTTTTATCACAATTTCGCTTTTAAAACACAATTACAGGTCACTCCAAGGTCTGTGTTTTTTAATGTTATACTATTACAATTATTTATTATATCTGTGTTTAAGGTAAAAAATTAATATTAAGGAAAACCGATTTTTATGGCATTTTAATACACTTCTAAATTAATCTCATACCTTTTGGAAAAGGATTTATATCGATTTTTACTTAGGCTCGTGCAATGTGTTTAAGGTAAAAAAAATAATAGTAAATTAAGGAAAATTGGTTTTTTCACAGCATTTTACTACACCTACAAATGAATGTCCCATCTTTTTAGATTTTGATTTATATCAATATTCAGCATCGTTTTAGGCATTGTTATGTTTAAATATTTTATATATAATTATTCATTCACTGATTCTCTGACTCAAAGGAGTGTTAACCTCCTTTAGCTTTTGAGTCCTTTAACCTTTCATTTAACCTTTTCTTTAAACATTTCAACTAATCCTTCTAGACAAAAAAATGAGTTCCCACCCCAATTCACTGAACCTAATCTATACCCATGCAACTCCCTAATCATGATTAACACATTGAAGCATACGAGAAAAAGTACCATAGAACTTCAATCGAATTAATTCAATATTATTATAGAACTTTTCAATAAAATCTAAAACCATTACGTTTATGGGATTTGTTTCTTTTAAAAAACAAATAACATGACAGCTAATTGTTTCAACAAATACCTTTAAAGAAAAAAAAATGATTTTCCACCATGTTAATGTATTGAATTACACGAGGAAAAGTAACGTAGAACTACAATAGAATTGATTCTATATTAATATAGATATTTTTTAAAAAAAACTTAAATTAATTCGATTTATTCTGTGTTGTATTTTCAAAAAAAAAAAATAACTTGACATCTAAACTTTTCAACTAATCATTTTAAAGAAAAGTATTTTTGATGAGTTCCCACCATGGTTCTCTCAACCTAATCCATACCCATACAACCCCTTAATCATTATTAATGCATTGAGGCATTAATAATGATTAAGGAGTAAAAGTAAGGATTGGAGTAAAAGTAAGGTAGAACTACAATCGCATTAATTCAATTTTAAGATGGACATACTTTTACAAAAACCTTAAACAGTTACATGACGGTCTAAATTAAAATAACATTCAAAGCACCTCTGCGACCCACTGCCTCATGAATAACGATCCAAAAATGAAGCTGGAATTTGCATATTACACCGATTGTCACACAATTTCGTTTGTATTTTGAAAGAACGTCTAGATCCAAAAGATGATGGATGCATAAAATAAAATGACGGAACGCCAACTTAATTCTACGCCATTATCACCATATTACTTTTTGGAGCAGGGTAAGCCATTTGTCAAAAATAAACTTCCTCCTAAATAATCTCTTATCTTGGAAGGAAGAATGTCATTGATAGTTTAGCACGGAAAACTGATTACGCCAAAGTAAACAATTCATTTGTTTACCTCGTTCACATGTTCGTGTGTGGCCACGACCATCCATCAGTGGATGACTTGCACCTCATTAATTATGCAGATTTTGATGAATTGGTGGTGACAACGTGTTGTGAGTGTCGTACGGAAAGTTGGATATCAATGACGTGGTTATTTGGCGAAATATTTGGTGTTTTAGAGAAACTTAGTTGTTTTTAAATAATGACAGACCAAATTAATACCACCATTATTTAAATAAAATAAAATTATTCAAATAAGTAATATCGATTACACGTAAAGGCGTTGGACGAAGAGTAACAATCCTAACCCGTGAAATGAAACATTATCTGTCTCGAAAACTGCAGTAGGTAGAGAGATTTGGTCCTTCATGATTGTGTTAAAAAAATAAAGAAGAAAACGAAATAAGACATCTATATCTTGGAGCTTTGAATTCTAGTAAAAATAACAAGGTATTAAATATTGTACTTACGTCTTTCGTAAAACTACAAAATATTTAAAAAATAATCATGATTAATTAAATATTCTATTGCAACCTTACTTTAAAATATTTAAGTGTACATACAAGGATAATTAAAATTTATTTGTCTTAAAAAAATTCACAGTTCATAGTTTAACAATGTACTTTCGATTTCTCTAAAACTACAAAATATCCATTAAATTCTTTGAAAAAATAATCATGATAAATAAAATATTTTCTTACAAAACTATTTCAAAATGTCTCATGTCTCAGTTCACATACACGTATAATTAAAATTTATGTCTTTTTAAACGAATTTTTTTTTCATTTTTTTAAACTAATTATAAGTAAGATGCATTTGACGCTCTAAAAAATGTCTGCCCCGATTAATTTACTCTAGATCAAAGCAGACGGCTTTAAGTGTCAGGAAATTGGTTAATAATGATTAAACAACAAATTTCAAGAACTTCTTCCCATGTCACGCACACGTTTCTAGCATCCTTTAACATCAACCCCTTAATCATCATTTTCTCCCCCCCAAAAAAAAATTTAAAAAAAATAATTCTTAAAAAAGATGTATGCTTATAAACTTTCTTATCAAACATAATTTTTTAAGGCATTTTTTTTTTTTTTTTTTTTTTTTTACAGCCCGTATTCTTAACATCCCCCAGGGAAAATGCAAAGAGACTTCTCTCGTCCCTACATCTTGGAAAATTTTTTTTCTTTCTTCACTTTCTTTTTATTTAAAAAAAATACCCTTCATCATCATCGTAGCATGAGATGATCTCGAATTAAAAAAAAAATAAAGAATAAAAAACTGTGGAGCTATAAAGCTCTTATTTATATTACCAACTAATTCGAGAGGATACTTAGCAAAACAACGATAGTAAAAAATAACTCCTCTTTACAGTTATGTATTTAAATGTGTTTTTTCTACTCCTCTTCGTTCATCCTTAAAAAGTAAAGAAACAAAACAAGTAAGCCTGAGGCATTAACTAAAACTGCGTCGCATCATTTAAACTCTTTAAAAAAAATCATGTATCAATAAAATATTTTATTAAAACTTATTTCAAAATGTATAAGTTCCTATACATGGGCAATTGAAATTTATTAGTCTTTTTAAAAAAAAAAAATTTTTCATTTTTTTAAACTACTTGTAAGCAAGATACATTTAACGCTCTAAGAAAATTCTGCCACGATTAATTTATTCTAGATCAAACAGAAGGCTTTAAGTGTCACGAAATTGGTTAAATAATGATTTAAACAACTAACTTCAAACACTTCTTTCCTTGGCTGTCACACACACTTTTCGTCACATCCTTTAACATCAAAAACTTAAAGAAATAAATAGAAATAAAAAATATTCTTACAAGAGATCTATGCTTAGATCTTTCTTACCAAACATAATTTGTTAAGGCATTTTTCTTTTATTTTTTTTTACAACCCGTATTCATAACACCCCCAGGGAAAATGTAAAGAAATTTCTCTCATCCCTACTTCATTCAATTTTTTTACTTCTTTTATTCCTTTTTATTTAAAAAAAATACCCTTCATCATCGTAGTATGAGATGTTCTAAAAAAATAATAAAGTATAAAAAACCTGGAGCTATAAAGCTCTTATTTTTATTACCAACTAATTAGAAAGGATACTTAGCAAAACAATGATGGTAAAAAAACTCCTCTTTAGAGTTATTTATTTAAATGTTTTTTTTTTACTCCTCTTCGACCAGCCTGAAAAAAATAAAGAAACAAAAACAAATAAACCTGAGGCATTAACTTAAAAAAGTGATGCATCATTTAAAACGATGACTTAATTCTTCGAATTTTCACGTATCTATCACCCGGGCAGTTTTGTCAGGGCATTTTATTTTACCCTTCTATAACTCTTAACTGCCAGACTCTATTAATGCAAGACGCTCCTATTAATTGCTACGGGGAAGGAAAAGTCCACATTTATTTAATTCACCCACCACGTTGTTAAAAGTGCTTCATATTTTATACCCTGCGGGTTTTCTTCTGGAATTTTTCGTAATTTAATTTGCATGCGCTGTTAATAAAAACGTATTGTCCGACCTTCAAGCTGAAGTTCTTCATCAAAAGTTTTTGATCAGTTTCTAAGCTATAAAGAATATCTTCACGCTTTTTCCCTCCCAATTTTTCTGTGGGAATTACTTTGGCTTCTCCGAAAACTCCCTCTAAAATATAAATTAGTTGGACATTGTACTTTTATAGAAGAAATTATTCGAATTAAAAGGATATTTTTACTTGTACTGTTTCGGTGTGATTAAGGTAAAAAATTAATCGTAAATTTAGGAGAATTTATTTTCTGTCTTTTTACTACACCTCTAAATGAATCTCATATATTTTTCGAATTTGGTTTATATCAATATTGAGCATCTTTACATGCATTGCTATGTTTAAAAACTATATTTATAATAGTTTATTCACGAAAATTAGACATAAAATTTTAATTTGAAATATGAATATAGCTATTGTTATATACAGGTGGTTATCAAAATGATGGAAACGCCTGTGATTAAAAGTGACATTTAAGAATGCGCTTCACAAGCATTAAAATGTAATATTAGCAAGCAAATTATTTTTAATATAAAAAGTATATAGCATGATAACATGAGGTAGTTTTTAGTGAAGTTGTTTACGTCTTGGATTTTTGTCAAAATAGTAAAATGTCAAACTTCACACACTTTGAAAGTGGCCAAATTGTAGGAGCCTAACTAGATAAAGCCACTGTGACTGTAACATCCCATGTTTTAAGCGTTTCTAGAGGTACAGTGTCTAAAGTTGCGGCAGCGTAAACATAGCAATACAAGCTCAGCAAAGCAAAATAGAGGACGGAAGGAGAAGCTGAATAAAAGAGATCGAAGGGTACTGAAGCTGATTATAATGTTTAAAAAGGAAAATAACAGCAGCCAGTCTCACCACAGAACTCAACCTAATCCCTACACTACAACTCAATAATCATTATTGTTGTATTCAAACATCCGAGGAAAAGTAACGTAGAACTACAATCGAAATAATTCAAAATTAATATAAACATTTTTTTACTAAAAAAATAAACCACTGCACGACGGTCAAACTTAAAATAACATTCAAAGCACCTCTGCGGCCCACTGCCTTATGAATAACGATCCAAACATGAAGCCGGAATTTGCATACTACACCGATTGCCACCAAATTTCGTTTGTATTTTGACAGAACGTCGCGGACCCAAAGATGATGGAGGTGTAAAATAAAATGACGAAACGTCAACTTAATTCTCAGCCATTATCACGATATTACTTTTTGGGGCGGGATAAGTCATTTGTCAAAAATAAACCTCCTCCCAAATAATATCTTATCTTTGGATGGAAGAATGTCACTGATAGTTTGGCACAGAAAACTGATTACGCCAACGTAAACAATTCATTTGTTTACCTCGTTCACATCTTCGTGTGTGGCCATGACCATCCATCAGTGGGTGGCTTGCACCACATTAATTATGGAGAATTTGTTAAAGTGGCGTGGCAACATCTTCTGAGTGTCATATGGAAAGCTATATATCAATGGAGCGTAATAATTGTCGTAATAATTGGCGTTTTAGAGGTTCTCAGTTGGTTGTTTTTAAATAATAATTGAATAAAGTAATAACGCCATTATTTAAATAAAATAAATTGAATAAAATGAAGCAGAAATAAAAAAACAAATTCGTAATTCACATTTTCACATTTTCCTTGTGAAAGAGTTCATTAAATTTTGATTTGTGCCATTTGAACGACAGTTATATCATTTTTAAAATATGATAACAAAATTAAAATCAAAAATCCTGCGAAAAAAGTTATGGAGTTTATAAATACCTCATTCATAATTAAACAGATTACCATGCTGTAGCTTTTTTTTTTCTTTTTCGTTTTAGCGATATTGAAATGCATAACCAATCTTCAAATTATCCTATTCTTAATGTAATAATTGTCCAAAACAGATAAAATTTTAAAAAATGTTATATTAATCTATTTTACAAATATTGGAATTTACAAATACACCATATATAACTGTCTCTTGAACCCTTAAATAGAGCCAAAATGACCGATAGACTAATGGTTTCAACGACAGTTTTTTTTTTATATATCGTGAAATGCATAACAAGTCCCCGAATTATCCGGTTCTTAATATAAAAATGGTTTAAAAATGATAAAATATTGAAAATGATTCGATTCATATATTTTACAAATATTAAGATATTTAACAAAATTGGAATTTGCAGATACGTCATTTATAAGTAACAGTCACTTTCTAACCCTTAAATAGAACTGACACAACCGGTAGAATAATAACTTAATCGATTATGATGGTCATCGGTAGTTTTTTTTTCGATTGTGAAATGCATAACCATTCCTATAATTATCCTGTTCTTAATATAAAAATGGTTCTTAAAAGTTTAAAATATTAAAAATTATTATATTAATTTATTTTACAAACATCGCTGCGTTTAACAAAATTGGAATTTACAAATATATCATATATAAATAGCATGCTTTTGCATAATAAAAATTAATAAATAATTAAATAAAATTTTAAATAATTTTTCACGATTTTGAAATCATACTAATCCTGTAATTATCTAGTTTTTAATATAAAAATGGTCCAAAAATGTTAAATATATTAAAAATAATTATATTAATATGCCTTACAAATATTTTCGCATTTAGTAGTATTGTAATTTACAAATGCACTATACATAAGTAAACAGAGTCCCATGCTGTTAGTAACTCAGAAATAGCATCGACACAACCGATTGTTTAACGGTTTCATCGATTGTGTCGATCAGAGATCTCCAAACTACGGCCCGCCATTGCCATTAATTCGGCCCGCGACAGCGAATAGCTTATTGTTGCTGTAATAAGTTGGATAAAAAAACACAGAATGATAATAACACGTTTTTATTCACTTGCTAGGTAAAGCCTAATGACGAGCATAATAGGCAGAAAATTTAACTTAAGCATAACAACTAACAAATAATTGAAATGAATCCCAGTAACATTATAAACTAGTAAACATCCCGCGGTTACCCACGGTAGTTATGTTGGGGTAAAGAGTATCGCATATGTACGTACAACGATGTTTGGAATATATATATCCTGAATCAAACATATGATTTTTATCCTGAAAATCTCTCAGGAACTGAAAAGCTAAATTAACGCGAATGAAACCGCAGGATTTCCACTTGTAAAAAAATACTAATGGAATTTATGTAATTGTGATTTTCCACTGACAATAGTTTGTAGTTAGCAAGAGCATGGTCGTTCAGAGAGCGTACTCGGCGAGTGGTCTAGAAATTACAGAGAATGGCAGAAAAATTAAAAAACGGTTTTGGCCCTTGGTACTTACTGGAGCATACAGTATGGCCCTACGCTGAAAAGTTTGGAGACCCCTGGTGTAGATTATCGTAGTTTTTTTCGATTGTAAAATGCATTACCAGTCATCTAATTATCCGATTCTTGTTATAAAAAGGGTCCATAAAAGATAACGTTTTAAAAATATATATAATAATATATATCTTACAAATAGTGCGTCATTTAAAAAAATTATACTAAAATAAAGGTTAAAAATTCTTATTTTAATATAGAAAGAGATCTAATCACTTTTAGCCATCTCATAGTCTATAATTTTACTTAAATTTATACTTTTCTAAAAATATTTAAGAATTTTCTATTAAAAAAAGAAATTTGGAACTGGCGCATTTTAGTAAAAAATTAATAATAGATATGATCATGATAAATATATGATAAAATAAATATGATAAAGAATAATTGAATTACTAAATAAATATGATGATATTTAATGGCAATATTTTAAAACTTGATTAGTCCCTTAACATCCATTTATTACATTTTTTTGCTAGAAATTTTCGAAATCTAGATAATAATATAATGAATTTCAAAATCGATTCTCTCAATTAATATTATTTTTTTTTTTTTGCAATTTCTTTATTAAAAGATTACAACATTTGTTCAATGATAAAATAAATTAGATTTATTTTTGGTAAATTTTGCTCACACTCATGTAGAAAAAAATAATATGCGTAGAGAAAATAAACAGATTTTAATCTAAAATCTTTTATGTATATGATATCATAAGTGCATTGAGTTGTTGAAATAAACAAGCACTAATATTGATAAAATTGATTAAAAGGAATACATTATTATGATAAAAATTTCATTTTTTTATAATATGGTTAATAAAAAGGCCTATATTAAACTTTTTTATGTTTTTATAAAGCTCAACTTAACTACCTCACTTATGATTTCAACTATCTGCAATTCATTAAAAGTTTAATTCATTATAATTAAAATTTTATATTCTAATAATACAGTAAATAAAAAGGTCAATTATTAATTTTTTTTATATATTTATAATACATACACTTAATATTTATAATACGTCACTTATTACCTTCATTATCTCACTTGTGATTATCCTTTCATGTCAAATAATCTGCTGTATTAAAATAAGCCAGTTTCAGTCTACAATTAATTAAAAAAAAATAACCTGTCATAAAATTATTCTATAACAAAATACTGCAAAAAATAAATAAAACATTTAATACATCCATTTCTGAAAAAAATTCGCTTTAAATATTATCATAACTTTATACTATAATAAATAAATAAAAAAATAAACTCACAAGCATATCCCTCTAGTTTACACAACAGCTATTTCTATTCTTTCTTTTCTTGAAACATTCCCAGAAGATGGGTTATTCATCATTTTTCTCAGCGCCCCCTAGCGCTATAGTTGCCTAATTGAGTTGTCGCCGTGTCCCTGTGTGAATAAGGACGCGATGATGATGTCTATATTTCCATATCTCTCTCTCCTTTGTCAACGCAACTTCGCCACAAAAATGATGGATGCCTCCGCTGAAACTGTCGCTCGATTCTCGCTGTTTGTTTTCATCATTTAATCGTTAATCAAAGTAATTTCGATTTTCAAAATATCCTTGGGTTAATGTGATATTTACAATTACATGTCCACAGTCGTGAGAGGGAATGCATATAAAGTGATAAAATATGATTTCCCTATGCTGGAATGAAGAAAGGGAATGTTTTATTTAAATATATTTCGTAAAACACACAGAGGATCAAAAACCGCTAGATCATCGCCCTTTTGAATATGAATGATGGATTTCAAATAGAAAATATAGCTTTATCTGGCATGCAAATGGCTTATTTTGTCACGCTAGTTAAAGTAACTACAAATTTTACCATATAATGTGACTTATCTGGTGGATCAAAATCACTTAATATGACGGATGCCTCCGCTGAAACTGTTGTCCGATTCTCGCTGTTTGTTTTCATCGTTTAATAGTTCCTCAAAGTAATTTCTATTTTTGAAACTTCCCTCGGGAAATGTGATAGTGACAATTAAATACACACAGTCATGAAAAAGGATGAATATAAAGCGATAAAAGATGATGTTTCTCCTATGTCGAAATGAAGAAATGGAATGATTTATTTAAATAAATTTCGTAAAACACGACTATAGAGATGAGGATGATTAATTGGATGGCATAATAAATATGATGATAATAAATAAACAACAAAAATATGATGGTAATAAATATATGACAAATACAGTCTGAGTAAAACTTTAAGGCCAGTAGACATTTTTGAGAAAATGGGAACATTTAAACTGAGGAATTAAAATACCATTTGATTGATAATTATTGAGCTTAAATAAAAGTAAAAAAAGTAGAAAAATTAATTTGCAAATATTTTATTACTAGAAAATATTACAGAACACACAGATGAATATTTGAGCCTGAGTAAAAACTTTAAGGCCAACATAGAAAATAACATATAAGAAAAAAATTACAAATTCTTAGAAGGTTGTGTAGGAGCCATTACTTCGAATTACTTCAAATATTCTTGTTTTCATGGATGAAACGAGTTTTTGACAAAGGGTGGGGTCGGTTTTATACCACTCATCTTCGATAGTAGATTTCAGCTCTGTTGTTGATGCAAAATGTCTCCCATTTGTATAAACTCTTCTTGCTAAGTCAGCCCAAAGGTTCTCGATTGGGTTGAGGTCAGGTGATCGAGCTGGCCATTTCACAGCTTCAACATTGTTGACTTGGAACCAATTTTTTGTGCTGTTACTCGAATGGATCGGTGCATTGTCTTGCTGATATTTCCAATTTTCTCCAGCAAGACATTCAGCATTTGGCAAAAGATGATTTGTTAGGACATTTTGGAATCCCTGTGAATTCATTCTACCTGAAACGAATGCAATTGAGCCCACACCATTGTAAGAAAAACAGCCCCAAGTCATGACAGACCCACCACCTAATTGGCGCTTGGAGAATATTTCTTTTTCATTTCTTATATCATGTCAGTAGAAATTCCAGCCATCTGGTCCATCCAAATTCCATTTTTTTCCGTCAGAAAAAATAATTTCTATCCATTGGTTGTCCCAGGTCAAGACTTTCTGGCCAAAGTTCAAACGCTCTATTTTATGTCTCTGCAGTAACTGAGGCTTAGTCAATTTTGCTGTATAAGTGTACCTTCCAGACCTTAATTGTGTTAGAAATCGTTTTTCGACAAACTTTTAAACCTGTCGTCGGAATCAGTTTCCTGGTTCAGTACTTTCCAGTAGATGCAAGTTGGCAAACTCTTCTTTCATCACGCGAGGACAAAGCTTTAGGTCTTCCCCTAGTATTCTTATTACCATAATTGTCTTTCAATTTTAAAAAATTGTTGACTACAGTCTTTGATCTTCCTATCTTTATCGCAATAGCACGACTACTCATTCCTGTTGAAGACAAAGCTCCGATCTGTCCTCTTTCACGATCAATTAACTTCTTACCCTTCGCCATCTTCACAAAGATCACCAATACTTCGAAGAAACGTATGACAAATATGAAAATTGCAGCGTTGTCACAAGCTAGCAGTTGCAATGGTAATTACACGATTATATTATATTTATTTTGAAAAAATGACTGGTGGCCTTAAAGTTTTTACTCAGGCAGAAATACTAACTTTGTAAATAACCACATGTTTCTCATAATTATGGATTTACAAATTATGTTTATAGCATTTCTTTCTTATCAATGAACTTTAATAATTACTATTATTTGAATCCCTTTTATTTCCTTTTACATTTTCTCAAAAATTTTTACTGGCCTTAAAGTTTTTACTCAGGCTGTATATGATGATGATTAATTCAATGACAAAATAAAGGATTATTTGGAATAATTAATAATGATTAATTGGGATAATTTAAATTTATTTATTTATTTAAATCTTTCTCTTTACATCAGTTCTTTTTTTATGTTTATTTATAAACATTTAAAAAAATTTCTATTACATAGGGTGTACCAAAACGCAAACAATAAATAACATAAAAATAAAATATTTAACACAGCCATTTGTAAAACTCATCCGTTTTAAATATTTTAATAACTTCATACTTTAAAAAATAAGCACAAAAAATAAACGCACAAACATACCCCTCTGGTTTACACAACAGCTACTATTTCTATTCTTCTCTTTCAGAAAACATTCCCAGAAGATGGGTTATTCATCATTTTTCTCAGCGCCCCCTACCGCGATAGTTGCCTAATTGAGTTGTCGCCGTGTCCCTGTGTGAATAAGGAGGCGATGATGATGTCTATATTTCCATATCTCTCTCTTTGTCAACAATCTTCGCCACAAAAATGATGGATGCCTCCGCTGAAGCTATCATCCGATTCTCGCTCGCTGTTTGTTTTTCACCATTTAATCGTCCGTCAAAGTAATTTCGATTTTGAAAATATCCTCCGAGTGATGTGATGGTGACAATTAAATATCCACAGTCGTGAAAAGAGATGAATATAAAGCAATAAAAGATGATGTTTCTAATATGTCGGAATAAAGATAGAGAATATTTTATTTAAATAAATAAAGCATGAATATACCGAGGATTAAACATCGCTAGATTTTCGCCTTTTGAATATGAATGATGGATTTCAAATAGAAATATTCAAATGAACTGAAAGTATAGCTTTACCTGGCATGCAAATGCTTTATTTTTGCAAGGCAGATAATGTAATTACACATTTTACCCGATAATGTGACTTATAGTCTGCGTCAAATTTATTAATCGGGTAATTTCTTAATCTTAATTAATTAATTTTAATTTTTTACTTAAGCTGATAATCGTCCTCAAAATTTGATGTGCCAAAGTCTCGTCTATCCACAGGTTTCACCGAGACCGTCTAATATGACTGTAGAGAATTGGGCGTAGGGTTGGTAACCCGACTCCGTAAAGAGGAAACATCTCCTGTCTTGAAATCTGTCAGATGGCAGACGGTCTTTTCCCACCATGGGCTGTTACGCCAATAAAAATCAGAAGAAAAAAGCTAATCGTATTATAAAAATGAAAAAATGTATATATATATATATACACTCAAGAGCCAAAACATTATGACCACCTGTCAATAACGAGTTGGCCTACCTTTGGCGCGTAACACAGCTTCAACCCGCCTTGGCATGGATTAAACCACCACTTAATACCAGTTAAATACCACTTCCACCTGATCACGTGCCTTCCACGTCATCCATGCGAGTTCATTGCAAAATGTAGGGGTGCTCATAGTGTTTTGGCTCTTGAGTGTATATAATAAATTAATTTTAATATATTATAGAAAATTGAATGCTTGTTTATCTCAACAGTTCAATACAGTAAAAAAAATTATCGCACAAATCGTTCATTTCTTTACGGAGTAGATTTGTTAGGCTTACGTTCAACAGTCATATGAGATATGACATAAGGTTGGAACCGGTGAGACTCGAACCCGAAACTTGTGATATTGGACGCCGAAGCGCTAGTCATTCAGCAAATATTTTTCATACGTTTTTGAAATCATCCCACGACTTTTCAGCGATAGTGAGAAAAAAATATTAAAAAACAATTTTTGCACTTATTCTATTGTATTTATATTTACACTTATCCTTTGTATATATTCTCCTTAAACCCAAAGGTTTAACATCCTCAAAAAGGATCATTCAAACAGATTACTTCATTTTAATGATCAACATAGTTGAACTTTATTTTAGAAATCAATAATACCAAAATACTAAAAAAATTAAATATTAAATATTTTTTTGTATAACAGTTGTATAACAGTAAACTTACAAAAATATAAATTTGTATAACAGTTACCTTAGATATACGTATCAGCTTAACCTTAATTAAAAAAACTGAAACACACATAAAACATATCAAAATTCAAAGTATTTTTCAAAATATTCAAAGTATCAAAATGTTTTTCATTTTTTTTTTCCTGTCGAAATAAATAATTTAATACACGTATCCAAAAAATAAACATTATTAGTAGAATCTTAATAAAGAACTGAATTAGAAGTTCGAAATTTTAATCAAAATATAATTATACTTCATAAAGATAAAAATTTAAAAAAAAAAATCTAATAACGGTTCATTTGTTGCGTAAGACATTTTAAAAAAAAAAAAAAAATTCATGATTAAATTAATTTTTGTCTTCCATTTCGTATGTAGACAGATTTCCTGATTATACTTAATTAAAGTCCTCTAGGAAGAATATTTAATTACTACATAAAGAGCAAATGTCATTAAAATATTAATTGTAGGATACGAGATATATATTTATTTAAAAAAGCAGATTCAAATCAAATAACTGTTTACTGATATTCGATATATTTAAAGTTTGAAATTAAAAGAAACATAATAACTTTTTTAAATAATATTTTTTTTAAATGATTAATGAATAATGAGTTTTATGTGTACATAAATAAAATTTGCATATTGAAATTAATTTTGATATTTCATCATTATTCCAAACACATAAAACAATATTTAAGTTTATCTCTGGATTTAAAATAACTTATATGTGTTTATTATTTTATTAGTTTGAAGTTATTATGTTGCTCAGATATCTAAATTTATATTTGTGATTAACATATTTTTAAAGTTAAAAAATAAAAAAAATGTATATTTTTCATTTTATTTTTTTATATTTAATTCATTTGTTTTTATATATATATATTTTTTTATTTTATTTGTTGTTGTTATTTTTTTGTGATGAACATTGGGGGACTTCGGATTCTTAATTATGAGTGCCACTATAGGTTCACTGACGAATCTTTGAGGAACGACTTTAGGAATAAGTGTCATACATTTGCGTGTCCTATAGGAGAAAACTCGGGAAAATCATCCGATGAGCCTAATTATCGATGCGAGATATTTTACATAAGTTGTACCAACCTCTATCGACTATTGATTTTGAAAGCGTTGACTGCAACGAAGGCCGCTAGCAGTTTTAAACCTCATTCCTCCTGCATTGTAGTGCCCACTGGACACCAGTTAGGAAACTGAGATTTATTTCTTAGTATAATAAAAAAATAGCTTTAATGTAGTGCAGTTATTAATAAAAAAAATATAAGGATAATTTGTCAAAGTAATTATCAATATTCGATTAATTTAATTTAAAACGTATAAAAGCCTAAGTTTGAAAGTAGATGACAAAATTTAACCGTAAAGCTTCAGTCTGTTTCATCAACGAGGGACTTTTAGGGGTAAGTAGCCAGTATTTGCATTTCGTATGGGAGAAAACCTGAAGGAATCTGTTAAAGGGACCTTATTATTTTTGCGAATCATTAAACAAAATTTGTACAATTTGCCATGAAGTCTCATTTTTAAAAACAGTGACTGCAATGACTCCAGCAACATTTGAATCTGAGTCTTACTGAATTGCAGCTGTCTACTGGGTTACGAATCAAGCACATGTAACAGTGAAATTTATTTCACAGTTTAACAATAGAAATAATTATAATATAGCGCATTTATTAATTTAAAAAACAAGTAATATAAAAAAAAAACATTTTTAAGTCAATTCCTAAAATTTTTTCACTCTATTGCAGAAAATCCTTTATAAATAATTTTCATTCATGTTTTTAAGTTTATCTGGCGCCATCTATTGGTAGATATATGCAAGCAAAATCTAAAAAAAACTAAAATTAATGAATTAAATTTAATTACGGTATTAATATTTGAAAAAACTGTATTAACATCCAGTGCCATTCACTGCAAGTTCAAAAAAATGTATTTGAACTTGAGTGGATGAATAAAAAGTATTTTATGAACGATTGAAAATTTGAACAAGACATATATAGAGAGAGTGTGAGCTAATAGGAGGAATTGAATAAAGTGATAATTAGTGTAAGTAATAAACAATAATTTTTTAATTTAATTTAAAACAAAAAAAATGAAGTTATACTAGTATACAGAAAATGAGAATTATAACGCAACAATTGAGTTCCGAAAGATAGTAGCTCGGAGACTGATTTTTTGGTGAAAAAATTATCTTGGTTATTAAACAGAGATGAAGTGATCCTACTACCTGACAATGCCAAGCCCTACGCTGCATGAATGACTAGCAGCTTGTTGAACAATTTGCCTGAAAAATTATTTTTCACCCACCTTGTTCTCTCGAACTTGCTCAAACAGATTACTGTCGTCTTAGAAGCTTAAGCACTCATTTTGCAAGACTTAGGCTTACTTCAAGAATCTAGCTTCATTTTAACACATTTTATGTTAAAATGAAGCTAGATTCTTTTTTACAAAGAAAAATCGAGTGATTTTTAAAAAAATAGTGTTGAAGGAAGATAAGATGTTCTCATTGTAAAGGATGGTGATCCATCTTAATGATCAGTATGTTACATTTTTGCCATTTTGATAAAATGCTAGACATTTATGTACGGCACACATAAGATTTTATAATTTAAAAATTATAAATTTATTGTTTTGTCTTTGACTTTGCGGAAGTTAACATACTTATATTTTCCAAGGTTAATAATTTTAAGGAACATAAAGTTTTTATTAGTATGCCTTGAGTTTTATGCATTGAAAAATAAATTGAAGGTATAATTTCGAATAACGCTGTATTCCTTTCTGATTGGCTAATGCTTTGGCTGTATTTATTTCCGATTGGCTAACTTTTCTGATTTACTACTGATTGGTTTAATAATTTTTCTGACTGCATAATAATCTGAATTCCATTTCTTGCCTTTAAATACTTCATTCATGTTATTCTAAAATTTTTATCATTATGGGAATCATGACATTTGTATGTAACAGAGACTATTCTTAAGTATATTTTTTTGGCATAAAATAAGCATAGTTATAAGTAATTAATATAAGCATTATTATGCGTAAACATTAAAAATAAATATTATGAAAAACATAATTTAATCATATAAAAGCATAATTTTTAATCTCGAAGCAAATATTTGCCAAATTTAAACAATTTGACGACTGAGAAATTAAAAACTATTAGTTTTTCCTCATCATAAACCAACGAATTTTTATTATTATTTTTAATAATTCATGATGGTCATCGTATTTTTAGTTTTCAAACAAGAATGTGCAAAATTTAGATAATTTGATTGAGATATTTATAAATATTATTTTTGGCCTATCATATACCATCAAAATACATTTTTGTTATTTTTAGTGATTCATTAACTTTATCCAATTTATATCCTACGACCTATCACTGACATTTATATTACATCATATTATATACCCATTTATACTACATCCTACCAAACGTCATCCAATCAAAGGCACCGCATTTTTTTTTAAATGATATATTACAATATATTTTTATAAAACGATATATAATATATATAATAAATTACTTTTTATAAAAGGCTTCAGTGATATTTTATCTGTGAAAAAAAAGGTACACCATCCTATGCCATATTTCTGTGCAATTTCAAATTTTAACAATTATCTACTCAATGAAGCATTTATCTAAAATTTATAAATATTTGTGGACCTTCATATACAACCAAAACACATATTTATTATTTTAGTGATTCATTATCATACAAGTTGTAGCATACAACTTATCATTGACATTTTTTTTACATCAAAACAAAATGCCATCCATTCAAGATGAACATTATTTTATCTATTTTTATGATAACTACACACACACAATTATGATATCTATTACACGTATATTATTATGATATCTTTTTATATAATGATAAATAATATATTTACACATTATTTTTTATATAGATATGTTAGTTAAATTTAAAATGTGGAAACAAATTTTCACGATTCCGTGCCATTTTTCTGTGAAATTCCAAATTATAAAAATTATCTGTTCTTTGTATTGCTGTTTCGTAGATTTTCCCATCTTCCACCCACGCATCTATTTAAGCCCTTCCCTATAAGTCAGACAAAGAAGCGTAATGTTCAATGGCATCCATTTATCAAAAAATTTACCCTCGAGAACGTCCACCCATTTGTACTGTGAAAAGGTAACTCAAGTGGAATCCAGACTCTTCTTCTTCTTCTTCTGATAGGGGCCAGAATGGCCGAGTGGCTAGCACTCTGGCGCTCGGTACCACAGGTTTCGGGTTCGAGTCCCGGCGGTGTCATGGATCTTTGTAGTGGTTCGGAATGCACTTTAAACTGCAGGTCCCGGTCTGTTTAGCCCAAAGTGTGCACAAGATGACCGTAGAGTGACAAACCAAACCAATCTTCTTCTGATAACACAAGGCAAAAAAAAAGAAGAAAGATAAAGACAAACAAATGAAAAGAAATGAAATCATCGCTATTCTTTTTTTTGTTTTCCTTAGCGTTTTATTTTTATGCGAGGGTGGACTTAAGTTTCCTTTATTCCTTTCTGCACTTTAGGGGCAAGAGAGAAAACAACGATGCTCGAAAAACATGTCTCCTCAGTTATTCCGACACACTGCTATTTTTAATACTTCATTATCCTTAATCTATTTTTAGTTTCTAAACAGGAATCAGCCAAATGTAGAAATTTGAAACTATTATTTTTATCTAATATTTATAACTATTATTTTGATCCCATTATATAACACGAAAATATATCTTTATTATTCTTAGTGATTCATTATAATCATCCTATTTTTAGTTTCCAAACAAAACGTTCCCCAAATTTAAATAATTTGACAACTGTGAATTTTATAGCTACTATTTTTAGCCTAATATATATCACCAAAATATATTTGTATTATTTTTAGTGAATTCTTATCATCATACTATTTTTAGTCTTCAAACAAATATATGCCACTTTTAGTTACTATGACTTAAAATTTAAAACTCCTACTTTTTCACCTATCATATACCACCAAATGTACATGTAAGTGTTTTTCTTGTGGCTCACCATATACCTAAAACACCATTTTTATATTTTTAGTGATTCATTATCATTATCCAATTTTTAGCATACGACTTATCATTGGCATTTGTAATGCATCATACCCAAACGTTATCAATTCAAGATTCACATTATTTTTATATAATGATACATACATATATACTAGGTGCGCAGAAGATCTACCTCCCCGTGGTGCACCTGGTAACACTTTTCAGTGGCTAAAAGATCTACAACTTGGCATTATGTTAGATTAATGAACTCCGTTTCAGCATGTTTTGTTGTATTCTCGGTTCTTTTTTTTTATTTTTTTTTTTACTGTAACTGTTCATAATCTGTCATTGGAAATAAAAAATAAAAAAAACTATGATATACTATGTACATGATATGTATGTATACTATGATATATATTTATATAATGATATATTATGTTATATTTTTATATACATGTTTCAGTATATATTTTAAATGTAAAAAAATGTCCCCGATTCCAAATTATAACAATTATCTATTCTTTGTATTGCTGTAAAAAGGTAACCAGTTAAGTAGAATCCAGACGCTTCTTCTTCTTCTGATAACAGAAGGCAAAAAATAAAAAAATAAAAAAAAATAAAGATAAAGACAAAAAAAAATGAAATGAAATGAAATCATCGCTATTCCTTTTTGTTTCCTTTATTTATCGTTTTATTCTCATGCGAGGGCGGACTTAAATTTTCTTTATTTCCTTTCTGCAGTTTAGGGTTAAGAGAGAAAATAGTTATTCCGAAAATGGCGGATCTCGTGTTGTGAATGTTCTATGACTCGGAAAAGAATCTGTTTAGATTATAAGGAGTACAGTAGTTATAAATAGGGAAAAGAATGAAATTGACATTTTTTTGATTTTTTTTTTCACCTGGTGTTCTTCTTGGATGGATTTTGTAAAAGGAAACTTAATGCCGCGTTTTATGATTTTGTGTAGGGGAGCGAGAGAGAACACATGCTCTAAGGGGATTGGAGGACGATATTCGGGGGTAGGAGTTACAGTTGAGAGTTTTCAACATGACCTTTTCTTTGGCATCGCTTCTTCTGCATGACAGGGTAGTCGATGTTTTGAAGTGGCACTTCGAATAGTAACCATTCCTTGAATTTTTTCTAGGATTTCAACAATTTATGTGATTGTTTTTTTCAACAGTAGTTGGAAACAGAAATGTTTGGAATATAAAAAAACAGGTTAATGGAGAAAATAAGTTATGCAATTCATTATGACCAGTTATGCAATTCAGGCAATATTTTCCAAAATATTATATATATACATACATAATATCGATCAGCAGTCGATGTTTTGAAATGGCACTTCGGATAGTAGCCATTCGTTGATTTTTTTTCTGTAATTTCAACAGTTTGCGTAAATTGTTTTCAACAACAGTTAGAAATGGAGATCTTTTTGAAAGAAAAGAAAAGAGAAAAATGGTATATTTACTTCTATTTTGTTTAAACTGAACATATAAGGATTAGAAAACTAGTTATACAAAACAGGTAATATTTTTCAAAATAATATATAATGATGAGGCTGATGGCAGACGGGCTAGCGCTCTGGGGCTAGGTACCACAGGTTTTCCGGTTCGAATCACGACCGTACTATGGATGTTTGTAGTGGTTCCGAATGCACTTTAAACCGTAAGACCCTATCTAATATGATTGTAGAGCTTTGTGTGGGTAGTGTTACTTTCTTGCGTAACATATCTTCAAGCTACACGTGCGCCTTTGGATGGTGCTAAATGAGAAACAGCGGTGTAGACCTTTCTTTTAACATGAAGATTAACTGCCTCTGCACTGCAATTATTTTTATATTAATGATATATTATAATTCTTATATTTTTTATATATTATGATTATTATATTTTTATCTAATGATATATATAATATATTTACCCGTTACCTTTTATATAGATACTACAGATATATTTTAAACCTCAAAAAAATGTACATGATTCTGTGCAATTCCAAATTATAACAATTATATATTCCTTTGTACTGCTGTTTCTTCCATTTTTACATGTTACGTCCACACATATATTCAAACCATTAGTATAAGCCGGAAAAAGAAGCATAATGTTAAGTGGAATCCATTTATCAAAAAATATACCCTCGAGAGCGTTCACCCATTCCTACTGTAAAAAGATAACTCAAGTGGAATCCAGACTTCTTTAGCGTTTTATTCTTATTCGAGGGCGGACTTTTTTCTTCGTTCTTTTTCTGCAGTTAAGGGTTAGGAGAGAAAACATTCGATGCTCGAAAAACCCTCCTCCTCAGTTATTTCGAAAATGGCGTATCTCATGTTGTTGTGAATGCTCTATGACTCGGAAAGGAATCTGTTCAGATGAGCACGAGTACAGTTACAGTTATAAATAGGGAAAAGAATGAAACTGACATTTTATTTTTATTTTTTTTTTTTCCACCTGGTGTTCTTGAATGGATTTTGTAAAAAGGAAACTTATTGCCGCGTTTCATGATTTTGTGTAGGGAGGCGACACAGAACACCTATTCTAAGGGGGTTGGAGGACGTTGTTCTGGGGTGGGAGTTACAGTTGAAAGTTTTCAACACGACCTTTTCTTTGCCGCCGCTTCTGCATGAGAGGGAAGTCGATGTTTTGAAGTGGCACTTCGGATAGTCACCATTCCTTGAATGTGTTCTAGAATTTCAACAGTTTACGTAGGTGTTTTTTCAACAACAGTTGGAAATGGAGATATTTTGGAGAAAAAAAGAAAACAGGGTATATTTACATTTATTTAGGTTAAACAGAATTTATAAAGGCTAGAAGACTAGTTATGCAAATTAGGAAATATATTTCAATATAATATATATATATATATATATATATATATATATATATATGCATATGTATAAGAATAATTCAAGTATACAGGAGCATAATTTTTAGTTTCCAATGAAAATGATGCCTAATTTAAAGAATGTGATAACTTTTGTTATTATAACTGCCCATCATATACCACAAAAAGAACATTATTATTATTTTTATGGATTCATTATCATCATTCAATTTATATCATACGACTTATGATTGACATTTATATTACATCATAACAAAACGTCATCCACACAAAATGCACATTATTTTTATAAAATGATATATATAATATATTTACATATTATTTTTTACATAGATGCTTCAGTTATATTTTAAATGTGAAAAAATGGTCCACGAATCAGTGCCATTTTTCTGTTCAATTCCAAATTATAGCAATTATCAATCCTTTCTATTGCTGTTTCCTCCCTTTTACAATTTTCCTCCCACGCATCAAGCCCTTCCCTATAAGTCAGACAAAGGAGCACAATGTTAGATGGGATGCATTTATCAAAAATTGTACCCTCGAGAACGTCCACCCATTCCTACCAAAAAAAAGTAACTCAAGTAGAATCCAGACTCTTCTTCTTCTTCTGATAACAGAAGGCAAAAGAAAAGAAAAGTAAAGATAAAGACAAAAATGAAGAGAAATGAAATCATCGCTATTCATTTTTGTTTCCTTTAGCAGTTTTATTCTGATGCGAGGGTGAACTTAAGTTTTCTTTATTCCTTTCTGCAGTTTAGGGTTAATAGAGAAAACATCGACCTATCATATACCACCAAATGTACATTATTATTTTTATTAATTCGTTATCATCATCCTATTTTTAGACTCCAAAAAACACATTGCCAAATCAAGATAATTTGACAACTGTGAAAATTATAATTATTATTTTTGGCCCATCGTTTACCATCAAAGGTACACTTTTATTAGTATTAATTATTCTATATAATCATACGATTTTTATTCTGCAAATAAAATTTTGCCAAATATAGAAAAAATTCTTAAGTGTAATTATTATTTTTGTCCAATCATATATCACCAAAATACATGTGGGATTTGTTGGTGTCGTGATCACCAGATAGCGACACTTGCTTGTCTTAGACAGAGCTGTTTACAACGTGGGGGTGTATTGAACTTTGAACTCTGACCCCACGAGAAGGGGCAAGATCCCCGTAGATGAAGAAAAGAGGAGGAGACGCTAGCTGGAAGAAAAACGGATGGGACGCTGCGTCAAGCAGCGAGAGAATGGACGGTGTTGTCTGTTAATTAATTGCTAATGTAAATATCATTGTAAGATATAGGAATAAATGGCTTCATTTAAAGTAACGTCCCGTTATTGCGTTTTGCATGTCAAACACCCCTAGACACCCACTTCAAAAGTTCAGCTTTGTTTAGACTGGAGGAGAAGTCTAACAAAACTGTAGGTTCGGCCGGAATGCATCAGTTGAAACCGGTGTAACTCTACAAAATTGGGGTTTCGCCCGAGATGCGTCTTTTTGCAAGCGCCTAACTCTATATACATTTTCATTATTTTCACTGATTCATTATCATCATCCAATTTATAGCATACAAACTTATCATTGGCATTTAAATTTCTCGTACATCATAACAAAACGTCCTCCATTCAAAATGCACATTATTTTTAAATAATAATATATTATGATATATTTTTGTAGAATGATATATATATATAATACCTTTACACATTATTTTTCATACCGATGCCTTAGTGCTATTTTAAATTTGAAAGAAAGATCCACGATATTGTGTCATTTTTCCGGGCAATTCAAAATTATAACAATTATCTGTGCTTTTTATTATTATTTCCTCCATTTTTACATCTTCTATCCACACATATATTCAAGTCCTTCCTATAAGTCAGACAAAAGAAGCATAATTTTAAATGGCACTCATACCTAAAAAGGTAACTAAAGTGGAATCCAGACTCATCTTCTTCAAATAACAGAAGGCGAAAAAAAAGAAAACTAAAGATAAAAACAAAATAATGAAAAGAAATGAAATCATCGCTGTTCCTTTTTGTTTCCTTTGGTGTTTTATTCTTATGGGAGGGTGGACTTAAGGTTTCTTCAATTCCTTTCTGCAGTTTAGGGTAAAGAGAGAAATCACTGACACATCATATACCACCAAATGTACATAATTATTATTTTTAGTGATTCATTATCATCTTCCAATTTATAGCATACGAATTTGTCATTGAGATTTATATGATATCGTACCAAAACGTCATCCATTCAATATGCACATTTTTATATAATGATATATAATATGATATATTTTTATATAATGATATCATGTGATATATGTTATATAACGATATATTGTGATATATTGTGATATAATGTTATATTATGATATATTTTTATATAATGATATAATATTATAATATATTTTTTATAATGTTTACATTATAATATATTTTTATATAATGACATATTATATATTTTTATAATGATATATATTTTATAAAATGTATATAGTACATTTACACATTATTTCTTACATAGAAGTCGAATACAGACTCTTCTGCTTCTGATAACTGAAGGCAAAAATGAAAAGAAATGAAGTCATCGCTATTCCTTTTTGCTTTCTTTAAGAGTTTTATTCTTATGCGAGCGCGGACTTAAGTTTTCTTCATTCCTTTCTGCAGTTTAGGGTTAAGGGAGAAATCATCGATGCTCGAAAAACCCTCTTCTCAGTTATTCCGAAAATGGCGGAATCTTGTGTTGTTGTAAATGTTCCATGACTCGGAAAGAAATCTGTTTAGATGAGCACGAGTACGGTTACAGTTATAAATAGGGGAAATAATGAAACTGACATTTTAATTTTATTTTATTTCAACCTGGTGTTTTCTTGGATGGATTTTGTAAAAGGAAGCTTAATGCCGCGTTTTATGATTTTGTGAGTAGGGAGGTGAAAGAGAACACGTATTCTGAAGGGGGTTGAAGGACGTTATTCGGGGGTTGGAGTTACGGTTGAGAGTTTTCAACATAACCTATTCTTTGCCAGTCGCTTTTGCATGAGAGAGTAGCCGATGTTTTGAAGTTGTACTTCGGATAGTAACCATTGCCTGAATGTTGTCTAGAATTTCAACAGTTTACGGGGTGGGTTTTTTTTTTTTTTTTTTTTTTTTTTTTTTTTTTTTAACAACAGTTAGAAATCGAGATTTTTGGAGAGAGAAAAAGAGAAACTGGGTATATTTAATTCTATTTGATTTAAACTGAATGTATAAGAGCAAGAAGACTAGCGATGGAAAAAAATACAATATTTTTCAAAATAATATATATATATATATATATATATAAATTTGGGGAGCCTGATGGTAGAGTGTCTAGCGATTTTACATAGGTAACATAGGTTTACGATTCAAGTCCCGGCTGTACTATGGGTGTATGTAGCGGTTCGGAAACTACTTTAAACTGCTGGTGCCGGTCTAATATCATGGTAGAACGTTGTATGCTTAGTGTTACTCGCATCCGTAGTATATCTTCGTATCATCATCCTATATTTAGCATCTAAATAAAAAGTTACCAAATTCAGAATTTCACAAATGTAAAATTTATAAATGTTTATTTGGCCCATCATAGATCACCAAAATACATTTTTATTATTTTTAGAGATTCATTATTATCATTTTACAGCATACGAATATATCAATGACATTAATATTACTTGCTACCATAACGTCATCCATTCCTCATTCACATTTTTATATAATGATATATATAATTAAATATTATGATATTTTTATACAATGAAATATTATTGTATATTTTTATATACATGTTTCAGAGATATTTCAAATGTGAAAAAATGGTCCACGATTTTGTACCATATTTCTGTGTAGTTCCAAATTATAACAATCATCTATTCTTTCTATTATTGGTTATTCCATTTTTCAATCGTCCTCCCACGCATATATGCAAGCCCGGCCTATAAGTCAGACAAAGAAGCATCATGTTAAATGGGAACCATTTATCAAAAAATACACCCTCGAGAACGTTCACCCGTTCCTACTGTGAAAAGGTAACTCAAGTGGAATAGAGAATCTTACTCTTCTTCTGATAACGGAAGGGGAAAAAAAGGAAACTAAAGAAAAAGACAAAAAAAAAACAACCCGAAAAGAAAAGAAATGAAATCATCGCTATTCCTTTTTGTGTTTTCATTAGCGTTTTATTCTTATGCGAGGGCGGACTTAAGTTTTCTTTTATTCCTTTCTGCAGTTTAGGGTTAAGAGAGAAAACATGGATGCTCGAAAAACCCCTCTCCTCAGTTATTCCGAAAATGGCGGATCTCGTGTTGCTGTGAATGTTCCATGACTCGGAAAGGAATCTGTTCAGATGAGCACGAGTACAGTTACAGTTATAAATAGGGAAAAGAATGAAACTGACATTTTTTTTCACCTGGCGTTCTTGGATGGATTTTGTAAAAGGAAACTTAATGCCGCGTTTTATGATTTTGTGTAGGGAGGCGACAGTGAACACATAATCTAAGGGGGTGGAGGACGATATTCGGGGTAAAGAGTTACAGTTGAGAGTTTTCAACATGACCTGTTCTTTGCCGTCGCTTCTGCATGAGAGGGTAGTCGATGTTTTGAAGTGGCACTTCGTACAGTAAGCATTCCCTGAATGTTTTCTGGAATTTCAACATTTTTATTCAACAACAGTTGGAAATTGAGACCTTTTTTGGAATAAAAAAGAAACTGAGCATATTTACTTTTATTTGGTTTCAACTGAATATATAAGGACTAGAAACAGTGGCGTAACTATATCATCTGACGGCCAAGCAAAATGTTGAATGGCAAGCCCTTAATGCAAAACATCATTATAATTTCTTTTTAATAAAGTATTACCAAAAATATGTATTATTTTTTATTGATAATATGAAATTTTATTTGCAAGTAAGCAGACAGCTTTGGTCTTTCATTGGACTGTTGCGCCAAGGAAGAAGTAGAATATGGAATTTTAATTAAAGTGATGTATTGAATTAAAATATCCGTTAATTCTTTATAAAAAAATTTATTTATTAAACTTTTTTGTGATTTTTTTGATCACCAAAGTGTCAATGACAGCTTGAAAGTTTCAGGTCATGGAATGTTCCATCGATAGAATAGCCTAATTGCATAATTTATTTTGTCTAATTTGTTTCATTTTCCATGCCTTTCCTTTACTCATAACGTTATTTATTTAAAATATAACTGAAACATCCATATAAAAAATAATGTGTAAATAAATATATGATAATACATTGTTATATAAAAATCCCCATATACTGGCCCTGAGAAAAACCGAAGGATTAAATAATCCTGCCCAGAACTAACATTTGTGATAAGATGATGTACATTTGATTTGTAAACTTTCGCAATTAGCCTTTTTCTTGCGGTTTTTTTTTTATTATTATTATTATTATTATTTTTCTAAGCAAGTGTTATTTGTTATCAGATGTGTAAAAATATTTTCATTTCATCTGCATCGTCTTTCAATGTTATTTACATTGTTCAATACACTATATAACATTAAATTTTGATTTACATGGACTAATAGTATGAGAGATGCATGAAATTAATGAATAATGTTTTAAATTGTATGAAATTTTGTGTTATATTTATCAATATTTTAATATATATATATATATATATATATATATTATTTTGAAAAATATTGCCTAATTACATAACTAATCATCTAGCCAGTGGCATATCAATAGGGTGGCAAGACAGGCAAATTGTCACGGCAAAGCACGGACGTAAGCAAAGAATTATAAGCACAGGAAAGGTGTGACATTTATTATTATATGGCTCACTGATGAAAAACTTATTTAGGAAACTAAATGGGACAAAACAGATTATGCAATTTGGTAATTCTATCCATCGAATATACCATTTCCTGAAACTTTCATGCTGTCACTGACATTATTACCAATTAAGTAAGCCCCCAAAAAAATTAAAATTAAAAAAAAAAATTTACGAAGAAAATAACAGTAATTCTAATTCAATACTGCTCTATATTAAAATTTTGTATTACCAACCAAAATAATACATAATTTAGGTAGTTCTTTATTTAAAAGAAAGTGCAATGATTATACTTTGCATTTAGGGGCCAAAATTCAAAAAATTTGCCGTGGGTTCTACTAAACTGTTCTAACCCTTATATATTCAGTTTAAATAAAAAAATATATACATTTATCCTGTTTGTTTGTTTTTTCTTTCAAAAAGGTCTCAATTTCCAACTGTTGTTAAAAAAAAAAAACTACGTAAACTGTTGAAATTCCAGAAAACATTCAAGGAATGGTTCCTATCCGAAGTGCCACTTCAAAACACTGTCTACCCTCTCAAGCAGAAGCGACTGGCAAAGAAAAGGTCATGTTGAAAACTCGAAACTGTAACTCCTACCCCTCGAATAACGTCATCCAACCACTCTCAGAATATGTGATCTCTCTTGCTTCCCTACACAAGATCATAAAACGCGGCATTAAGTTTCCTTTTACAAAATCCATCAAAAAAAAAAAAAAAAATCAGGTGGAAAAAAAATGTCAGTTTCATTCTTTTCCCTATTTATAACTGTAACTGTACTCGTGCTCATCTAAACAGATTCCTTTCCGAGTCATAGAACATTCACAACACGAGATCCGCCATTTTGGGAATAACTGAGGAGAGGCTTTTTCGAGCATCGAATGTTTTCTCCCTTAACCCTAAACTGCAGAAAAGGAATAAAGAAAACTTAAGTCTGCCCTCTCATAAAAATAAAAAGCAAAAGAAAACAAAAAGGAATAGCGATGATTTCATTTCTTTTCATTTTTTTGTCTTTGTCTTTAGTTTCCTTTTTTTTTTCTTTTTTGCCTTCTGTTATCAAAAGAAGAAGAGTTTGGATTCCACTTGAGTTACCTTCTAACAGTAGGAATGGGTGAACGTTCTCGAGGGTATATGTTTTGATAAATGGATTCCATTTAGCACTTTGATTCTTGGTCTGACTTGTAGGAAGGGTTTGAATATATTCGTGGGAGGAAGATGGGAAAGTGGTGCACAGCATAATACAAGGAATAGATGAACGTTATAATTTGGAATTGCACAGTAAACTGACAGAGAATCGTGGACTTTTCTTTCACATTTAAAATATCGATGAAGCATCTACATGAAAAAATAAATTGTTAATATATTATATAGATCATTTTGTAAAAATATATTATAATATATCATCTTATAAAATATATCATTATATGAAAAAAAAAATCCTAATATGTCATTATATAAAAATAATGTACATCTTGAATAGATGACGTTCTGGTATGATGTAATTTGAAAGTTATTGATAAGTAGTATGCTATAAATAGGTTGGTAATAAGACATCTCTAAAAATAATAAAAACGTACATTTGGTGCTAAAAAATATGCCAAAAATAATAGTTATCAATTTTATAGTTGGGAAATTACTTAAATTTGGCAAATTATTTATTGAGACTAAAAATTGGTTGAGGGTAACGAAATAATACAGGCCTATATATCTATATCTATATATATATATATATATATACGAGTATTATTTCGAAGTATTTATTAATGTCTGGATTACATAACTAGTTTTATAGCTGTATTATATTCAGTTTAAACAAACTATACCATGTTTTCTCTTTTTAACAAACACATCTCAATTTCCAACTGTTGCTGTAAACAAAACTAGATAAACTGTTGAAATTCCAGAAAACGTTCAAGGAATGGTTACTATCCGAAGTGCCACTTCAAAACATCGACTACAGTCTCATGCAGAAGTGATCTGCAAAGTAAAGGTCATGTTGAAAACGCTGAACTGTAACTCTCCACCCCCTTAGAATATGCGTTCTCTCTCGCCTCCCAACACAAAATCAGAAAACGCGGCATTAAGTTTCCTTTTACAAAATCCATCCAAAAACAACAGGTAGGAAAAAAATAATAAAATAAAATGTCAGTTTCATTATTCTCCCTATTTATAACTGTAACTGTACTCGTGCTCATATGAACAGATTCCTTTCCGAGTCATAGAACATTCACAACAACACGAGATCCGCCATTTTCGGAATAAGTTGAGGAGAGGCTTTTTCGAGCATCAATGTTTTCTCTCTTCACCCTAAACTGCAGAAAGGAATAAAGGAATTTTAAATCCATCCTCACATAAGAATAAAACGCTGAATAAAGAAAAACAAAAAGGAATAGCGATGATTTCATTTATTTTTCTTTTTTTGTCTTCATCTTTATTTATTTATTTTGCCCTCTGTTATCAGAAGAAGAGTCGTGATTCCACTTTAGTTACCTTTTTACAGTAGGAAAGGTTGAACATTCTCGAGGGTATATTTTGTGATGAATGGATCCTATTTAACATTATAGTCCTTTGTCTGACTTATAGGAAGGGCTTGGATATATGACTGGGTGGAAGATAGGAAAAATGGAGGAAACAATAACAGTAGGAACAGATGATTGTTATAATTTGGAATGGGCACAGAAGAATGGCACAAAGCCATGGACCTTTTTTTCACATTTAAAATATAATTGTCACATCTATATAAAAAATGTGTAAATATATATTATATATCATCATATAAAAATTTATCATTATATAACATTATGTAAAAATGATGTACATCCTGAATTTCTGATGTTTCGGTAAGATTTATTTTAAAGGTCAATGATAAATTGTTATGCTATACGTTGGATGATGATAATGAATCACTAAAAATATTAAAAATGCATTTTGGGAGAATATATGGGACTAAAAATAATAGTTATAAAATTATCAAAAATTGTCAAATTTTTTTTTGAAGACTAAAAAGAGGATGATAATGAGTCACTAAAAATAATAAAAATGTTTTTTTTTTGTGGTATATAATGGGCCAAATAAATATTTATATCTAAATTACCAAATTTAATTATCTAAATTGTATGGTGGTTAAAATTACGATGATAATAAGGAATCCCTGAAAATATAATAATAAAAATGTAGTTTGTTGATATATGTTGGACTAAAACGAATAGTTATCAAATTATGTTAATTTTTCAAATTTTTTTTTCGAGATTAAAATTGGGATGATTTTCATGGATCACTAAAAATAATAAAAATATATTTTGAAGATATACGATGGGCGAAAAAAAATTATAAATTTCATAGTTGTCAAATTATTTAAAGTAGGCAATTTTTTTCCTTTGGAGACCAAAATTAGGATGAGTATAATCAATCACTAAAAATAATAAAAAATTTATTTTGGTGGTATATAATAGGCCAAAATTAATAAATTTCACACTGGTCAAATTAGCTAAATATGGAAATTTTTGCATGTAGACTAAAAATAGAATGATGATAATAAATTATTAAAAATAAAAATGTACATTTGGTGATATATGATAGGACAGAAATAATAGTTATAAGTTTTACAGTTGATAAATTATCTAAATTTGGCAAGTATTTTGTATAGATACTAAAAGTAGGATGATGACAATGAATAACTAAAAATAATAAAAATCTACCTGTGGTATATGATGGGCCAAAAAAATTAATTATTTCACAATTGTCAAATTTTCTAAATCTGAAATACTGTGTAACAATATATATATATATGGAATATTGTTTTTTATTTTTGAACACCGAAAAAAATTTAATTACAAATATAAATTCAGATATATAAATAACTTAATAACGTTTTGAACTAATAAATTAATAAACACACATTTGTTAATTTAAATCCAGAGACTAAAGTTTTAAAAAAGTTTAAGTTTAATTTGTTTAAAGTTTAAGTTTAGTTTTTAAGTGTTTATAATAATGATGAAATATCAAATTTAATTTCAACATGCGAATTTCGTTTATGTTCATGTAAAACTCATTAATCATTAATCATTTTTGTTAATTTTATTAATAAAAAAGTTATTAGATTTCTTTTAATTTCAAGCTTTAAATATATCGAATATCAGTAAGCAATGGTTTGCTTTCAATCTCCTTTTCTAAAACAAAATTATGTATCTCGTATTTTATAATTAATATTTTAATAACATTTGCTCCCAACATAGTAATTAAGTATTCCTTATACAAGACTTTAATTAAGAATAATCAGGAAGTCTGCCTATGTACGATATGGAAGACAAAAATTCATTTAATCATGAATTTAAAAAAAAATGTATTTCTTAACAAATGAACTTATACTAGATTTTTTTTTTCATTTTAATCTTTATGAAGTATAATTATGTTTTGATTAAAAATCCTAAGTCCTAATTCATTTCTTTATTAAGATTCGAGTATTAATATTTATTTTTGGATACGTGTATTAAATTATTTAGTTCGATAGAAAAAGAAAATGAAAAATACTTTAATTTGAATTTTAATTATTTTGATGTGTGATTCAATTTTTTTTTAATTAAGGTAAAGCTGATATATCTATGGTAACTGTTATGCAATTAAAAATAACTGATATTTCTTAGTATAATGCGTATTTTAGTAAAGTTTAAATTTGTTTATCATTTAAAAAAGTAATTTGTATGAATGGTGTTTTTTAAAATATTATATCTCTGGGTTTAAGAAGAATATACTTTTTCGTATCATATTTTTTAAGCCATCATTATGATTTTTAAAACCAAATTTTTAAGCAACCATTAAGATTTTTAAGACCATATTTTTAAGCAATCATTAAGATCTTTAAGACCATATTTTTAAGCCATCATTAGGATTTTTAAGCAATCATTAAGAATTTTAAACAATCATTAAGATTTTTCAGATCATATTTTTAAGCAATACAAAAAAAGTTAAGAAAAATGCTGATTACAAAAGTTAACATATCAGAGGTACATAATGTTGACACAACAATTGTTAGTTCAGGTACAAGGCTATTTCATCATTTAATTTCCTCTATTCCAATTTCTGCAGTTAATTATTCCAATGGAAACAAATATGTAAGTAAATACATTAATTTCGAGTCTTTTTTTCAACATATACTTTGAAATACAGTGAAGTAAAAGAAAATTTATTTCTGAAAAAAGAAATAGTATCAGGATATTCTAGTCGCAAAAGCGTTTATTCCTGTCTTTGTATTCTTCGGCTCAATAAAAATCAATTACTGGAGATCTTTTGGTATGCTTTCACGCCTCTTCTCTCCACCCCCCTCCCCACCCCTTACCCCCTCTTTTCTTTCTCGGGGTCGACCGATTTTTGTTGAGGGAAACGATTCGTGACACAGTTTTCAAGAAAGCGTCCCCTCGTTGATTATTCCGTCAGAAATCAATACTCTTCTTACATCCAAGTCTTGTAAAGTCACTGAGGTGGTTCTTTCTTTTTCTTTTTTTTTTTCTCTTTCTTTTCTTTCTTTCATCAATCGTTTTTGGTCTTTTTTTGAGGTCTTCAAAAAATTAAGTTCTGTTTCTTTTTGTCAGATATATATTTCTTGGAGGAAAGTTTGACAGAAAAAGGTCAATAGCTGATAGGAAAGGTCAATATGAATTGAATATGGTATTCCAATGACGCATTGTTGGCATAAATGATGTTACCTTTCTGTGATGTAGAATATGTTTTTATCTGGATATGTTTTTATATGCTCCAACATATGGAAATAATGCATTAAAAAGTTCTTTAATGTAGGATGGCATTTTTTCTTGTCAACATGCTATACCGCATTAAATAAAGAAAAGTGTAAAATAACAAAATGGTATTATTACCTGTAGTACCTGTAGTCAAGTACAGTTTGATGTTACTTTACCATAGACCTTTACCATATACCTTTACCATTGTATGCAGAGAGCAGTAGGCGACAATGTATGGCCATGGGTCAAAATAATTCTAGCCCTAAACGCAGCATATTCTCTGATTGCTCCTGCTAAGTTATTCCCTTCTGCCAAGTGTACCACATAGAATTTGTGTCAGATTTATATTTCTTCAAAGAAAGTAGGCAGAAAAAGGTCAAGAGTTGATAGGAAAGGTCAATATGAATTGAATATAGTATTTCAATGATGCATTGCGGGCATAAATGCTATTACCTTTATCTAATGTAGAATATGTTTTTTTTTCTGGACATTTTCTATATGGTACCAAACGGGAAATGAGATTGCGTTAAGGATTTAAGGACTTAAATCCTGCAAAACGTCAATATTCTATACATATGTGGTAAAAATATTCCATCAAGTTCCATATACTAATTAAGAAAATGATAAGGGATTGCAGTTCGAAAGATTGAAATTCTGCAAGTGATTAATATTCTATACATATATGGTAAACCTATCACACCATAATCATTCAAATATACTATCAGATCAATAAAAAGATATATTATAAAGTTATTTAATGTACAATGGTATTTCTTTTGTCAACATGCGATGTGGCATTAAATAAAGACTAGTGTGAAATAAAAAAATGGTGTTATTACTTGTAATCAAGTACAGTTTGATGTTACTTTACCACATAGTATTTCAGATGTTGTATATAGAGATATCTTATTGTACATCGAATCATAAGTGATCATTGAACCATTTGCCATACTAGTGGACGTGTTTTCGTATAATCTCTTCACAATACATTGCTGCAGCCATATTGATATCTTCATGACGTCTTGAATATTTTCTTGGCCGAAAGGATGTTTGTCCAAACATCTCATCAATTGTTGTAAGAGGTAAAAGTCATTCCTCTCCTAATTTCAGTTGCACACCGAGTGATCAAACACTTACTAGTTATTCCCTTCTGCCATGTATGGCCATGAGTCAAAATACCAAACATAGTATTTGAGATATTGTATACAGAGATATCTTATTGTACATCGAATTATAAGTGATCATTGAGCCACTTGCCATACCAGTATCATGTAGGTACCGGATGACTCTGTATAAATAACACTTGGTGAGAGAATAAATCGACCGATTTCTGCCGAGGGAAATGATTAGTAACACAGTTTTCAAGAAAACCTCCCTAGTTGATTATTCCATCAGAAATCAATACTCTTCTTATATCCAAGTCTTGTAAAGTCACTGAGGTAGTTCTTTCATTTTCTTTTTTTTTTTTTTTTCTTTCTTTCATCAATCGTTTTTGGTCTTTTTTTTTTTTTTTTGAGGTCTTCAAAAAAATTAAGTTTTTTGTTTCTTTTTGTCAGATTTATATTTCTTGGAAGAAAGTAGACAGATAAAGGTCAAGAGCTGATAGGAAAGGTCAATATGAAATGAATAGGGTATTCCGATGATGCATTGATGGCATGAATTATGTTATCTTTTTCTAGTGTAGTATGCTTTTATCTGGACATTTGCATGGTACCAAAAGGGAAATAAGATTGTATTAAAGATCTAAGAACTCAAGTCATTGAAATGATCAATATGTAATACTAATTTACCATATCTGTATTGAATATTGATCATTTGGGGTATTGAATATTCATCATAAATATCATGTCATAATCATCCAAATATACTTTCAGAACAATGAAAAAGATATATAATGAGTTCTTTAATGTACGATGACATTATTTTTTGTCAACATACGATGAGGCACTAAATAGACAAGTGTAAAATAGCAAAATAGTTTTATTATTAGGAGTTAAATAAGATTACTAAATACTAGGAAAATCAATTTTAGGTATTCCAATGATGCATTACAAGTATAAATGCTATTGTCTTTTTCTAATGTAGAATATATTTTTATCTGGACATCCATATAGTACCAAAGGAAATGCGATTGAGTTAAGAATCTAAGGATTGAAATTCTACAAATGATTTTTCTACATATATGGTAAAATTATCATATTATAATCATCCAAATATAATGTCATAGCATTAAAAAGTTCTTTGTAATGCACGATGGCATTTTTTGTGTCAGCATGCAATGTGGTTTTAAATAAATAAAAGTGTAAAATAACAAAATAGTTTTATTGCCAGGAGACAAGTAAGGTAACTAGATACTAGGAAAATTCAGCAATGAATATGTAGATGCATTGATAGCATAAATGCTATTATCTTTTTATAATGTAGAATATGTTTTATCTGGATATTTACACCGTACTAAAAGGGAAATGAATTTGTATTAAGGATTTAAGGACTCAAATCTTGCAAATGATCAATGTTCCATACAGATATGGTAAAAATATCACATTATGATAACCCAAATATACTATCAGGCCAATAAAAAGGATGTGTTATAAAGTTCTTTAATTTATGATGACATTTCTTTCTTCTTAACTGCGATGCGGCATTAAATAACGACAAGTGTAAAATACCAAAATGGTTTTATTACCAGAAGTCAAATAAGATCAATAAATACTAGAAAATATCAGTATGCAATGAATATGGTATTTCTATGATGCATTGGTAGTATAAATGCTAATATATTTTTTAATATAGATTATGTTTTTACCCAGACATTCATATGGTTACCGAAAGAGAAATGAAATTGCTTTAAGCTACTGAGGACTCAAATCCAAGAAATGATCAACATTCTATACACATATATTAAAATATACACAATATTCATATAATTTTCATTTAATGTACTATTAGGACAATAAAATCATGTGTTATAAAGTTCTTTAATGCACGAGGACATTTTTTGTCAACATGCGTTGTGGCATTAAATGAAGATAAGTGTAAAATAACAAAATGGTACTATTACCTGTAGTCAAGTACAATTTATTGTTACTTTACCACATAGTAATTGAGATATTGTATATAGCAACATCTCATAGTTTATTGAATTATGAATGTTCATTGAGATATTTGTCATATAGGTGTACGAGTTTTCGTATACCAGTTTTACAAAGGGTTACTGCCACAGTAATGAGATCTCCATGTCATCTTAAATCTATTGTTTGCCGAAACTCAGTGTGCACAAACCTCTTATCAACTCTTGAAAGAATTGAAAGTAATTCCTGGTATAAGCTATACCCCGAATGATCAAACACTTAGTGGTGAAATTAGGAACTATTGGATTACCACAACAGTATTCGACCATGTGTTGCCATGGGTCAAAAGAATTCCAGTTCAACGCAGCTTATTCTTCTATTATTGCAGCTGCGCTACTCTCTTCTACATGTAGGACCCCGTGGAAACGAATGGCACTGTACAAGTCGCATTTGGCGAGAGACTAAATCATGGTTGTCATGTTAACAGGTTTGCAGTTTATCTCTAATTATTGCTGTAAATATACCACGGTAGTAAACCAAGGGCACAAAAATACCAAACCGTATCAAACACTGTACACCAAGATAGTAACGATGACAAATATTTACATTGGTGGAAAACGTAATCCCAACTACAAAATGAAATTAATTTAAAGGAATGAAATTTAGTGAAATTATTTATCTATTTATTTATTTAATGCTTCAAGGTCACAAGAAGAGCCATCTCAAATGTGAAATAGTGGTACATTAATAATCAATGTATCTCTCCGAGATTTTAAATTCAAACATAAAAACTTGTATGAATTGTTTCGGATAGGTGCCATATGCGATTTGAGGTATAGAGTTCCATGCCTATAGCACAACATCAGTACTAAAATCACATACCTGGTACTGGTTGATGATGGTGCAAGAAGGCAAGGATGCATCCACTGTGCATGATTGTTGGCAGTAATTAACATGGGAAGATACTATCTCAAGACGATAGAGGTTCGGACACACACTGGCCTTTAAGTAGGACAACTGCTGTATTCGCTGCAGGACCGAAGCACTAGAGTTACATATTGACCGACATGGTACACAGTGATACATCTCTACGAAGTTTTTCTGCAATATTGAAACACACTTTATTAAAGAAAACGCACCTTCTTATACCATCTTGATTATTTGGATTTGCCTGAAGTAGTGCCATAGGCATGGAACTCGACATTGATTATTATTGTGTCACAACTTCCCATTTGAGATGGATCTCCTTTCGATGGATAGTGACCTTGAAACCTTAAGTAAATATACTAATTAGACAAATGATTTCACTAAATTTCATTCCTTTAAATATATTTTATTTTGTAGTTGGGATTGCGTGATAGAGTTCCATGCCTGTAGCAATACGTCAGTCAAATCAAACAGTTCATGATGGTGTAATAAGGCTACAAGAAGTTGGGTTATCTTCGCGAAATATTACAGAAAAGCTTGGCAGGGATGTATCCATTGTGCATGATTGTTAGTAGCAGTGGTCACGGGAAAGTACTATTTCAAGAGGACAGAGGTTTGGACACACACGGAACTAAGAGGGGTGATTGCCGCATTTGCTGCAAGACTGTAGCTCATCGAACAGAAATTCGAGATTTTGTTGTCACTAGAGTTACACATAGAACTACAACAAATCCTTTACTTACAGATTCATGAAATATACGATGAAGATTTTGCCAGTTTTTAAACTACCACTAGGTATATGTTTCTTTCCCTTTACGCTATAGTGCTCCTACTTGATAGTTAGAATATCAGTATTATAGAAATACTTAATATATCAATATTACAGAAATAGTCAATATACTGAATATTATAGAAACAGTCAATATACCGATATTATAAAAATAGTTAATATAGCAATTTTATAGAAATATTTAATATATAAATATTATAAAACGATCAATATAGCCTAATAAAAGTAGTTAGAATATCAATATTAGAGAAATAGTCAATATATCAATGCACTATAATAAAAGTAATTAACATATTAATATTATAGAAGACTTCATGCGAAAAGAGAAAAATTAACTATACGCATTTTAAAAACATACTTTTATATACCTCGTGTACGTTTCTCATATTTGTGACTCTTCGAAACACTACGAGTTAACTCGGGGTGAAAATTTCTTTTGATTCTGGACTAAAATACATATTTTGTATTAGTTCATAGTTGCATCGCACAGTTGGCAACATCCTTTATATTGTCATTTCACATTGATTTATAAACATTTGAATCAATATCCTCATCCAAAAGATAGGTAAGGAGCTGTATATTTTATATCGTTCATGTCCGAATTTTCCTTCTATTTTTTTTCAAAATGTATAAATGTGAAAGCACTTTAGAGACAACAGCCGCAATGTATCGAATGATAACCTGGTATTATAATCTGATTATAATGAAAAAATCCAGATTGCTTAATTTATAATTCAATTTCTATAACGATAAATAAATAAAATTGCGTAAAACTAAATTGATCATAATTCTAAAATAATATATTTTGGATTTCATGAAAAAAATTGTTGAGAAACATAATTGTATTTGAAAAAAAAATATTATTTTAAGTATATATAAAAATTGATTGTTTTATATTGTTGATATTGTTATATAATTGATTAGTATATATAACGTTGATTGTTTTATATTGTTGATATTGTTATACAATTGATTAATATATATAACGTTGATTGGTTGATATTGTTATATGATTGATTAGTATATATAACATTTTATTAAAAAAACAAACTCATTGTTACTTATTTTATATTAAGATCCAAATTTTAATACATTTCTACATTTTGTTTCAGTTGCATATTCCCAGAAACCCTGGAATCCATCTGCATTTGGAATCCAAATGATTCGAAAGTACTCGTAATGGATTCCAAGACAAAACCGGGTAGAACCATTTGCAAAACAAGCTTGCGTCATTTCGAGAGCGTGTTAGAGAGTGAAGGGGCGATTAGCCCGCTCCGTTAACTAATTAGCGTAATATTAGCTGGCCATCAAAGGGCCTCATTAAATCCTCGCAGGATATCGATCCCCCAACGAAGATGTCTGGTTAAAAACTCACCGGAACTTTACCTTCAGAATTCTTTTGGGTTTTTGAGTTATTGATATGTCAGTACCAATTTCGGAAACGTTCTAGAATTAATACATATATCAATTTTATAAAAATAGTTTATATCAATATTGTAGAAATAGTCAATATATCAGTATTGTAGAAATAGTCAAAATATCAACATTATAGAAATAGTCTATATATCAATATTATAGAAATAGTCAACATATAAGTATTGTAGGAATAATGTATATATCAATATTATAGAAATAGTCAGCATATAAGTATTGTAGGAATAATGTATATATCAATATTATAGAAATAGTCAACATATAAGTATTGTAGGAATAATGTATATATCAATATTATAGAAATAGTCATTTTATATAAGTATTGTAGAATAATGTATATATCAATATTATAGAAATAGTCAACATATAAGTATTGTAAATAATGTATATATCAATATTATAGAAATAGTCAGCATATAAGTATTGTAGGAATAATGTATATATCAATATTATAGAAATAGTCAACATATAAGTATTGTAGGAATAATGTATATATCAATATTATAGAAATAGTCAGCATATAAGTATTGTAGGAATAATGTATATATCAATATTATAGAAATAGTCAGCATATAAGTATTGTAGGAATAATGTATATATCAATATTATAGAAATAGTCAACATATAAGTATTGTAGGAATAATGTATATATCAATATTATAGAAATAGTCAACATATAAGTATTGTAGGAATAATGTATATATCAATATTATAGAAATAGTCAGCATATAAGTATTGTAGGAATAATATGCCAATATTATAGAAATAGTCAACATATAAGTATTGTAGGAATAGTATACATATATCAGTATTATAGAAATAGTATATATATATCAGTATTATAGAAATAGTATATATATATATCAGTATTATAGAAATAGTTTATATATCAATATTATGGAAATATTCAATATATCAATACCATTTTGAAAGCACCAACCTCTGCTTTTGGTACCAAAAACCGTTGACTACGTAGTTTATAATTATTGTATGTATACAAAAATAAATCGTTGGGTACCTGATCAGGTCTGTATAGCGGATCACTGATCAGTGATCATCATTGACTCATTATTGATCAAAGAATCATGAATTTGATTATTTGAATGGAGACATATAGATTTCCTGTATGAGGCTATTGAGCTTGATAAGTGATTATAAAACGATATATTGTATAATCGATAAAATTGATGAGTTTAATTTACTTCATTACTCGTCAATCTGTCCCTCAGTTCTCATTTTTATTGATATATTTCTCAAAAAGTATTATTCAAATTAAGGAATTTAATTTACCTAATTATTCATCAAGTGCATTCTCGTTTACTCAAAAAGTATTATTCAAATATCAGTGCATCTAGTTTTGAGAAACAAATTTATTTATTGATATATTTCTTATTATTGACCAAACACAACGAAAAGTATAACATTGATCCAAAAGATGTATTGTATTATTAATCAAATTAAGGAATTTAATTTACCTAATTATTCATCAAGCTGTCCCTCAGTTCTCGTTTACTGAAAAAGTTTTTTTCAAATATCAGTGCTTCTAGTTTAGAAAAGCAAATTTATTTATTGATATATTTCTATTATTTACTAAACACATAAACGGAAAGTCTATCATTGATCCAAAAGGTTTTTTATATTATTTATCTATTTGATGAATTTAATTTATGTCATTACTCATCAATCTATCACTCTGTTTTGGTTTACTCAAAAAGTAATTTTCAAGTATCAGTGCATCTGGGTTTTGAAAACAAATTTATTTATTGATGTATCTCTATTTTTTTACTAAACATATAAAATATATTAAAATACAAATGCAGAATAAAAATCAATCAATAAATCAGCAGAAAATCAAAAGATAACTTTTCAAATGGATGCGTACTGACAGGACTTTGATTATACTAAATAGTATATTGCATATACAAGATGATTGTAAAAACACTTTCCCGATATATGACATGCTTGCTATCATGCCATTCACAGAAACTGAATGAAATTTTGGTGTTTAAGTCATTTTAAAGTATTCGCTGAAGAATCATATGAAAATCCACAATTATACTCTAACATTTATGGTTAGAGTGACATGATTTCGAAAATTTCAAACGGCAATATCTGCTTTTTTTATAGGAATGTGAAAAACAACAAATAGCGTTGTAAAGGTGTATATATCACGTAAATTGCCAGCACCAGACCGATTAAGAAAAAAATAGCAGCCAATGAAAACAGAGAAGCAACAGAAAGCAAAATATATTATTGTGTTTCACAAATTTTCCACGTGCCCTTCTTCACACACGATGACACATTGCATGCGGCAGATGGTGGATAGCACTGAAGCACGTACCATTGCAAGGGAAATCTGTTGAACCAGACGTCTCGTGGTATCTTTCAAATCAGATGCAGTTAGCAGATTAAATGGATAGGGACGTATTTATCGAAAAAGTCTTTTTTAATCATCCTATATTATACTAATGTCTATATTAAATTTTTACATATTGACATTTATAATATATATTATAAATGTCAATATATATTTTACCTCACCAAGAACAGTCCTCCAAAATAAAACTAGAAAGGTTCTTACAAAATTTTTTTACCATTCCAGTTCCCAGGACCAGTGAATAGTGAGATATCCAAAGAGCGGGATGTAGGCAAATAATTCCAATATTCTTTTAAAATTACTTTTATTAAACATATTAATGACGAGATGATACAAAAATTTACAGACAGACATACAGACAGAGAAACCGCATCTTTGCGCGGCTAACTACTAACAAGAAATTCCAAAAATCCGCGCGCGAAAAAAAGTTTTTTAACCGAAGTACGGTTGGTTACAGTTAAGAACGGAAAAGTGTTCGCGTGACATACAAATCAAAAAGTTCTTGTTCGCCATCATTTTCGACAATATATGTATGTGTTGAATGATCTTGTATATATATATATATAGATTCACCGGATGGGAAAAACTTTGAGGGGTAGTACAGCCTAATAAATCATACCTATATATATATGTATATATGTACAGTAAATCATATATACATATATGTAGTATTAGAATCCGGGCACTCTGCCCCAACTCATACTCCTCACGTAACGACTTTCAAATTCTCTGGGTCACAACCCCGACGGGCACTCTACTTTATTCTTACTCTATGTAGGTATCATTTACTTCAAACCGGTTGACTCAATTCAAGACCTCGTTGTTCGACTATTCATTGGGGCTGCAGGCATACGCAAATTGGCTTTCCTCTTTGGAATTATTCTCCAAACATTTCTTTGATTTTACCAAACACAACTGTTACAATTTTAAGCACTTTGGGTGAATTTACTCTGGCAATGTGGACTAACGCGACGTCAACTTTGACAAATCAGATTAGAGATCGAGAATGATTGAAATGTCAATTGTTGCCAATGAAAACGAAAAAAGATTGTAGCAAAGAAGCAATTTGCAATAATGTTGTAAATATACAATGTTTTTTTTTTTTTCTTCATATATATATATATATATTATAGTAATTTGTTACAATTGATTATTAATCTGGAGAACTTTGTCAAAATGTGCAAGAATAGCTGCCCGTATTAACACTTGGCCAAAATTTGGACATTACATCTCTTTCTCTCTCTCTCTGTATATATATATATATATATATATATGTATATATATATATATATATACTCATTTTATGGAAATTTTTGTAACATTAATAAGCAAAAAGAGTAATATAAGCAATAATAATTAAAAAATAACAAATAAACTTAAAAAATAAAAAATATATTTCATACTGTTAAATTATAAAACTGTAACAGTTTGAAATAACACTCTGTAAAAAATTATTTTTGACGATTAAAGCATTATAAATTTAGTATTATTTATTAAAGGAATATTTAAAAACATTACTCTTATGTTCCAAAAAAAAACCCCAACAATTTGTTGTTGTTGTCGTTTCTTATCCTAGTTGATCAACAACAAGATCTAGACCAAGTCCATGAACCTGCGTGTACATAGATATGTTGTGATAAAGGGTGAAAAATGCAACTTCTTTTTCTTCTTGACCTTGCGGCACAAATACATAGGGCATCCTAAGGAAGAAGTCTGTCTTTACCCCTTCCGGTTGTACCGCCGGGCACTGTGTACCCATTTTAATCGCCTTTTACGACATGATTGGGCTGCAGTAGGGTTATTTTTTACCTGACCTACAGAGGGGCTAACAATTTCTTATCACATTTCTTATAAATATTTCAATTTTTCAAATAGGCTTTAGGGGCTTATATATAAATTCAAAATTTTACTTTTAACTACAAAAGAAAAATTTTGAGATATGACAAAAATAATTAATAAAGTTTATTTACCATTCCTAATAATCTATATTTAGCAGTTTATTTTATTTTTTTAAAATATCCTACAATACATTTTGCAAAGCATTTATACGATAATTATTAAATTTCATAACTTAATTTTAAAACTTGATTAAAGATTATTTAATTTAATTAACATAACATTAGACCATGCAACCTCCTGTTAATTAGTGAAACACATTCTAATTACATCCATTACATCAAAAATTATTGCACTAAAAATTTTTTTGTATGTTTTAATGTTTTCAAAAGGAATATCTCGTAGTAAAACTCTGAACTAATGATTATAATAAAAAGTAATATCATTTACTGTAAATTTATAAAATTTAATTTTTTAATGTTAATATTTTTACATAGCCTTCCTTGAAACGTAATGTATAGAACGTATTGATAATGATCATTAATTCACAACTCTAATTTTAAAAATGTTTTTTTATTGCATCCAAAAAGAATATTACACACAAAAATTGAAGATGTATTTATTTTAAAAAATTTATGTTACATATAATCTTGAAATAAAGCCTTCTAAAAAGCTCCCGACTTGGTAATACAAATTTTTATTCAACCAAGCAAAACCATGGGAGGAAATAAAATACAAAACTTTTTGTCGCCTTGTATGTACGATAAAAAGCAATATACCTGTCTGAAATTTTTGTTCTTTTACAAAAATTAGCAAACAAATCATATGAAATATAGAAACAAGTCTTTTCAAAAAATGTTTTACCAAGTTTTATAGTATTTTGGTTGTTGATATAGTTTGTCAACAGACGTGTTTGGATTTTTCAAAGTTAGTGGATTTTTGTAGTTTTACAAGAAAAGGAAACTTAACCAACAAATTGATGGTGATTATGGTAAAAAATTTTCTTCGTGTATTTTTATGAAAATTCTTCTTTACAAAACAACTTTACTTCTTTTCAAAAATTTGAGGTTGCATGTGGTTCATCATGAAGACTTTATTTTCTGTTGGTTGAAAATAAATGTACTTGTTTTGTAAATCAATGTATTGCGGGCATATATATTCCCAGATTTATTTACATTTGTTTCTACAGAAAACAACATCTCATCTGATATGAATTTATTTATTACTTTTTTGTTATTATTTCATTGGAATAGAAAAATCGAATGAGTTTTCGTAGGACATTATACTATGCTGTCATTGTATTCTCCAAAAAATGCTCATTAACCTACACAATAAAAAAAAAGAAAATGGTGAACGAACAATTAGGCAGCTTATAAGCCAATTAGTTATCTTTTATAGATTTTATTTCGTTGTCTTTTAAAGTCGGTTTTTGAAAAATTAATTCTTAATTTTTATAGAGCAAATCTGGTGAATGGAAATTATTTATTAGAAATTCTGTAAGCTTCTTCTTTGAGGTCATTTGAAAATCCCATTCATATTCTGGAAAATCATGAAAAGAGAATTTCTTATAAAACACACACTGTATTACAATGTAGAAAAGCACTTAATATTAACAAAAAAAAGAGTTTCATACTTGTATAGTAAAAGTACTGTTAGAAATTCTTATTTGCACAGATCATTTAACATGTGCACAACAGTACAGGCCAAAGTGCAGGTCATTTAAAAGTACAGCCCTTACACACGGTCATTTAAAAAATGAGGGGTTTAAAAGTATCATATTTGTCCGTTTTCCACATTCTTTTGTTTTTTATTTATTTTGTAGGTTAAAAAGCATTCTTTGGAGAATACAATGACTACATATGATATCCTTCAGCGATTCCTTACAATTTATAATTAAACACAGGGGAACGGTGTCAAGATTTTCAAGAATAGCTGCCCGCATTAACACTTGGCCACAAGTTGGACATTACATCTCTCTCTCTCTCTCTCTCTCTCTCTCTCTCTCTCTCTCTCTCTCATCTATATATATATGGAAATTTTTGTAGCATTAATAAGCAAAAAGAGTAATATAAGCAATAATAATTAAAAAATAAACTTAAAAAATAAAAAATTATTTCAAACTGTTAAATTCTAAAATTATAACAGTTTAAAATACCACTCTGCAAAAAAATATTTTTGACGATTAAAGCATTATAATTTTAGTATTATTTATTAAAGGAATTTTTAAAAACATTGCTCTCATATTCTAAAAAAAAATTTTGTTGTTGATGTCGTTTCTTATCCTACTTGATCGACAGAAACATCTAGACCAAGTCCATAAACCTGCGTGTACTTAAATACACTATCTGGAAGAAAGTGACGGGACACCCCTCGAAAAGTAGAAAAGTCGACAATACAGCTGACACATGTGCAATAATAGGTATCACGTGTCAGCCATATCCTATATATACTCTGTGGAGTCGACTAGAGTTGTTTTTTGTCAAGATGCCGCCCCGGGAAGAGTTGTCTGAGTTCGAGAAAGGTGTGTTGGTTGGATTGCATCTTGCCAAAGTGTCAATTGGGGAGATATCCCGTCTCCGTAACTGCTCAAAATCAACTGTAGCACGTGTTGTGTGTCGCTACAAGACTGAGGGACACTGTCAGAACAAACCCCGAAGTGGACGACCTACATTTCTCACCAGCAGGGACCGGCAGGTGCTCGGCAGGGAGATTCGAAGTAACCGTCAAACATCCATGAATAACATCGCTAATGAGTTTAGACAAGCCACAGGTGTGGCCGTTTCGACCAAGACTCTTCGTATCGAGGCCCATAAGTTAGATTACACTGGACGTTCGACGGCTCATAAGTCTTTGATTACGAAAACCAACAAGAAAGCGCGCCTTCCATGGGCCTAAGACCACCGTACTTAGACTCTGGATGACTGGAAAAGCGTCCTTTGGAGTGACGAGTCACGATTTACCCTTTTCCGTTCCGATGGACGTGTTTGGGTATGGCGTTTACCAGGAGAACGCCTTTTGCCCGAGTGTGTCGTCCCAACTGTAAAGTTTGGTGGAGGAGGATTGATGGTATGGGCCTGTTTCTCCTGTATGGGGCTGGCCCACTGGTGAAGGTTGATGATGCGATGAATGCCGATAGATACTGTGATATTCTCGACAATCATATCCCTCCTACCTTGTGGGCAACGTACGGTATGGATGATTGCTGGTATCAAGATGACAACGCAACATGCCATGTTGCAAGGAGGACTCTTGATTGGTATGTGAACAACAATGTTAAACGCATGGAGTGGGCGGAGCAGAGCCCTGATCTTAACCAAATTGAACATCTCTGGGACGAATTGGACCGCCGGTTGAGGGCCTGCACCCCACTCCCCAAAAGCAAGCCTGAACTATGAAACTTCCTGTTAAACATTTGGAAGGAAATTCCTCTTGCCATTATGGCTAATTTAATGGAAAGCATGCCCAGAAGGGTTGCAGCTGTGATCGCAGCCAAAGGAGGCCCAACCTATTATTAATTTTAATAAATATGGGTTTATGTCGTTATAGTGTCGTGTCCCGTCACTTTTTTCCACATAGTGTAGATATGTTATGATAAAGGGTAAAAAATGCAATTTCTTTTGTTTTTTATTTATTTTGTAGGTTAAAAAGCCTTCTTTGGAGAATACAATGACTACATATGATATCCTTCAGCGAAAGAAAACTCATAGGGTTTTTCTATTACAATGGAAAGACTAATTTTTCAAATTACAGCAACACTTAAATGTCTAAATATCTCCTGGAGATACCATGTTACAGTACCACATCGCCTAGTTTAATATGACTGGATTAGTCGACTCTCTTCCAGTTCAAAGTTTCTATGATGGTTCTATATATATAAGTTTTACAAATTGATCATGAACCCCTCACATGAGTGGTATGATTGTAAACGTCCTGGTGCTGTTTTAATTAAGGCGGGTAGTAGATCCGAACAGACCTCTCTTGCTAAGGTACGTAGTGGTCATCTTCGTGCTCTATGCCATGTGTCGGTCTTGATAGTTAATTCCCTTCCCCCGAAATGTAGCGTGACTCAAGCAAATCCTGTCCACATCTTGACATGCATTAGTATAGAGTTTCTTAGCAATGGCGCTTGCTGACTGCTGTCGGCCTCTTTTCGCCTGCAGGACGATATATCGGCCATCCCCTGCAGATTTCTTCCTCGGGTGGCCACCACCAACCTTTCTAACAGCTGTACCTGCGGTTTGGAATGCTTTCCAAGCGCGCGAAACGACACTTTTGTTGATTCCGAACTCTGCAGCTACACTGATGACAGTACGCCCCTTCTCCAACTTTCCGATCATTCTTCCACGTGTGAAGTCGTCCAGGTGATTTCTTCTACCATATTTCATGAACTGACTCACTGGCACTTGCAGCGAATATGTTGAACTGCATCTCCGTCCTTCCTTTTATTCTACTGTTGAGCTGCGCGCACCGACATCACGCGTTTTGAGTAAGCTCACGTCGCCTCCGACGTTTCGTTCCTGATATTTGCATACGCATGACGTTTCTACTGACTTACGTGTTCATTGTACTGATCTCCAGACCTCTTTTTCTGCAATTTCATGGCCCTTTGCTAAATTTTTACGTTGTTGCTTAAGTTTTGCACACCAGTGTATTTGAGTAATTTTAACGAATCTAAATTTTTGTCTGTGTAATATCTATTAAAAAATCTTATATCTTTACTATTAATACCTGTTCACAATATCCTATTGTAGGCCGTAGTTCCCTAAATGAAGAAACATTGAGTCAATATTCCTTTACAAGTTGTCTAGAGAGTCAAATTTTAAATAACTAATTTAGTAAAAAACCAGATAATGTTATATCCTTTGCTCAAAGTCCTTAAAATTGGAGTTTTTTACCTAATGCAAACTATATTACGTTTTACAAAGCACCTTAATGAAGCCTAAGTACCCGGTCAAGAATTGTCGTTAACTCGGGATATTTCCTCCTTGCCTATCACCGGCCATTTCAGTTTGGTTTCAAAATATTCCAATCAGAGAGAGATAGAACCCATAAATAACGGTCATTAGGCAACATTTGAAGGGATCTCGACTGATCGGCAATTTGGAGTTAAACGAGACTTTTAAATCAAACCCTCATCGAAAGACAAAACTTTAATCCTCTTATCTGAGGAATGGGAACGGAAGACAAAATGGCGACTGCAAAAAGTTTTATAGCTTAGATTTTAAAATGCTATCTTCTTGTTCAAAGCTATAAAAACTTGCAAGAGTATATTCTGCATGTAGGGTGTCATTTGTTCCGCGTCGTAAAATTCATATTTTGGTCAGCTGAAGTTAATGAAGTTATATTAGAATTGTATATTTCCGAGAATTTTTTATCATTTAAAAATATAATGTTGCAAGTTATTAGTCACAAGTATTCATGCATAAGTATACTACAATACTTGCGAATTAAATGCCATATCGTTCTGTCGCACGGTAACACAGGTATCGGGTTCTAGGTATCGGCGGTACTACGGATGTTTGTAGTGATTCGGAATTCCCTTTAAACCGTAGGTCCTGTCTAATATGATCTTAGAGTGTTGGGGTAGTGTTACTTTCATCAGTAGCATATCTTCAAGCTACACATGCCGTGAAATATTAAATGAGTATCAGTTTGCTTATGGCAACAACAGGCTTATGGCATAAATATTAACTGCCTCTGTATTGCCAGCTGCATTAGAACAATAACAACTATTGTGACACATTAATTGCTATGACTAATGTAATACAGGGAACATGAAAAATATAAAGAAAGCGGATTATTTTCTACATATGACTTTCATTGTCTTAATGGGAGGAATCCGGTGAAAATGCATAACAGTTACCTTTGTAACTGTTACAGCTGCCTCCAAATTTGAGAATTTTGTTCGGGAGTAAAGTTTGATTCCCACCAGATACTAAGATCGTACGTCGCAGAATATCAACCAATCAGAAGCCTGAGTAGAGAGGAGATATTTCTCATTTGTTGACATTAAATGATGTGAGATTGGTTGGCATTTAGTGTCTAGTGAGAATTACCTAACTGAATGGTTGATACTCTAGTACTGGCGACCGTTTGTGTATTACTTATTGCAATTGTATTTTCTGCACTTTATTGCAATTGTATTCTTTGAGAATTTTTAATGTTTGTGATTATAATGTTGCAAGTTTTTCGCCGCAAGTATTACATATTTGTATTATATTAAGCGTTATGAATAATGCAATATCAGAAACATGAAAAACAAGTAATATAAAAAAAAAAATTTAATGTCAATTCCTACTTTTTTTTTCACTCTTGCAGAAAGTCCTTTATAAATAATTTTCATTCAATTTTTTAAGTTTATCTGGCGCCATCTCTTGGTAGATACATGCAACTTAAATCTAAAAAAAATATATAATTAATTAATTAAATCTAATTACTGAATTAATGTTTGAAAAAACTGTATTAATATCCAGTGTCATCTACTACAAGTTTTAAAAAAATGTATTTGCAGTTGAGTGGACGACTAAAAAGTATTTTATTAAAGATTGAAAATTTGAACAAGATATATATAGGGAGAGTGTGAGCTAATAGAAAAAATTTTAAAAGGGGATGATTTCCTCCATGGGACTTTAATTAGCCTTTATGTTAAATGGGAGGAATCACATGACAATACATCATAGTTAACCTTGTGACTGTTGAAGCTGAAGCTATTTTATTATAATCGTATTTTTCTCGAGAATTTTTTTATTATTTAAAAATATAATGTTGCAAATTATTCATCACATATTTGTAGCACATTAATCATTAGGACTAATACAATATATGAAACATTACAAATTACACGTTCAAGAAATATAGCGGTGACTTTCTACATGCGATTTTAATCGGCTTATTGTAAAGAATCCTATGAAAATACATAACAGTTAATCTTGTAATTGTTGAAGTTGCCCCTTATTTAAGAATTTTCCTCTGGGGTAAAATTTAATTCCCACCAGATATTAAGATCGTACGTCACAGGACAACAGCCTATCAGACGCCGCCTGAGTGGAAAGGAGATAAGATTTCAAATTTTTTTGACGTTAAATGGCGTGATATTTTAGTGTCTGATGAGAATTCAAAATTAATTTCCTAACTCAATCGGTTGATGCTTCAGCACTTGCGACCATTTGTGTATTACTTATTGCAGTTGTATTTCATTCATTTTATTGTAATTGTATTTTCGAGATTTTTTTTTTATTTCGGAATAAAATGCTGTAAGTTATTAGCCGCAAGTATTGCATATGTGCATCACATTAAGCGTTATGAATATCGCAATATTTTTTTATGTTTTTGTTCTAATGCAGCTGGCAAACACATAGACGTCTTGGATGCCTTAAGGCAAGCGCTACACAGACGTTACTCACTTTACATTACCCAGGAGGCGCGTGTAACTTAATGGTAAGCCACGGACGCGGAGTAACAATGCCCCCGCAACGCTCTACGATCCTATTAGAACCGGGACCTGCGGTTTAAAGTGGATTCCGAACCACTACAACACCCATGGGCAAAGCCGGGATTTGAACCCGATACCTGTGGTACCGAATGCCAGAGCGCTAGCCATTCGGCCATCAGGTCCATATCGCAATATAGGAAGCATGAAAAAATACACGTTTAATAAAGGAAGGGGGTGACTTCGTGTAGTTGACGTTACCTGGTTTTTCTGTTAAATGGAGAATCCAATGAAAATGCCTAACACTTAACCTTGTGACTGTTGAAGCTGTAGCTATTTTGTTAGAATTGTATTTTTCGAGAACTTTAATGACTTAAAGATATAATGTTGCAAGTTATTCATCACATATTTGTAGCACATTAAACGTTATGAACAATACAATACAGGAAACATTATAAATTACACGTTCGAGAAATAAAGGGGTGACTTTCTACATTAGATTTTAATTGGCTTATTAGAAGGAATCCTATGAAAATACATAATAGTTTACCTTGTGACAGTTGAAGTTGAATTAGACTTGTGAATTTTCCTCTAGAGTAAAGTTTGACTCCCACCAGACTAAGATCTCAAGTTAGAGAACAACAGCTAATCAAGAGCCTGAGTGGAAAGAAGATGAGTTTTCTCATGTGTTGACATTAACTAATGTGCGAGTTTAATGTCTGGGGAGAATACAACTTAATTTGCTAACACAATTGACTGATTATTTAGCACTTGCGAACGTTTGAGTATTATTTAGGACTTTAAAATATGTTCAAAATCATTGGAATAATCTGTTTCAAACATCTTCAATGTATCACGGGACTTATAAAATATTTTAACAATATAGTATGTCAATTAATGAATAAATTACAGCTTAAAAAAACTAAAAAACACTCTTTTAGAGTTAATCAAACTAAAAAGTAAACATTTAATTGTTAACATAAAAATAAAATTACTGACGAGAAAATGAATGTCACTGTTCTAAAAGAGTGGGGTGCCAGATATCAATCGCTGTAATTTTTCACTAGTTTCATTCCGAAATGCAGAGTTAGTTTTAAAATGTCATACAAAGCACCCCACGCTTTTAAAACAGTGACATTCATTTTCTCGTCAGTAATTTTATTAAAAAGAGTCAAAAGAGTCAGTTACAAACAAATATTCAGGTGAAACTAATAAAAGCGTTTTAAAAATATCTGCACCTTGTGAAAAAAACGTCTAGAAAGTTAACGCTGAATTTTTTTTTTAATTATTATGCTAATTTTAATAAACATTTATAATAACTTTATGAATTAGTTTTAGGCAATTCAAATGTGTAATATCATCAATTCATTATTACATTTTTTATCGAAATTATTTTAACAATATAGCGTATCAATTAATAAGAAAATCTATGCAACTTGTAAAAAAAAACCGTCTGGGAAGTTATTGATGAAAACTTTAAAAACATTATGCCAATTTTAACAAATATTATTCTTTTTACAAATTCAAAATTTCAAATGCACTTTTTTTTGAAATGGTAGTGGATGACACTTGATGTTAATACAGTTTTTCCAAATATTAATTCAGTAATTAAATTTAATTAATTAATTTTAGTTTGTTTCAGATTTAAGTTGCATATATCTACCAATAGATGACTCCAGATAAATTTTAAGAAATAAACGAAATTTATTTATAAAGGATTTCTGCAATATAGTGAAAAAATTAAGAATTGCCTTTACATTTTTTTTTATATTACTTGTTATAAAATAGTTAAAAGAATTCTAAAGCTTTTAAACATAAACTACTTAATTTTAATACACATTAAACAATATAGAAAAAAAAAATACTTTCTGCTACGATACATTTTTTACATATTTTTTTTCACTTAAACAAAAGAAACAATAAGTTCATTTACTTCCCATGAATTTGTCTTGAAAGAAACCGTCTTTTCTAAGACCATAGCCAAGCACTCATGATCCAATTTATAGTTACTCAATTTATTATGAAAAAATATTTATTAACCACATGCATAATTTATTTTTCAAAAATGGCAACCTTTAATATACATTAATCAATCGAGAAAAAAATTGTTTCTGCATAAATAATTCCTTTTTGTATATTTATTTTAATTTAAATAAAAGGAACAATAAGTTAATTTACTATTCTTAAATTTATCTTGAAAGAAACCTTCTTTTCGAAAATTATAGCAAGCATCCATAATCCAGTTTATAATTACTTAATTTATTTTGAAAAATATTTATTAACCAACATGCATAATTTCTTTTTCAAAACTAGCAACTCTTAAAAATAATTATCGGTTTAACTTATGCTTAATTGCAGCTTCATCTGACGTGATTTTAGCGTGGTTGGTTATTACACTACCTGCATAATCCATTACAAAAGCAAAGTGTGGCCTTTTTTTTTTTCTTTTTCGCCAAGGAAATTGAATCAGGTACTCACACAACTACTCCAACTCTAGGATGAAAGCCATATTTATCAATTTGGAAAAATAATTAGATTTTCGCCGATGACTAATGATGTTTCTTTTGATGTGCATTTATAAAACTCTCGAAAAATCAAAACGAAGGAAATAGAGGAAAAAAAATCACTCAGGAATTCTTAAATGGAAACAATTTTAAATAACTTTCAGTAAGAGTTGGTAATTAATGAATGGCCTGTGCTTGACAAGAACTAGAAATTTCCTTTCTGTTATGAGACGTCATATTGAATTAATTATTTCATTAGTCGGAAGAGAGTCTTGATTCTTTTTCGGTGAATTCTTGGCGTCTCTCAATTGGTGTTTTGGTTAAAGGTTACCAGTTTGTGTCCCAAATTTTATGTTGAACTTCTGTGAAGAATTGGATTATCAGTTTTTATCTCAAGTCTTGTTGAACTGGTGACAAATGTCATGTTGAGAACCAGTTAATTATATGTATAATGATACTCATGAAAGTTTGAAAACATTTCAAAAATACACGAAATAACTATTTTACTGCGTTTAAGTAATTTGATATTTTACAGGTACGCTTGTCCTTATTTTAATTATTAATGTCATTTTCATTATATTTCTGTCAACGTAAAGCTATAAAGTAATAAAATTTAAAACGTTATTTTGCATCTTAAATTAAATTTCTGTCAACGTTTTACTATAGAAAAACAAAATTTAAAACGTAGCTATGTGGTTAAACTTTGTTATGTGTTGAACAAAAAATATTATTCCTAAAATAACTTTATGAATTAATTTCCCGCAATTCAAGTAATTATTGTGATAAATTCATTATTGCATTTATTATAAAAATAAATGACAGAACGTAAAGCAAAATATTATCCAATCCCAAAATTTAATCAAATTAAAATGACAAAAAAATATAATTCACACATATTATTAGTACATTAAATTAAAAATAAAAACATTTATTCAAAATTTCTTTTAAAAATATTTGTCTATTTTTATTTTACAAAACTAAAAATTTCTCTAATTTTTATAACATTTTTATAGGATAAGAATGAATATGATGTCATAAAATATGAAGAATTTTTTCCAAAAAGTTAAAAGAACTCAAACTCTTTTAAGTATAAACTACTTAAATTTAATATATATCAATCAAATGAGAAAAAAAGAATTTCTGCGTAGATAATTCCTTTTTGCATATTTATTTTAATTTAAATAAAATGAACAATACGTTCATTTACTACACATAAATTCATCTTGAAAGTAACCGTCTTTTCAAAAATTATGGCAGACATCCATAATCCAATTTATAATTACTTAAACTATTTTGAAAAATATTTAGCAACTCTTAAAACTAATTATTGGTATAACTTATGATTAAATGAATCTCCATCTGACACGATTTCAGCGTGGGTTGTTTATTAGACTACCTGCATAATCCATTACAAAAGCAAAGTGTGGCATTTTCTTTCTTTCTTTTACGCCAAAGAAATTGAACAAGTTACTCTCAAAACTATTCCAACTCCAGGTTGAAAGCAATATTTATCAATTATGAAAAATAATTAGATTTTCGCGATTACTAATGATGTCTCTTTTGATGTGCAAGTATAAAGTTCTCGAAAAATAAAAAGGAAGGAATAGGAGGGAAAAAAATCACTCAGATATTCTTAAATGGAAACAATTTTAAATAACTTTTAGAAAGAGATAGTAATTAATGAATGGCCCGTGCTTGACAAGAGCTGGAAATTTAACTTCTGTTAAGAGACGCCATATTGAATTCATTATTTCATTAGTCGGAAGAGAGTCTTGTTTCTTTTTCAGTGAATTCTTTGTGTCCTTCAATTGGTGTTTTGGTTAAAGGTTACCAGTTTGTTTCGCGAATTTTGATGTTGAACTTTTGTGAAGTATTGGATTATCAGTTTTTATCTCAGTTGTTATTGAACTGGTGAGCAATTTTTTTCTGAGAACCAGTTAATCATAATGGTATTCATAAAAGTTTGGAAACATTTGAAAAATATATGAAGTTTTAAACTCTTTTTAATAACTTTAAATTATAAAGGTATGTTTACTCTTATGTTAGTTATTAATGGTATTTTAATTGCGTTCCTCTTAACGTAAAGCTACAGCGTAACAAAATTTAAAACGTTGCAGTTTCGGTTAAATGTTGCTATGTTTTTCAAATTACGATTTTGTCAACATAATACGACAGCGCAATAAAGTTTAAAGCATTGCTATATAGTCATATATTGATATGCATTTTAAATTCAGTTACTGTCAACGTAATGCTATTGCGAAAAAATTTAAAATGTTTCTATGTTTAACTAACATTCTGTTAAGTATTTATTAAACATTGCTATTTTTACTATAACTTTTATGAATAAATATTATGCAATACAATTAACTATTGCTATCGATACATTATTACAGTTATTAACGAAAATATTTTAGTAATATAGCATGTCAATTAATAAAAAGTGTATGCACGTCTAGAAAATTAGTGATGAATAATTTAATAACTTAAATCTTAACAAACAATATTATTTTTCAAAAACTTTTATGGATTAATTTTATGGAATTCAAGTAAGTGTTATCATCAATTCATTACTACATTTATCATCAAAAATATGAAACGGAAAGTAAAGGAATATAATATTCAATGCCAAACATTAAGTAAATAAAATAAGAAAATAATATTTGAAACAATTCTTACATATTTTTGATACATTAAATTAAAAAATAAGATGATTTACTCGAAATTACTTTTAAAAAAAAATTGTCTTTTCTTATTTTATATATCTTATATAAATATTATACAAATTTCAGAAAATATATGATAAGAAATTGATTCGTAGACTTATGAATGCCAATTTATAAGATGTGATCAGTTTTTAGCAAACAGTTAAAAGACTTCAAACGCATTAAACATAAACTACTTAATTTTAATATCCATTAATCAATCGAGAAAAAAAATAGTTTACGCTACGATAAATTTTTTTTTCGCATATTTCTTTTAATTTAAATAAAAGGAATCAGAAGTTCATTTACTTCTCATAAATTTACCTTGAAAGAAACCGCCTTTTCTAAAATTATAGCAAGCATCCATAATCCTATTTATAACTACTTAATTTATCTTGAAAAATATTTATTAACCACCCTTCAAAAATTTCAACTCTTAAAAATAATTATCGGTTTAACTTATACTTAAATGAATATTCATCTGACGTGATTTCAGAGTGGGTTGTTTATTACACTACCTGCATAATCCATTACACAAGCAAAGTGCGCCAATTTTTTTTTCTTTCTTTTTCGCCAAGGAAATTGAACCAGGTACTCGCAAAACTACTCCAACTCCAGTTTGAAAGCAATATTTATCAATTAGGAAAAATAATTAGATTTTCGAGGATGACTAATGATGTTTCTTTTGATGTACAAGCATAAAGGTCTCGAAAAATCAAAAGGAATTAAGAGAAGAGAAAAAAATCACTCAGGCATTCTTAAATGGAAACAATTTTAAATAACTTTCAGTAAGGGTTGGTAATTAATGAATGGCCCGTGCTTGACAAATGCTAGAAATTTCCCTTCTGTTAAGAGTCACCATATTGAATTAATTATTTCATTAGTCGGAAGAGAGTCTTGATTCTTTTTCAGTGAATACTTTGCGTCTCTCAATTGGTGTTTTGGTTAGAGGTTACCAGTTTGTGTCCAAATTTTGATTTTGAACTTGTATGAAGTATTGGATTATCAATTTTTATCTGAATTGTTATTGAACTGCTGACGAATTTCCTGTTGAAAAACTGTTAATTATATACTTTTAATGATACTCATAAAAGTATGGAAACATTTAAGAGATAAATGAAATAAATTTCTACTGCCTTTAAGTAATTTGAAATTATAAATGGAGGGAGCAGTAGACTATTGCATGCCAGAATTTATTTTAAATAAAATGAGAAATCAATAATTTATATAATTGTCACATATTTATAGATACATTGAATTAAAAAAAATTATATATTTATTTTAAAATACACATATAAATGTATATATATTGCAACGTTTCAAATTTACTTGGGCTATAGAATTGCGTTAATAAAAATTTAATTAAAAAAACTTAGAAACGCTTAATCACATATCATCCTTTTAAATTTTGTTATGCTATAACATTACGTTGATAGAAACTTTATTTAAAATACATATCAACCTTTTGAATTTTATTACGATATCGCAATACGTTGACAAAAATGTAATTAAAATAGCACTAATAAGTAACATAAGAATACGCATACCTTTATAATTTCAAAATATTTAAACTGAGTAAAAAGCTTTGTTCACGTATATTTGAAAAGTTTTCAAACGTTTCATTGTATACATAATTATTTGATTTTCAATAAGGAATTTGTCATGATTTCAACAATAATTGAGATAAAAACTGATAATAGAATATTTCACAGAAGTTCAACATCAAAATTTGGGACACAAATCGGTAACCTTTAACCAAAACACCAATTGAGAGACGCAAAGTATTCACTGAAAAAGAATCGCGACTAATGAAATAATTAATTCAATATGGCGTCTGTGAACAGAAGGGAAATTTCTAGCTCTTGTCAAGCACGGGCCATTCATTAATTACCAACTCTTACTGAAAGTTATTTAAAAAATTTTCCATTTAAGAATACCTGAGTGATTTTTTTTCCCTCTATTCCATCCTTTAGATTTTTCGAGAGCTTTATACTTGCACATCAAAAGAAATATCATTAGTCATCGGCGAAAATCTAATTATTTTTCCTAATTGATAAATATTGCTTTCATCCTGGAGTTGGAGTAGTTTTGTGAGTACCTGGTTCAATTTCCTTGGCGAAAAAGGAAGAAAAAAATGACACACTTTGCTTTTGTAATAGATTATGCAGGTATTGTAATAAACAACCCACGCTGAAATCATGTCAGATGAAGCTTCATTTAAGCATAAGTTAAAGCGATAATTATTTTTAAGAGTTGTCATTTTCAAAAATAAATTATGCATGTTGGTTAATAAATAATTTTCGAAATAAATTAAGTAATTATAAATTGGATTATGGATGCTTGGCTATAATTTTAGAAAAGATGGTTTCTTTCAAGATAAATTTATGAGCAGTAAATGAACTCAGTGTTCCTTTTATTTAAATTAAAATAAATATACAAAAAATCATCCATGCAGAAATTATTTTTTTTTCTCGATTGTTTAATGCATATTAAAATTAAGTAGTTTATGCTTAAAACCGTTTCAATTCTTTTAACTATTTGCTAAAAATTTATCATGTTTTAGAATTAAAATTCATATATTTACGTATTTAAAATGAATTATTTCTTATCATATATAGTTGTTATAAAAGTCAGTGAAATTGTAAAATTTATAAAATAAAAATAAATGTTTTAAATTAATTTTAATAAATCTTTTTTATTTATTTAATGTATCAAAACTATGTCAGATTTATTTAAAATATTTTTCTCATTTTAATTTGATTAAATTTTGGGATTAAATATTAGTTTGCTTTAAGCTCTGATATATATTTTTCATAAAAAATGTAATAATAAGTTGATGATAATATTTTCCTGAATTGTAAAAAAATAATTCATTAAAGTTATTGCAAAAATAATACTGTTTGTTTAATAAATAGCAATGTTTTAAATTTTGTTGCACTATAGCATTACGTTGACAAAATCTTAATTTAAAATGCATAGTAACGTTTGCCAACATAGCAACGTTTTAAATTTTGTTACGCTTTAACTTCACATTAACAAAAACAATAAAAATGGCTTTAATAAATAACATAAGAATAAGCCTACCTTTATAAATTCAAAATACTTAAAGAAAGTAAATTACTTAGTTTGTATATCTTTCAAAAGTTTTTAAACTTTTATGAGTATCATTACATCTATAATTACCTTGGTTTCAACCGGAAATTTGCCACCAGTTCAGTTGAGATAAAAACTATTTAACCAATACTTCACAGAAGTTCTACATCTAAATTTGAGACACAAGCTGGTAACTTTAACCAAAACAACCCTTAAGAGACGCAAAGTATTCACCGAAAAAGAATCAAGACTCTCTTCCGACTAATGAAATAATTAATTCAATATGGCGTCTCTTAACAGAAGGGAAATTTAAAGCTCTTGTCAAGCACGGGCCATTCATTAATTACCAACTCTTACTGAAAGTTATTTAAAAATGTTCCATTTAAGAATACCCGAGTGATTTTTTTTCGTCCTAGTTCTTCGTTTTGATTTTTCGAGAGCTTTATACGTGCACATCAAAAGAAACATCATTAGTCATCGGCGAAAATCTAATTATTTTTTCTAGTTGATAAATATTGCTTTCAACCTGGGGTTGGAGTAGTTTTGTGAGTACCTGGTTCAATTTCCTTGGCGAAAAAGAAAGAAAAAAAAATGGCACTCTTTGCTATTGTAATGGATTATGCAGGTAGTGCAATAAACAACCCACGCTGAAATCATGTCAGATGAAGCTTCATTTAAGCATAAGTTAAACCGATAATTATTCTTAAGAGTTGCCATTTTTGAAAAAGAAATTAGGCTTGTGGTTAAAAAATATCTTACAAAATAAATTAAATAATTATAAAGTGGATCATGGATGCTTGCTATAATTTTAGAAAAGACGACTTCTTTTAAGATAAATGTATGAGTAGTGTAAGACTTATTGTTCCTTTTATTTAAATTAAAGTAAATACGCAAAAAAAAGTATCTATGCAGAAATTATTTTTTTCTCGATTGATTAATGCATATTAAAATTAATTACTTTATGTTTAAAAGCTTTTAAATTCTTTGAACTATATGTTAAAAATTGACCATATTGTATGAAGTCGTATTCTTAAATCTGTGAATTGAGTATTATAATAACGATTAAGCACATACTGATGTTTTAAAATTTGTTACACCATAGCAATAGGTTGACAGAATCTTTATTTACAGAACATAGCAACGATTAAGAATATATCAACGTTTTAGATTTTGTTGCACTATTAATTAAAAATTTAATTTAAAAACCCTAGAAACGTTTAATCCTATAGCAACCTTATCAATTTTTTACCCTATAGCACTAGGTTGACAAAAATTAAATTTAAAGGACACAACGGCGCTTTAAATTTTATTACGCAACAGCATAACGTTAATAGAAACTTAATTTAAAATACGTAGCAACATTTAGCCTCATATAAAAGTCTCAAATTATATTGCATTATAACAATACGTTAATAGAAACTTAATTTAAAATACGTAGCAACATTTAACCTCATAGCAACGCTTTAAATTATATTACGCTATAGCATTACGTTGATAAAAACGTAATTAAAATAGCACTAATAACTAACACCAGAATAAGCCTATCTTTATAAGTTCAAATTACTTAAAGGCAGTAAAAAAACTTAGTTCATGTATCTTTGAAACGTTTCCAAACTTTTATGAATATCTTCAGATATATAAATAATTGGGTTTTAACAGGAAATATGTCACCACTTCAACAACAATAGAGATAAAAACAGATAATCCAATACTTCACACAAGTGCAACATCAAAATTTGGGACACAAACCTGTAACCTTTAAACAAACACCAATTGAGAGACGCAAAATATTTACTGAAAAGAATCCAGACTCTCTTCCGACTAATGAAATAATTAATTCAATATGGCGTCTCTTAACAGAAGGGAAATTTCCAGCTCTTGTCAAGCACGGGCCATTCATTAATTACCAACTCTTACTGAAAGTTATTTAAAATTGTTTCCATTTAAGAATACCTGAGTGTTTTTTTTTTCCCCCTCTATTCCTTCCTTCTGATTTTTCGAGAGCACACTTGCACATCAAAAGAAACATCATTAGTCATCGGCGAAAATCTAATTATTTTTCCCTAATTGATAAATATTGCTTTCAACCTGGGGTTGGAGTAGTTTTGTGAGTACCTGGTTCAATTTCCTTGGCGAAAAACAAAAAAAAAATGTCACACTTGGCTTTTGTAATGGATTATGCAGGTAGTGTAATAAACAACCCACGCTGAAATCATGTCAGATGAAGCTTCATTTAAGCATAAGTTAGACCGATAATTATTTTTAAGAGTTGCCATTTTTAAAAAAGAAATTATGCGCATGGTTAATAAATATTTTTCAAGATAAATTAAGTAATTATAAATTGGATTAAGGATACTTGGTTATAGTTTTAGAAGAGACGGTTTCTTTCAAGATAAATTTATAAGTAGTAAATGAACTTATTGTTACTTTTATATAAATTAAAACAAATATGCAAAAAAAGAACTATCTATGCAGAAACTATTTTTTATCGATTGATTAATGTGTATGAAAATTAAGTAGTTTACCCTTAAAAGCATTTGAATTCTCTTAAATCTTTGCTAAAAATGATCCAATTTCATGAAATAAATTTCATGAATCTATGATGAATCAAGTTTTAGTTATTTCTTAGCATATATAAATGTTAGAATTTTGAAATTTGTAAAATAAAAAAAGGTAAAACTGTTTCAAAGAAATTTTGAATAAATCGTCATTTTTTTTAAGATTTAATGTCTCAAAAATATTTAGAAATATTTGAAATATTATTTTCTCATTTTAATTTAATAAAATTTTGGGATTGTATATTATTCTGCTTGTCACGTATTTTTGACAATAAATGTTATAATGTTTGAATTTATGATCATTATTACTTTAATTGTGTACAAGTAATTCGTAAAAGTTATTTAAAGGTAATAATGATTGTTAAAAATCGCTTAATATTTTTTAACTTTTTTTAATTAACATTCTAGAAGTTCTTGTTACATTGTGCATGCACTTTTTTATTAATTGACATGCTATATTGTAAAAATATTTTTATTAATAAATGTAATAATGAATTAATGATAATATTTACTTGAATTGCATAAAATTAATATATAAAAGGTATTGTAAAAATAATAATGTATGTTTAATACATAGCAAAGTTTAACCACTCATAACAACGTTTTAAATTTTGTTGCGCTATAGCATTACATTGATAGAATCTTAATTTTAAATACTTTGTAACATTCTAAAATTTACTACACTACAACATTATGTTGACAGAAACGTAATTTAAAATATGTAGCAATGCTTAACTACATACCAACGTTTTAAATTTTGTTAAGCTATAGCATTACGTTATGACTGTAGTGCGTTGGGCATAGGACTGATAACCCTACCCCGTAAAATGAAGACCTCTTATGTTTCAAAATCTACCAGTCGGCAGGCTGCCTTGGCCCAACTAGGGCTGTTGTGCCAATGATTATGATGATAGCATTACGTTGAAAGAAACTTAATTTAAAAAAAAACAAAGCAAAGTTTAACCACATAGCAACGTTTTAATTTTTGTTGCGATATAACATTAAGTTGACAGAAACATAATTAAAAAGTGCATTAATAACTAAGAATAAGCCTACTTGTAAGAATAATAATAAGCCTACCTGTATAATTTAAAATTATCTAAAGGCATTGAAAAACTTAGTTCATACCTCTTTCAAATATTTGCAAACTTTTATGAGTATCAATATAAATACTTAACTAACTGGGTTTCAAAAGGAAATTCGTCACCAGTTCAGCAGCAACTGAGATAACATCTGATAATCCTTCACAGAAGTTCTACATCAAAATTTGGAACACAAACCGGTAACCTTTAACCAAAACACCAATTGAGAGACGCAAAGTATTCACCGAAAAACAATCAAGACTTTCTTCCGACTAATGAAATAATTAATTCAATATGGCGTCTCTTAACAGAAGGGAAATTTTTAGATCTTCTCAAGTAAGGGCCATTCATTAATTACCAACCCTTACTTAAAATTATTTAAAATTGTTTCCAATTCAGAATACCTGAGCGATTTTTTTTCCTCATGTTCCTTCCTTCAGATTTTTCGAGAGCTTTACACTTGCACATCAAAAGAAACATCATTAGTCATCGGCGAAAATCTAATTATTTTTCCTAATTGATAAATATTGCTTTCAACCTGGAGTTGGAGTAGTTTTGGGAGTACCTGGTCTCCTCGCCGAAAAGGAAAGAAAAAATTGGCACACTTTAATTTGTAATGGATTATGCAGGTAGTCTAATAAACAACCCACGCTGAAATCATGTCAGATGAAGCTTCATTTAAGCATAAGTTACACCAATAATTATTTTTAAGAGTTTCCATTTTTGAAAAAGAAAATATGCACGCGGTTAATAAACATTTTTCAAAACGAATTAAGTAATTATAAATTGGATTATGGATGCTTGCCATGATTTTAGAAAGGACGATTTCTTTCAAATAAATTTATGAGTAGTAAATCAACTTATTGTTCCTTTTATTTAAATTAAAATAAATATAAAAATAAGGAATTATCTATGCAGAAACTATTTTTTTCCGATTGATTAATTTATATTAAATTTCAGTAGTTTATGTTTAAAAGCGTTTTAATTTTTTTTTAAATTTGCTCAAAATTTATTTATATTCATAAATCTACGAATTAAATTTTAATTGTTTCTTATCGTAAATACATGCTATAATAGTTAGAGAAATTGTAAAATGTATGAATTAAAAAACGATAAAATTCTTATTAAATTAATTTTAATCAATCTTTTTTTTTTTAATTTGATGTATCAATATATTCAAGAATCATTTAAATTATTATTTTCTCATTTTAATTTAATTAAACATTGCGATTGGATATCATTTTTCTTTACGTTCAGTCACATATTTTTGATAATAAATGTAGTAGCGAACTCATGACAATACTTACTTGAATTGCGTTAAAGTAATTGCAAAAATTATAATGTTTTTAAATACATAGAATTTTTTTTACATGACAACGTTTTCAGTTTTGTGACTTTATAGCTGTATGTTGGCAGAAACTTAATTTAAAATGCTTATTTAACTTCATAGTGACATTTAAAACTATATTACGCTACAGCATCACGCTAACAAAATTGAATTAAAAATGCATCGTAGCGTTTTAAATTTTATAGCGTTGTAGTATTACGTGGACAGAAACTATTTATAACTCATAATAACGTTTAACCCCATAGCAACGTTGTAAATTTTGTTACGCTGTAGCATTATGTTGATATAAATTTAATTTAAAATACATAATAACGTTTTGAATTTAGTTACGCTATAGCTTTACGTTGACAGCAACTCAATTAAAATGAAATTAATAACTAACATAAAAATAATCC
>BPLQ01014439.1:0-186436 GCA_021605075.1 Caerostris darwini | reverse complement strand
TTTCGTTATTGCTTCTCTGCCATAAGGATTCCGTATTATTGGATAAAGAAACTTTCTCGCTGGGGTGAAGAACGCCTTTATTGTATGTTCTAAAATTTCGATAAATCTTCCTTAGGTGAAAATAAGTTGTGGTTTCGATGCTGTCATCTTTCTCTGTCTCACATGCTCAGCAAAGTCACCTCTTCGTTGAGAAATTTTATTTTTTTCGACTCTGCACAAACGTCAGTGTTTTGAAACAATAGCGTTATTGCATTATTATTAGAGAGTTTTTGCATAACGTTTTTTTATGGTCCGGTATTTTTTTTTTCTCCCTAGCGCGCATGCTCATGTGGAAACATTATTACAGATACGCATGCGCGCTAAGGGAGAAAAAAATACCGGACGATAAAAACGTTATGCAAAACTCTCCATTTAACTGTCACAGTCAACTTAACAACGGGTTGAAAGAGTTTTGCAGCAGTTTTCAATGAAAAACTCTGTCCCCTCGTTTTTTCTGGGTTAGTCTAAAATAGATACTCGATTTAGAATTCATATCATCTTTGCCAGATTTACAGAAACTATCATTTTACTTTCCAAAGCATACTAAACTCTATACTGCACATTCTATTAGAGGTAAAAAAAAATGAATATTAAGTACAATGAGGACAATCATCTTAATCATGCATTACCTTGTTTACACAGATATAGGTTGAAGTTCAATAATATTTTTGGAATAAAACTGTTAATGCATGCCACAAATGGTAGTTTTTGAAACTGTTTTTCTTATTTCTTTTATTATATCCTGATAATTTGGCGAAATATTAACCTAAAGTTTCTCTGCATTGGGCCTGGGACAGATGAGTTTTGATTGATGACAGCCGGGGTTGAGTAGCCTGTATGTTATGCTATTGCTTATGGAATTAGAAATGGCAAATATTAAGTATTCACTAATGATGTAATTCAATGACAATGGAAATTGGCGAAGAAGATACAATTTTGAACTTTACAAACTTTTAGAGATATCGACATTCTAAAATGTGTTAAACTGAACAGAATGAGATGGGCCGGTCATCTCGTGAGAATAGAAAGTGATAGAACTGCTTTGAGGGTTTTCAATGCAATCCCTTTTGGACAACGACCAAGGGGAAGTCCACGGCCAAGAGGTGAACAGCCTGGCTGGATCTTTTAAAGAAGGGTAAAACCCACAACGGGCTGTCGAGCCAGTTATGATGATGAGGAACTATATGATCAAGCTACATAGCACATTATTCATGATCTATGATATGTATAAGACCAACACCAGTTTTCGCTGAATTGCAGAAGCTTTGAATACATCTACTGTCATTGTATTTGGAAAAATTTTCGTTACTGCTACTCTGTACCTTGATTATTGTATAAGAAACTGTCTCTCTGGGGTGAAGAACATCTTTATTAGTTTCTAAAATTTCGATAAACTTTCCTTATGTGAAAATAAGTTGTGGTTTCGATGCTGCCATCTTTCTTTGCGCAGAATTTTATCTCACAAACTCAGCAACGTCACCTCTTTGTTGAGAAATTCTATTTTTTCGAGTCTACACAAACGTCAGTGTTTTGAAACAATAGTGTTATCGCAGATTGTGTCACAGTCAACTTAACAAAGGGTTGAAAGGGTTTTGCAGCAGTTTTTCAATGAAAAAACTCTGCCCCCATTTTTCTCTTTGTTAGTCTAAAATAGATACTTTATTTTGAATTCATATAATCTTTGCCAAATCTTAACGAAACGGTCCTTTTACTTTCCGTACTTATACACTGCACTCTATAATTGCACTTTCTTCTATTCGAGGTAAAAAAGGATATATATATTAAGTACAATGAGGTCAATTATCTTAAACAAGCATATCTTAATCATTATCAAGCATTATCTTAAACTGTTTACACAGATATAGGTTAAAGTTCAATGATATCTTTTTAATAAAATTGTTAATGCATGCCACCAATGGTAGTTTTTGAAACTGTTGTCTTATTTCTTTTTTATTATATCCTGATAATTTGGCTAGATATTTAACTTAACATTTTCTCTTCAGATGGCCTGGAGTTGAGAGTTGAGTTTGAGATTTGGAGATAGTACAAATATAGATTTGGAGATTTGGAGACAGTTGAGTTTTGATTTATGTTAGCCGGTATGTTATGCTATTGCTTATGGAATTGGACATGATAAATATTAAGCATTCACTATTATAATAACTATTTTGTTGCTACTTAAATATCTTTGCCTTACATAATTTTAATTTCGAAAAACCCGATTTCTGTTTTATCGAATGAGCTAAAGGCATCGTAGTCTCATCCTATCCAGGGCGTAATTTTCGAACGGGCCCTGCCTTTCGAAGACCTTATTCCAAAAAAATTGAATTTTATTTTATTTCTGCGTGAAAGGCACTCGCAGAAGAGAAAGTTCACTCGAACTCTTTTCAAGTCCGATACCTACTTGCGGGACGAAGGGCAATTACCCTCCCCCCTTTTTCTGGGGCCCACCCCCGCATTCTCGCAAGGTCGTGGCAAGGTCACGGGAGATGGAAGGGCAGGAGGTCTATCATCAAGCAGTCAGGAGGCAGCATCGTTTGCTGGACATGATGGATTCATTTTTTCCGGATTCACAGGGGGTTGGGGGTGGGACAGAAGAACAAGTTCCAGACAATGGTTCGGAATTGCTCCCTCTGGTCAGTAGTGTTCGAACCTTCCGGGGGGTTTATTTTGGAAAGCAACGAGGAAAGAGAGGGGGCGGAAAAGGAATAAAAAGAATGAATGAAAAAAAAAGAACAGTTTCTTGTAACATAGAAATTTACAGCGGAAAAGAGTTTTTTTGGGGACAGAAATAGGCCGGGGATCGAATGGATGGATTTCATTGATTCGGGGTGGAGAAGAAAGGGGGAAGCATATTGTAGGGGTAGGGGAGGGAAGAGTGGAAACTTTGAGTTTTATCGTAATTTAATAGATCGCTGGGGACAGGAATTTGCGGTCAACGCGGCGCTATCGGAAAAATCGGGTGAACTAGAAGAAAGAAAGAAACGCAATCCCGCTCGGCAAAACTATTGCATTTTTGTTTGAAGCAGAAAGTTTGGAAGCGAAAATGGCTTCTCTAATGTTTTAAATATTTATCGCGCCCCAGATCAGGTGGAAAGGGACTCTGACTCGCGCCCTTCTTTGGAATACAATGTACGGGGGTCAAATGCAATTCATTTTGTTTCTTTTTGACAATGCTTTTGGAACAATGATGACAATGTTTTTGGAAGCAAGTACAAAAAAATAATAATTGAAATATTATTAAAAAAAATAAATTTATGTAGATATTTTTTACTTAGATGCATTTAGAAATTTTGGAACCCTATCAATAAAGAGGTCAGAGTCGAAAGAGTTGAGGTCGATGTTGGGCATTCTGTGGAAAATAGGCTGATATTTATCTCAGTCGCACACTCGCTTATGCATGCAGTCTATGGCTATGATTAAAAATCTCCTTGCTTCAGATCTCTTTGATTTCAAACTTCAACGATTCTTTATCATAGTAATTATTAGCTCATCATAGTAATTATTCCAAAATATATTGAAGACTCATAGGAGCGAGTTAAAAGATGATAATGCAATATCAAGCTATGAATTGAATTTCCTGGGGATGGATTATGGGGGAATGCAGATTGAGGGATGCTACGAAGTGAATAAAGAAGAGGGACTCACCGTAGACCTTGATCATCTTCTCCCCCTCCACCGTCTGGAAGGTGGGCGACTCCGCCGACGCCTCGCATCGGTACAGCCCCTCCGTGTTCAGGTCCGTCTCGCGCAGGTACACGTTGCCCTGCGTGGACCGCCCCAGCTGAAAAACATACATAACCTCTTAATACACTCGGACATAAAAAACGTACATTAAATCTCGTCAAAAGTAGGGAACCCTATAAGTGAAATGCAAGCACCTGTTCAAACTTATGACCTTTCCCCCCTCAGACCAGCTGTTTTTGTTAAATATTTTAGTATTTCAATCAATCAACACTTTCCTTATCAGTATCAATCACACCGAGGCGTCAGGCGTTGACCTATCACTAGCGTCACCGCGTTCGCCTGAAACCGGTTTCGAATCCACCGCTTCGAGTTGACCAACTTTCGAAGCGGAACTTCACTGGGCGTAATGCTATTTCTGACGTTTCGCTGTGAACGGGTCGAAAAATTTTTCTTCCCTGCCGCATGTCGCGTCGCCGCCTCTCGCCTCGGTGGGAACGAGCCTTTAGATGTGCTGACTGAACGGTTGGTACTCTGGATTTAGTTTCATTAAATATTCATCGAAATATTGAAGTAGACATAAACGATGCCATCGATGAGCTGTAAAGAGATTGAAATTTAATTTATAATTGGTTTATGTAATTTTTTTTTCAGAAATTAAATTCTTATTTTCTCTGAAACACTTCTCAATTTTAATGTTCTGTTTTCTTTTTTATGTATTTAAATCCAATGGGTGCAATGTAAAAATAATTAATGTAGGGGAATTTCGACTTCCGAAACCTTTGCGACCCCTTAAACTTTCATAAACGGGTGCGTTTTGTATTGTTGACCCCTCTCCCCCAAGACCAAATCCTGGGCGCACACTTAACCTTGATACATTGTTCCACTTCACACAAATTCCATGCATACATTACCAATAAAATTAAACTAAGAAAATTTTCTATTCCCCAAATGAGAGCAGAATTTGGTAGAAAATTCGAACACTTCTTCTTAAGAGCACGATATTGATATACCATCATTGCTTTCTAAGAGTACAGATATTTTCAAACATACAAAGATACAGAAAAGACAAATTTAAAAAGACAGATTTAAAGATACATAAATTTTACAGATTCTTCAAAGTCCACATTTAAAGACAAAAACAATAAACATTCAGACATACAGAAAAACCTGTTAGTAGTCACTTTGCTAAAAATCAATACATTTTGTAAATATTTCTCCTTTAAAACTAAAGCTTACAATAAAAATACTTTGCATAGGTGTCAATTTCATTTATTACGTTGAACAACAAGAATTGTCAGCTAATAAAATGATAGCATTCAATTAAGTATCTCACGCACAACTTTCATTTCCGACACTCAACTGCGTGCAATTTTGGTGCTAAATGAATAAATGATACACTAAAACACGAATTGAATGAATCAATAAAATCAATGAATGAGTGGACATTGACACATATACAAAACACGAATACTTGCGAATCAGACGGTGAGCGTTTTGGTTAAATTGGAATAAATATTTGATTTCTCATTTCAATTGTCATACGTATTTGCGGTTATTTATTAATATAATAGTGCACCTGGCAATGTTGCCCTATAGCTCAATCTGAAGTTGAATAGTATTTGTGTCTACATGGCGCACACGCATGTAAACCTTGCCATTTATTTACGTAGATGAGAAGGATGCAACAGAAAACTGTTGCACCGTTCATTGAGAAAAATTAATTGCTTCATTTTTGTTTAACAATGGTACAATGAAACAAATGAGTTGCAAATTGAGTAAATAAACAGGATAGCTAAATTGCTGGGCGAAATTAATAGTAAAAGTTTCGTATATTATTTTTTAACATTCCAATTAGAGCTAGGAGTATTTTTTTTTGTTTTAATGCAGCTGGCAAGCATTTAAACAATTGTCTTGGATGCCATAAGGCAAGCGCTGCAAAGACGTTAATTACCTAGCACTACCCAGGAAGTGCGTGTAGCTTGAAGAGAAGCTACGGACGAGGAGTAAAACTACCTTCTCAACGCTCTACGATCCTGTTGGACCGAGACCTACGCTTTAAAGAGGGTTCCAAAAAACTACAAACATCCATGGCACAGCCGGGAAACGAATCCGAAGCCTGTAGTACAGAGCGCCATTCGGGCATTCTGGCCCCAGAGCTAGGAATATAGTTCTAATGAAATATTTTATCATGCAGTCATACTTTACCGTGATCAGAAAATAGGCTACTGCATAACTTGGCACATTAAGAATTTACAACAAAGTAAGTAATATAAAATTTTTTTTTAAATGTCAATTCCTACTTTTTTTCCACTATATTTCAGAAAGTCCTTTATAAATCATTTTCATTCATTTTTTTAAAGTTTATCTGCGCCATCTATTGGTAGATACATGCAACTTAAATCTAAAAAAAAACTAAAATTAATGAATTAAAGTTAATTACTGAATTAATCCAGTGCCATCCACTGTTAAAAAAAAAATGTATTTGAACTTGAGAGGATGAATAGAAAGTATTTTATGAACGATTGAAAATGTGAACAGGATATATAGAGGGAGAGTGTGAGTTAATAGTAGGAATTGAAAAATAAATAACTTAATCTGGCTTTGTTTCTGTCTTAATGGTAGATTTATGCCACTATCTACAGCATTTCCTAAACAGGATCAGAATGGCAAGCACTGCTCGAATGGGACGCAGAAGACCCAGATCAGCACATGCGAGGATGATGCATTCGATTGTCACACGACGATTTCAAAAACTCGGGCCATCTCTATTTACTTAACTGATTCCATTTTCACTCATCGCCCTGCCTATTTGGCGAGGGGGCGATTCTTCCCCAAAGTATTCCAGGGGACAGGAGTGCGGGGGAGGGCCAAACGACCCTGCCATTCCAGGAAGAGAATCGTCTGTCCGCGGAAAGGGGAGATAAATGCCCCCCAAGATAAAAGGTGCGATTCACTCATAATGCCGGAAACCTTTCTATCGCCGATCTCAAAAACAATTGGAGGTGCAGCTCCTCTCCTCTTCCCGCGCTTTTTGGTAAAGTGGAATAAATATTTCATTTCTTATTTCAGTTGTCATACACATCAACAGTTATTTGTTAATATAATAGTGCACATGGTAATGTTTCACTGTAGCTAAATCTGAAGTTGAATAGTATTTGAGTCTACAGGGCGCACACACACATATGAACATTGTCCTTTATTTGTCATTCATTATTTTTGTTATGTTTACAAACGTTGTAGATGAGGAGGACGAAACAGAAAGCACCATTCATTCAGAAAATGAATTGCTTCATTTTTGTTTAACTACAGAGCCAGTTGGTAAGTGAAATGTTCGCTTTGTTAGTTCGGAAGCCGGGATTACTGCTATTATTTTAATTTAATTAGCAATATGATTTATTGATATCAGGATTTTATATTATGAGTCTAAACAAATTAAATTCATCAATATACTTAGGATGTTGAATTATTTTTGTTACATCTTGAATCGCAGTTCATTGAATGCACGTGTCAACCTTTTTCGATTTGTAGATAAAAAACTGCAAGATCTCTACAAAGAGTTTAACAGATTCTCGTCCCATACTGCTGTGAGCGCAGTGTGATGATTGGCTGCGCTTTGATGTGAAAATAAAAAAAGTATGAAACCAAAAGTATGAACCAGCCATTTACTTTTTACTTTCACACTTCCAAAAAGATTTTGTATGAATGAGGCTGAAAAAAATCGATTTCAATCAAGGCATGCTTCAGCTTTAATTCGAACTTTATTTTTATAAACATTTCAAATTTTTTGCAGAATCCTCCTTTTGTAAGTAACTACCCATTTCTTCTTTTTTTCCATCTTTTCATTCGGAGATTCATTAATGCATTCCTTCTGGGGGGCGACACAATCTTTTCGACAAAATGAAGTTTTTGGACAACAGTTGGTTCTCGGAAACAACTTCTGGTGTGGGGGGAAATATTCAATTAGGATTAAAGCGGCAGCAGCATGCAGCTCTTTCCAGAATCGCGCGCGCTCGTTCCGCCAGCAAACGATTGCCCTGGGGGCAGACGATTCGCAACTCTTTTTCCATTTCTCTCATCTTTTCCACCCCTGCACCCCCCTTCCAAATAGTGGCGGGAAAAGACAGGCTTCGCGCCAATTCCTTCCCTGGGCCAATTTCCTGACTGAATGGATCGGCAAACGTATATGAAATTACGGGCAGAAGAGAGAGTTCCCCTTTTGTGAGAAAGCACCGTCATCGAGACAGCAGCACCATCCACTTGGATTTAGTCGACTGCCCTACACCCCCTCCGCCCACACACTTCGCGCCAATCGTAAAAATGAAAACGTTTTCGGGATCCACGCGCTCAGGGAGACAGTGGCCTGAAGCCCAGCAACTGCAATGCAGGGCCTGCAGGAAAAAACGAGCATTGAAGATTCTTCAGGACATACCAATGTAAATATGCAACAATTACAAATTACAAATGCATAAGGATTGTTTCGAATATTCTTTTCGATTACAAGATGTGCTGAAAATGTCTACAGGAAGATTCTGTCATTCTAAAATGCAAATTCACACATCATAAGTACTTATTCGAATGTTGCAAAAGTTATCTGGATCAAAATATGGGATCTTGCCTATTTTTTTCTTCAATTCTTACTATTAGTTCGCACTCTCCCTATATACATCTTGTTCAAATTTTCAATCGTTCATAAAATACTTTTTATTCATCTACTCAAGTTCAAATACATTTATTTATTTTTTTTATCTTGTAGTGGATGACACTGGATGTTAATACAGTTTTTTCAAATATTAATTCATTTATTCCATTTAATTCATTAATTTTAGGTTTTTTTAGATTTAAGTTGCATATATCTAATAATAGATGGTGCCAGGTGTAAGAAGAAAATTTCATCGTTATTTGTAAAGGAAAGTAGTAGGAAAAAAAAGTAGGAATTGACTTAGATTTTTTTTTATATTACTTGTTCCACCAAAGTTCAATGATGAAGAGAATTTTTAACAAAGCATTATATTCTTTCAACATAAAAGTAAAAGTTAATTTAGCTTAGTTAATTAGCTAAAAGTTAAAATCATTCAACCTTCTAAAATAACAATGCAGACAACTCAATTCTACTGAATGAGGAAATTTTAAAAAGCCAAAAAGTTGTTTCTTCACTTTTCTTAAAAAAACTTTTCCTCTTCTTCTGCGATATGCCGTCTCGATTTCAAATTATTTGAAATTAAAATATGTTTTTTCAAATTTCTTTAAACAAGTGTACTTTTTTCACTAATAAATCTCTCTTGAAACAAAGTCAATGTACCTATGATGTAGAAATTTTCTTCATTCCCATGAATAGATCAATAAGAAATTGCCGTGTGGTATTTTAATAATTTTATTAGGTTCTATTAAAAAAAACATCTTTGGAGCAGTTCCTATTAATATGATATTATGCGGCCTTATAATAGTGTTTATGTTTGCCTTACAATAATTGGGTTAAAATCGTGACTTTCATATTTTATTACGTGCTTCCGTGCGAATTTTCTAGCTGAGTAACATCGGTCAAATATCAATATGCAAGTAGATAAATTACAATTCTACTTAAAATTTTATCAAAAATAATTTTTACCAATAAAAACATTAAAACAACAAAATAACTTGTAAGGCAGGAATTCAGTTGAAATCAGACCAGTTTTTCAATACCCGGGAACTTAAGATCTTAACTCTAACCCTTTTCCGCCTCAGATTTTTGTACACAGAGAACTTCACACAAATGGCATGATTATTTTTTAATCAAGAAACAATGTGGTGAACAATATAATAGATCTTTTTCACTCAGAATCTGTTTTATCCTTTAAGTAATCTAAAGAAAATCATCACAGAAATTGGCCCTATTTAAGCTAAATACTCTTTTTCAATCTTCCTTTAATGGCTATTTTTGGTTGGCAAAATGTTATAGTTCAAATAAATATTCTTTTGAAATATTTAGAAAATTCATCCAGGGAAACAACTAACAATTCTTGTAGTAAAAAGCACTTATTCTTAATTGGTAAGTAGCCATATACCAAATGAAATCAATCAGAAACAAAATTGATGAAAATAGACTTTCAAAAAAGGAAATATCACATCCATGAATATACTGTATATCGTGGAAAGTTAATGAACCAAACTTTCTGTTCACGAAAGAGGTACCTGATTAAGAAGGATACTTTGGCAAGAATTCAGGACAGTTAATTCTTTTTTTATAATGCATAATTTTAAAGTATAATTATAAAAAATTTCAGTGTAAACTGAGAAAATTGGACTTGAGGAGATTTAGAGATAAACAAAAATTGAATTCTGTTAAGTAGTTGTTCTTTTGTATGATGTTACTGAACCGACTAGGAATAACAGGTATGTGCAGTTCACCATTTTCTGCAACCAGATAAAAAAAAATCTTCTTTTGTGATTTATACTATAGTTCGAAACACATTGCTAGGGAAGATTCACAATTATATGCGAATGGAATCTTTTACTTCTAACTGATTGGTGATATCATAAATGCTTTTTTCTGAGCTATTCTAAAAGCTAAAAGGTATAGATTATGAATTCCTTTGTATTCCTTAAAATATAGTCACACAATTTCTAACAAGTATTGTACAATAAGATGGACTCACGCCTGATATCATAATTAATATGCTGATGATTTAAAAATCGTTAATTGTTCTGAAAAGAAAACCCACATAACGACTTAGTGGTGACTTTTGGGAAATTTTTTCTTTTCTTCGCAAGATATTACTGAATCGACTAGGAATAACAGGAATGTTCTCAGAATGCCACCATTTTCTGTAACCAGATAAAAAAAATCTTCTTTTGCGATTTACACTATAGTTCCAAACAAATTGCTAGGAGAGATCCAAAAATATAATTATTCTCAAAGCTAAAACTTCGTATCCTGGCGATGGCATGGATGTTTGTTAGTGGTTCGGAATCCACTTTAAACTGTAAGTTCCGGTCTAATTAGCCGAAAGTGTGCACAAAATGGATTAATAACTCCTATGTATTCCTTAAAGTATAACCACACTCATTTCTAACAAGTATTCTAGAATTAGATGGCGTCACGCCGAATATCATAATTGACATGCTGATGACTTACAAATCGTTAATTGTTCTAAAACACATACACACACACATCACGACTTAGTGGTGACTTTCGGAAAATCTTTTTCTTCATAAAAAATCTCATGACTTGCTATGTACCCCTTTCCAAATTTTAACACTTTTGTTCAGATATGCTACATTTTATGAGAACGACTTGAATTATGACTAGCGTGAACTCTGAAGCATGATACAAATGAGACATAGATCGGATCGATTGATCATCGGAAAGATTGGAAAATCTTTTCTTGTCTTCATAAAATATCTCATTGACTTGTTATGTACCCCTTTCCAAATGTTAACATTTTTGTTTTGATGTCCTACATTTTATAAGAATGACTTGAATTATGCATGATTATGCTTTATACCATGCTTTGAAGCATGATATAAATGAGACATTCTTCATTTTGAATGAGACGCCGTTTTGTGTCTCGTAGGATGAACATTTTTTTTTTTTTTTTTTCGTGTGTCCTTGTTGATTCGCCGCAACAGATCTAATGGATGAGTCATTTGCCGGGGCGTGTGTGACTCGCAGCTCTCGAGTGATAAGAGAGAGTGGACCTGATAAAACTTTCTCCGCCCCGGAGTACGCCCTGGGTGCCCTCATTTGCCGCCCTCTCTGCCTCTTCGCAGAACTTTTTTCGCCATGCTGATAGGTGGTACGCTTTTTTTCTTTCCTTCCACACACCATTTCTGGTACTGGTTCTGGTATTGTCCGCCAGCGAACTGAGGAGGAAGGATCTTCGGTATTTTCTTACTGCGAGCAAAGGAGATGAGCTCTTTCTGATGGAAGCACATTGTTGTTAACTGAGGGTCTTGGGGTGGCTTTCTATTTTTATTTAAACCCTGCTTTCCAAACACAATGCGTTACCGCATTACGAATCGGTAAATAACTGTTTAGTTTTGTATGCTTTTAGTATTTATAGTTTAATGCGTAATGAATTTTGAATGCAAATCCACCTGGAACATAATTATTTACAATAATATCCTGAAATTATGCAAAAAATGGGTAGGATGAAAATCGCTTAAATTGGTATTCAATTTTGCATATAAAATCATATAAATTTTGCTTAGATCACACTGATTGAAAAAATGGTCGAGGAAGAAAGTGCAGTTAGACTTTTATTGGCAGAATTATAAAAAAATTTCACTTTTATCTTCATAATAAAACTTAAAATTAAAAAATTCGGTATATATATATATATATATATACTGAATTGATGGATAGATAAATATATGTAATGCTGAAAATTTTCGGCAATCAAAACACACTAGAATGAACAAAATTTATAGAGAAAATTAAAAAAAAAACAAATGGGGAAAAGATTCATAAGAAAAGGAGTAAACAGAGTGGATAAGAATGAAGAAAACATGAACACTCACTGTGAACTAAAATCTCCTTTTATAAGTTCTCTTCACATAGAAGAGACAAATTAAGTGATTCTACTGTGAATATTATTTTGATTAGTGAAACCAAAATAAGAAAACTATAAACGAAATGAATATTTAAAAATAGACTACTCGAAAACGGAAGAAAGCAAGAGAAACACTGATACTAGTGGGGTCAAATGAAAAACACCAGCACCGCTTGACTCCGAATTCACTTAAATCGTGTTTATTACTGTACTACAGTAAAATGGTAAAATAACTCATGGCTTCACATTTTACATTATTGCTATTTTTTTCCTTCTAATGCAGCTGGCAAACACTTAGACAGCTGTCTTGGATGCCTTAAGGCAAGCGCTGCACCGACGTTACTCACTTAGCACTATCCGGGAGGTGCGTGTAGCTTGAAGATAAGCTACGTACTCGGAGTAACACTATCGCGCAACGCTCCTGTTAGACCGGGACCTACGGTTTCAAGTGAATTCCAAACCACTACAAACATCCATAGCACACGCCGGAACTCGAACCCTACCGAGCGCAAGAGCGCTAGCCATTCGGTCGTCAGGCCCCTACATTATTGCTATTGAAGGCCTTTCAAAAATCGCTTTACAATTATTCAACTCCTAGAAGTTCAAGCATGACCATTAAAATTGGTAGCAATACAATTAAATCTATCTGTATTTTGTACAAATACGATGTTTGTGTCTGAATAAAGAGAAGTTAATGCCATTCACAATCAGGTGAGTCGTACTGAATGATTTCTATACCTCGCGTCTCGTTCTTTCAGATAGAAACATTATCCTCTTGGCATCCGTTTCAGGGCGGTTGGCGAGCGCCCAGTTGGCTGGCGATATTGCAGCAGCCATTCATAAAGCGTCTCCGCCATATTTTTTTTGTGTGTGTTTTGGTTGCAAATGAGTGAATTGTCGAGGACATAATTCTTTTGTTACTCACAAAAATGCTATTTTGTGTCGAGGGTAGTAGTAGTAGTGCTTTCATTGAAATTCATCCTGCTTGTTCACTTCTTGTTCAGTGTTCTAGTTACATACAAACTAGATATGCGTTGAAACCATAGAAAATATCAATAAATAATAAATACATAGTTGTTTTTTTTTGGAAGCAAAAGCAGTAACAAAGCTGTTTTATAACACTTTCTGACTTGGTGAATCTTCTCGAAGCAAGGTTCTAATTTTCATTACGAAAGGAAGTTATTTCTGACAGAGAGTGTCAGAAATACTGATGCCAGGGGTGGCCAACCCAAATGATCTTGCGGGCCACTTTGGAAATGCATCATAACACCACGGGCCGCATGTCAAATTATATATTCCTATATTAATATATAGGGATTATAATTTTATAGATTAGACTAGACTCACTATTATATATTAGATTTAGACACACTGTAGACATTTTTTTGGAGTGAAACATTGAAACATAATGAGTTGCTATTATTGTGTTTACTATTATTCTTGCATGTAAACATAGATAATAGAATAAAAGTGATATTCAACGAACATTGCAAAAAAGTGTATAACACTAAAAATGAAATACAAAAAAAATATATAAATACAAATGAAATAAAAAAAATGAAATCATTAAAAAAATATTTATTTTACTAGGGCGATATTTGTCTGCGCCACAAAATTATTTCAAAATTAAAGTTAATCTTTTCTCATCATTTCGATAGTTCATTTTTGAATAGATGGATGCACGCATGATGTATTTTTTTAATACCTTGGTTTTTAACCCTTTAGCCATTATAAAATGAATATATTTTGTAAAAGTGTGATACATCGCACGGGCCGGAAAAACGTTCAAGGCGGGCTGTGGGTTGGTTACCCCTGACTTATGCTATATAAAACAGTATTAAAAAGCAAATCGAAGAATATTGAAACAATACCTATGATCCAAATAGCAAGAAAGGATTTTCTGATTTAAATATAAATATGTATATCCTTCGAGTATCCGCAATTTTGTTATCATATTTATTCAGTAAACTTTCCTTTTGATTTCTAAGTATTAATGTATTTGATGAAGTCAAGATTGAATCTATCAACGATCTGAATTAATTTCAAAAAATATGTGAACCCTTTAGAAAAGAGGATAAAAAAATAAAGACAACGAAATAAATAAAATTTCTAACTAATCTAAAACGATTCATTCAATCCATCCTTTTTTTCTAATGAAACTTACTTATCCAAGCTGGCTTTGGTCGAGATTTTCCGAGATCAATACACACCAGCATTAGTTTGGGTTCAGTTGTGGCAACTCGACTAATGATAGTGAAACAATGATGATAAATAACGAGAAGAAACTCTCCCTAATTAAATGCCGCTTTTTGTTGTTGTCGTTGGGGAAGGGAGATCTCTTATTACAACTCCAGCAGTTCGCACTCGTATCACGCTCCTTTTGAAATGCTCAACACTAATTGAAACATCACGATTATTTTTATGCAAGGGAACCAATTAAATACATACACTGAAGTGACAAAAGTCATGAGATAGCAATATATAAATTTTCAGATGGCAGTAGCATCGCGTAGAACAGGTATAAATGCGCAGTGCTTTTTTCGTCAAATAACAGCAGAAATCAATGTGGGACGTACAAGGGACTTGTCTGTTAGAACAGTGCGGAGAAATTTGGCTTTCTTGGGCTATTCCAGCAGAAGACCGACTCGAGTGCCTTTACTGACAGAACGACATCGCATGCAGAGACTTTCGTGGGCACGTGAGCATATCGGTTGGTCCCTAGATGAATGGAAAACCGTGGCCTGGTCCGATGAGTCACGATTTCAGTTGGTAAGAGCTGATGGTAGGGTTCGAGTGTGGCGCAGACCCCACGAAGACATGGACCCAAACTGTCAGCAAGGCACTGTTCAAGCTGGTGGTGGCTCCGTAATGGTGTGGGCTGTTTTTTCATGGCATGGACTTGGTCCTCTGGTGCGACTGGACCGAACATTGACTGGAAATGCTTTTGTTCAGCTACTTGGAGATCACTTGCAGCCATTCATGGACTTCATGTACCCAAACAACGATGGGATTTTTATGGATGACAATGCGCCATGTTACCGGGCCACAACTGTTCGCGATTGGTTTGAAGAACATTCTGGACAATTCCAACGAATGATCTGGCCACCTAGATCGCCCGACATGAATCCCATCGAGCATTTATGGGACATCATCGAGAGGTCTGTTCGTGGCAAAAATCCTGCACCATCAACGCTTTCACAATTATGGACGTCTATCGAGACAGCATGGCTCAATATTGCTGCAGAAGACTTCCAACGATTTGTTGAGTCCATGCCACGTCGAGTTGCTGCACTTCGCCGGGCGAAAGGAGGGCCGACACGATGTTAAGAGGTATCCCATGACTTTTGTCACTTCAGTGTATTTATAGTCTGCTCATTCACAATGTATCTACTTCCACAGTAAACTATATTTATTGAATGTATGCAATGAATTTTATGATTAGAATTGCCATAATTTTAAAATTAGTATTTGCTATAACAATAATTATATAGAAGATTTTTCAATAATTTGTTGTACTGATGGCAGTGAAATAAATAATAAAGTTTATGCCATCTATTAAAAGGACCATGAATCAGAATGTCATCACTACATAATTCGTAACGAGCATAGAATGTTTATGCATCATATTTGCATTAGACGGGGTAAAACGGTTCGTATTCAAAATGTCAAATTTGTGCGCGTACGTTTCTTTAGAATCAATGAAAAATATTGCATAGTACAAGAATATTATATTGTTAGTACTCAAAAACCCTTAGTATGTTTAACTCAACTTATAATCTTATTTTTGCATTCTTTCGTTGTCAAACAAGAATATTTGGCAATGAAATAGCTGGCTGGCTTGCTGAAGAAGCCACCAAACGAGACATTGAGATTAATTGAGATATGTAGTTAATTAATAATTAATTAAAAAGCAGTATTAATGTTAATATACCACTACTACACTACACCACATCGCTGTGCCTAGAGCTGAGTTGCCCCTTTACAGTTTGGGAATGATGTTGGTGAGAATTCTGATTGGGCTCTGTGACGCTGTACGGTCCTACGAGATCGGGACCTACAGCTTAAAGTGGATTCCAAACCACTACAAATATCCATGGCACCGACGGGACTCGAAACCGATACCTGTGGTACCGAGCGCCAGTGCGCCAACCACTCGGCCATCAGGCGGTCCCAATGCTAATATACCAAAATCTTACTTTAAAAAGACACGACCCATAATCTATGGAATTCATTATATATGCTGCCCTCTGTCCACCTACCATAAAAAGTACTTTCCTTCTGTTCCCTAAAGGGTTAGCTCTCAACCATTTGTTTTTATTAGTTTCAGAATCACTCAATTTATGAGTGGACTTGGCAATTTTAATTCCTATTTAAACAAAATAAACAACGTTCAACTAATCTTTTCATCTACAATGTAGGTGGAGTATAGAATTGATCGCATTGTTTTTAGCTTCTCTAGGCTTGAATATACTAGAAAATTTTTAATTAAACTCCAGAAAGTCATATGGCCTCTAAAATTTCGTCAATCTGTTAATAAGAAGCCTTTTTTTATAGCATTTTGTAAACTTGTTCTTCTTTTGATGCTTTCTTAAATCTCTTCTTATTTCTCCTCTTATCTCATTTATGATACCTCTTTTCTGTAATGCCATGCTTACTTTTAAATTTGCCCTTTATTTGAGGTTCTAATTATTTTGTCATTGATTTGCTTGTTACTTACATCAATGTGTGATATTTTGCGGTACATGAGGATTTCTTGTAAATTTCAATAAAACAAGTAATATAAAAAAAGAGAATTCCTACTTTTTTTTTCACTCTATTGCAGAAAGTCCTTTATAAAGAATTTCCATTCATTTTTTGAAATTTATCTGGCGCCATCTATTGGTAGATTTATGCTTAAATCTAAAAAAAAACTAAAATTAATTAATTAAATTGAATTACTGAATTAATATTTGAAAAAACTGTATTGTCATCCACTACAATCTCAAAAGAAAAATGTATTTGAACTTGAGTGGATGAATAAAGAGTATTTTATGAACGATTGAAAATGTGAACAAGATATATAGAGGGAGAGTGTGAGCTAATAGTAGAAATTGAATAAAGGGGCCTGAATGGCCAAATGGCTAGCTCTCTGGCGCTCGGTACCACAGGTCCCGGCGGTGCCATGGATGTTTGTAGTGGTTCGGAATCCACTTTAAACTGTAGGTCCCGGTCTGTTAAGCCCTCGTGAGACAGAAGATGACCGTAGAGCGACAAACCAAACCAAACAAAATAAACTATGCTCAACTAATCTTTGCAACTATACAATGTGGGTGGAATATAGAATATCGATCACATTACTTTTAGCTGCGCCAAGCTTGAATATCCTAGCAAAATTTTAAGGAAAGAGCTAACACTCCAAACAGTCATATGGAATCTAAGATTTCGTCAATTTGTTAATAAGAAGCCTTCTTTTACAGCATTTTGCAATTTCGTCAATTCTTATTTTGATGCTTCTCTTCTTATTTCTCCTCTTATCTCATTTATGATATTTCTTTTTTGTAATGTCATGTTTACTTTTAAATTTACCATTTATTTGAGATTCTTATTATTTTGCCATTGATTTGCTTGTTACTTTCTTCTACTAGTATGATCCTCATGTGATATATCGTGGTACACGAGGATTTCTTGTAAATTTCAGTAAAAAAAGTATTGCAATACGTAATATGTCTTCGGCTTTTTTACGCGGCCAACGAAATTAAAAACATTCTTCCACGTCTTCTCAAGCAAGATATTACAGATTGACCATTTATGGTGAGAAATTTTTTTCTTTTATTTTTACTCCAGGATCCGGGCAGCTTCACTATGATGGATGACTTATGCCTGACAAAACTCGGAAAACACTCATCATGTAATAGGAATGGATACGAGATGCTGACATATTTGACGCCATGCACAGTGCAGCGGACCTCTTTTCTTCACATTGATTTCAAATCATTACTTGCCAGACCACAAATTCTTTACTGCTGAGTTTAATGTGTTAGTGCTTCCTATTATGTGATGTACATTATGCCTTTCCTATTATGTCCTGTAAATTATTAATGAGCGAATTATTGCATGGCAATTTGCTCTATACATATTTTGTATTCATGTCAGCAGTTTTCAAATTTTACTTAAATATGTCTGCACATTTAAAAAAAATGAACAAAGAATAATGTTCTAATGTTAATTAAGAAGAATGATGTTACAATGAAGAATGATGTTTACAATGAACAAAGAAGGTCTGTACAAAGAAAATTTTTCTTCTTTACGCAAGCAGTGCAATGGGCATAAAAAGCTGTGCAAATAGCATAATTTTCCGATGAACAACGAAGAAACACTAAAAAGAAAGGAAAAAAAAAAAAAATCCGCGTGGGAAATAGCAGATTCATCACACTCCCAGCTTATCCTAAATGACAGCATTTCTCAGTTTGACATCAGCTTTATTTCACATCAAGACCGAATCTGACAACTTCAAAGAGACAGCCTTCAAAGTATTTAAATCTATTTCACTGAATAATCGATATAAAACATTTATATCTTACATATTATTTACAGGTTTAGGATCTTTCGAATCGCTTTAAAAATTTTACGATATTACTTGCTTAGTTCTTCATGGTAATCTAAAAGCAGATGTTTAATAAAAATAAAATTCACTCCTAAATGGTGCTTCATCAAATTTAAGCCTTTTTTTAATCTGAAAAATAACTTCTTTTCTTAAAAGTGACAAAATAAAATGTTGCAGAAAATTGTAAAAAGAATATTATAGAGATAACAAAAAGGAAAGTTATTTAAAAAGAAAATTTACTTTAATGACTTTTTGAATACTTTTAAGTATTACAAAAAAGATTATTCAGAATTAAAAGACGATGCACATTTATTTTTACACAAACGCGTTATTTAAGAATATTAGGTTGTACAAATATAAGGTTGTACCACATGAAATAAATTTTCGAATATACAGATTTTTAACAGATCGCAAACACAAATTGTTTCAATCTATTTAATCAAAATGTGATCCATCTGCAGTAATGAACTTCTGCCATCGATTACAAAGCATTTTATGACAGTTTCAAAGAAATCCTTTGATTTAGAGTCAATAAATCCAACGAAAACTGTTGTGACAACTTCTTTATTCACACAGCGTTTGTTCTTTAAAAATGATTTGCGAATAAAAAATAAATGTTTAAAACGAATTAATGTATAGAAATTGCTGACAGTAGCAGATAAGTCTGGTGAACACGATGGATGAGGCAGAATTTCAAATTTCAACTCGTTAAGTTTTTGGGATATGTCATGTGAAACATCATGTCTTGATTTATCATAAAGAATAATGCCTTCCCGATTCACCAACACCAGTTCTAATAACAATTTGTTAATAATAGCATTGTAAGTTTCTCATTATATGATAATTGGCAGCACAATGTTCAGCATAGGAATATTCACAAAGTAGCCTAAAAAATAATACCTTTCCGATTCGTCAACACCAGTTTTAACAACAATTTCTGATGCACAATATCAATTTGTTAATAATATCGTTGTTAAGTTTCTCATGATATAATAATTGGCAGCACAATGTTTCAGCATAGGAATATTCCCAAAGCAACCTGGAGACCACCTAATGGAACTCACAATAACTAAATAAATCATGTGTTGATTGACTCTAGACATATTTCTAGCCTCATGGATGAGAGAACTTACAGAGGACCAAATATAGATTCTGATCGCTCTCTAGTGATCTGCAAATTTAGGGAAAGGTTCTCTCTAGCAAGGTTTGGTTTGGTTTGTCGCTCTACGATCATCTTGTGCACACCAGAACCAGTAGGTCCAGGTATAAACAGACCGGGACCTACAGTTTAAAACGGAACCACTAGCCATTTAGCCACCAGGCTGCTTCTCTAGCAAGGAGGGTGGGAAAAGTCTGCCCTGTAATGAAGCTGAAAAGAGCCTAAAATTTGTAAAGAATATTGAATTCTGCTATTAAATGAACATATAGAGAATGAAAAGTGGCAATTATAAAAAAGTCTATAATCAATAGCTAATGCGTTGATAGGTGAAGAGGAGAGGTCTAAGAAAATTGACTGAATGCTAATTTGAGGAATGCTAATGAAGTTAAAAATAGGGCAGCTTCCCAAAGTACATCTTCTCAGATGTACTTTGGAACTGAATCAATTAAATTTAATTACTGAATTAATATTTGCAAAAACTGTATTAACATGAAGTGTCATCCACTACAAGTTCAAAAAAACTGCATTTGAACTCGAGTGGAATGAATGAAAAGTATTTTATGAACGATTGAAAATGTGAACAAGATCTATATAGGGAGAGTGTGAGCTAATGGAAGGAATTTAAAAAAACTTAAAAAAACAGAAAGTTCCCAAAAAAACAGTTTAACTGCTAACACAAAACACTGTAATACAACCTTCAACTGAATCTACTCATTTGTCTGGTACTCTTCAACATTTGGAATCGAACATTCTCCCTTTTGCGCGGAGGGTGGTCTCGCCACCCTTTTTCTCCCGGTCACCAGGCGAACAAAACTGACAGAAGAGTCTACCTTCGCGCGGAAACACAATTAGCGTGACCCAGAGCTCTGAATGTGATGACTTCATTTAGCACTCGACTCACCGATTAGCCGATTCGATCCGAGCGGCCTTCGTCACCTGCCCGTTGCTTGGGAACGGTGCAGTTATTTCGGACGCCGAGTTAACATGTTACGGAACACACTTTCACTTTCAGTGTTGTCATACTTAACACGACAAATGTGAAAGGATTAGGCCAACTTCCAAATAGTGGGGGTTCTACTCATTGTCGCGCGTGCCTGGCAGAATGGCTTGCACTCATAGAGTAGTAATGCTACTGTGTCTAAAAAGTAAGACCAATTTTCAATTTAAAATTCCGAGGGCTTATAGAATTTCAAAATTTAACGTCAAAATATTCATTAGTGTTTGAGTAACGCTTGGCTTTGTGAAACGCTAAAACTGATTCCTGCGATTTTTGAAATGTCCGAATGAATCGAGCATAGAACTTGCATTCCATTTTGTTTGCGGAAAAGTATAGAATGTTGCAGAAGGCATTCGGTGAGTATTCCTACGGAAAGAAATTTTTACGAGTGCTATAAAACAGTTCAAAGAAGGCAGAGAACGTGTTCAAGAAGAACAGTCCTCTGGTCGACCACCAACCACAACCGACGAAGTTCACTTCCAAGAAATTAAAGATTTGGTGCTTGCAAACCGTCGATTTACAATTAGAGACCTTGCTGATGATCTTGGAATTTCAAAAGGATCGGTCCATTCCATTTTGTGCCTCAAACGCGCTCAAATCTCGATTGGTACCGAAAACAGTGACTGATTCTTCGTGACATTTTCGAAAAAGAATGAATCCCATATTGTTCCACAACCACCGTATTCCCTAAACTCAAAAGACCTCTCCGGGGACATCGTTTTGAGTCGATTGAAAAGATTCAACGTGAATTACCGCGCTTTGAAGGCCATCGCCGCCGATGACTTTTCAGCGTGCATTGAGGATTGGAAAAAAAGTTGGCATAAGTGCATTGTGTCCAGAGGGGATTGCTTTGAAGGCGATGAAAATAAATTCGGAAGAATAAATGAAGAGTTTTTGAAAAAAAATAATTGGGCTTTCTTTTTGGGCTCAGTAACATATGATATAGCGCTCTTAGGGGTTGTCGGTTTGGGGAAAATATGATCCTCACGCGATTTTTGCAATCGGCATTGTACTCTTCCAGGAGTGACATAATGGCTGGTCACTTTCAGAGTCTCTGTGCCATTCATTTTCACGAGTTTGGTGTTATTTACTCACGCTTCAGATGAAAAACGAAATTATATTGCACTCTTTTAGAATTAGTTTTAGGCATTTATTTAAGGATTTTTAAGTTTAACAGATGAGATAATAGTTTGGCAATTTTTGCCAACAATCTTTACTATTGGTTATTGCCATGTTGTTGTAGCGAAGGGAGAAGATATTTCATCATTCAATAATTTTCAAAAGAAAAGGTTCAGGGTTTTTTTAAAAGCTGTCAATATATGTAAATTTAATTTTACTAAATATTTAACATTTACATTGTATTAATGAACTACCTTATTTAATATTTTTCTTCCAAAATGATTAAAAAATATGATATTCATTTATATGACATAAACAAAATAGTATTTCTTGCATCAATTTATTTTAAATAAGCACACAGTTGAATAACTGTATGACTTGAGAAGAAGAATTTCAGGCATTTCTTGGAATTTATTCAGAATAGCTTACGCTTTCTGAATAAATGCGCTGAGGGAAAAGAAGCCAAGCGTCTATAAATCACCAACACTAGTACGAAAAAGACGTTTGCATCCGACTTAATCTTCCTTTACAATAGGGGGACGCGCTCTATTTTATTATTACTTTATGGTGAGAATGGAGAAAAATTCGGTTTCCGACAATGCTTTTGACAGATGCTTTGCTCACTGCTACAATGGAGATTGTGACATAGTATTTCGCGTCGATATGTGGACATCCTGGTTGGAGTTTCTTTTTGTACAGGTCACTCAAATGCTTTCTCCCCAACTTGCCTAGGAGCCGGAGTGGCCAGTTGGCCGAGTGGCTAATTCTCTGGCCCTCGGTACCACAGGTTTAGGGATTGAGTCCCGGCGGTGCCATGGGGGTTCGGAATTCACGTTAAACTGTAGGTCCCGGTCTGTTTAGCCCTCGTGTGCACAGGATGACCGTAGAGCGACTAACCTAACCCCAACTTGCCTGGAGAACAACGTCATGCAAGACGCAACGATGTCACCGAATGCCAAGTGATCAAACAGCTTAGCAACTTCCTAGGAGGAGTTGAAATTTAATCTCCTCATCTTTGGAAAGTGCTGGCAAAACTTATTACCAATGAGTTCTCAGAATCATTATAAGAAGCGAATATCGATGATAACATCATAAATGAAAAACCAAATCGAGTTATTAAGATTTCCAACAAAATCTGCTGATGTAGCTTCCGAAGTTAATTCCTCAGAATCAGAACATGCAGCAGTTCAATTCTCGGTTGAGAATATGTAACACATTAAAAATGTGCGTGTTTCAGTTTTTTTCTGGAGTGTTTTCTCTTTGATGAAATTGGCAGCCTGATGCCAATTGGCTAGCTCTCTGGCCTTTGTACCATAGGTTTCAGTTTCAAATCCTGGCGATAGCAGGGATATTTGTTAGTAGTTCGGAATCCACCTTAAACTGTAGGCCCCGGTCTAATTAGCCTAAAACGAGCACAAATTGTCCAGAGTGACAAAGTTAGCCTAAATGTTGAACAAAGTGACAAGAATTAGCCTAAATATGCACAGAGTGACAAACTTAGCCTAAATGTACACAGAGTGACAAACTTAGCCGCAATGTGAAACAAAGTGACAGAATTAGCCTGAATGTGCACAGAGTGACGGAATTAGCCTAAATGTGAAACAAAGTGACAGAATCAGTCTAAATGTGCACAGAGTGACGGAATTAGCCTAAATGTGCACAGAGTGACAAACTGAGCCTAAATGTGAAACAAAGTTGTGTTTGTCAGTAGTTCGGAATCCACCTTAAACTATAGGCCCCGGTCTAATTAGCCTAAAATGTGCACAAATTGACCAGAGTGTCAAACCAAACCAAATGTGCACAGAGTGTCAAAGTTAGCCTAAATGTTGAACAAAGGGACAGAATTAGCCTAAATATGCACAGAGTGACAAACTTAGCGTAGATGTGAAACAAAGTGACAGAATTAGCTTGAATGTGCACAGAGTGACGGAATTAGCCTAAATGTGAAACAAAATGACAGAATCAGTTTAAATAGAGTGATGGAATTAGCCTAAATGTGCACAGAGTGACAGAATTAGCCTAAATGTGCACAGAGTGACAAACATAGCCTAAATGTGAAACAAAGTGACAGAATTAGTCTAAATGTGCACAGAGTGACCGAATTAGCCTAAATGTGCACAGAGTGACAAACTTAGCCTCAATGTGAAACAAAGTGACAAACTTAGCCTAAATGAGAAACAAAGTAACAGAATTAGCCTAAATGTGCGCACAGTGACAAACCAAACCAAACCTTTGATGAAATTTTCCCTTAAAATTACACTGACGCTCTCTAGGCCCGCCAACTGCGCGAGGGTGGACTTGCACCCCCTTCGCTCGGAGCGCTCGTTCTCTGCTGCAGGCGATCATCACCGCGACGACCGACCCGCGCGAGCACCCTTCCACCCCCTCCTTCCCTCCTGCACCCAATGGAATTTTCTGGAACATCGCGGCAAATGGGTCCATCTCGGAGACCGGGAGAGAGAGGGGGAGGGCATAATAATACAAAAAGGGGGAATCTTTGGCAAGGGGTGGAAAGAATATCTGTCGAAGAGTTCCTGACTATTAATGAAACTAATTTCTGGGATCGGCCCTTGCACATAAAGAAGACAAGAGTGGAAAAAACTTTCTTCTTCCAAATGGCAGATCGTTTCTTTTAAGAGTTATTAAAGAACAATAGTTTTGGGGACTTGCAGGAGAGAAAAGTTTTTTTTTTCATCCTGAATCTCCGGGAAATATCATAGCGGCGAGAGCGGTTTTTCTATATCCAAAAAAGAAGCATTTCCAGGGGACGGTTACGGTTAGTTGGTTCGCCCGGCGAATAAATCTCACCTCTCACAGATGGAATCGCTACAGAAGTTTTAACGAGAAAAAAACCAAGAGGGGTGTAGGGTGTAGGGAGCGCCCCATTAGCGCCGCCCAATCGGAACGGGGCTGCTCCAGCTAATAAGTTTCGGTTTTGAATGACAAAGGGTTAAATGTGGATCCGTCGCACTTAAACACTTTTGCTCGGAAAGGCCTTCCGGAAAAGGCACCCTGTCCTGTTTTTTTCCTTCTTTCCTTTCTCTTGGACCCAGCATCAGGGTGCTGGTGCGGAAAATGATGGAGACAGAAGAAGATGTAAAAAACACTTTTCAATTATCCACAGCAGAAATGGGAGAATCATCATTCAAAGAACTCAAATATCATTTATTTCAAAAGGAATCCATTTTCCCGTCTCGGTCATTTCAGCGCATTTATAATAACAATACTCGTAAGAGTCTACACTTGGTGCATTCAAGTTATTAATTTTTTTATTATTATTATTATGGTAATTATGAAAGAACTTCTTCTATTTAGTGTTTTATTTAATAGTGTTGTCTAGTGCGAAACATCTAAATCAATGTGGTTTGAAACATAGTTAATCAAAAAGTAATATACAGTAGAACCTCTTTAAGTCGAACCTCGATAAGTCGAAAACCTCCAAAACTCGAAAACATTTTTTGTTACCTTCCCTTTAAGCCTCAAAACCTCCATGACTCGAAATTTCAACCCTCTATAAGTCGAAATAATTATTCAATTCCCACAAGCCATTTTGGTACATATTTTCCCTCCATAACTCGAGAAAAAAAAATTGGACCTCTGTATCTCGAACATTAGCAATATTTGATTTTACAACCTTTACAACTCGATCATTTGAAATTATTTCGAAATTATTTTGATTTTTTTATAGTAGAACATAATATAACTTTTAAGTTGCAAATACACATGTTTATTACCACTGTAACTTAAATTTTTATTTATTTTAACTCTCAAACTCAAAATAAGTTAGAAAGAATCTAGACCTCTACAAGTCGAATATTTCCTTACAAAATCCACGTAAGTCCATAAGTCTAAAACTCTGTAACTCGAATTATTTGGTGTCTCCCTTGAAGTTCGACTTACAGAGGTTCTACTATATATATGTTATATATATATATATATCTATATATATACAGATAGAAATGCTCGAAACTCTCGAAATCATTCTTTATAAAAGTTTTTTTTTCCTGCACCAAACTGCAGCGATATCCACCAAAAGAACTCTAGCAGCCCAATAAAATTTAGCATTCGTAAAGTTGTCAGAGTTAAAAGTCATAAAAGCCAAATGCAGTGCACGTTGCCAAATGTAAAAGGTCCATGGCTTCACCCGACGAGCACAGAGGACAGACATCATGACACCCATGCGGATGCAAGTGTTTATTGAGAAAATCAGGTTGTGTCGAGAGTCGGAGATATGCTGTAAAAACTGCACGGGGCATGTTCATTGGGATGGGTGATGAAACAAGTGTATTCCACGTTTTGTCAGTTGAATGGAGTTTGTAAGTTTGTTTTAAGGGTCTGTCTATTTTCTTCTTTACCACAGAACTAAATTGATGAAAGGACGAAGGAAATTGCGGCTGTGGTAACTTATCTTTATAAAAGTGAATAGATTAAAGAACTTAAAAAAAAAAAAAAAAAAATAGAGGCCTCGTGAATGTTGTATGAGAATCGCCCTCCTAAAAAATACTGGAGAGATTCGATATATTTTGTCATAACATTTTGTCGATACATTTTGCCTCGTGAATGTCTTATGAGAACACTCCCTCCCCCCTCCTAAAAATAATGGTGAGAGTTAGTTCGATACCATTCGATACATTCTGTCATAACACCCTTTTTCACAGCAATGTCTGCATTTTTATCATGTGTAAACATGATGTTATCCTGGTTAGGGGTTCGCGACGGAATCCAAAAAGTGCAGCAAGCAAATAAAACTCCATCGCAAATTTGCAAATTTTGGCGGAAAAATGGTAATTTGGTCCCCTTAACTCTTGAAATGATTCATGAATAACGTTAATCTTCAGGAATTTTCTGGAGAATTTGGCTTTTGCTTGAAGAGTTTTTGTAGTATGGTTTTAAAGCAATTTTCTCGTCTTGGCATGGGATGCTAAGCAATTGTATATCCAAGAGTTATAAGTACTCGTAGTGTGTTGATCAATTCTTTCTTCTTGAAGTTTCCCATTTATCGCTTTTGGCATTTTCCCATGCCTATTGAACTGTATAGTGCTTCTTATTGCATTTGGAATACTTCATTTATGCCCTAATTTTCAAACTTTGATATATTCTTTTGGCTATTGAATGTGATGTTTCTTGTAGAATTTGGAATAATTCTTCATTTGCGATGACATTTATCTTACTTTTGTATATTTTTTAGAGATTCTTGAACAATTTATTCTTCATGAAGTTCTTGATCAATACAACATTGCTATATTCATGTGGCTATTTGAATTTGGCCCTTCTTGTACTATTCCAATCAATTGATTCATATATCTCGTGCATTATTAAACATTGGCACATTCCTGAGTTTATTCATCTGTTCTCCAATGTCCACACATGATAAGTTGAAATTTGCCGAGCAGATTTCAATTTTTTTTACCAGCTGAAATCAAACCACATGCGCTGCCATGAGCAAGGCAAATTATAAATCACAAATCGAAGTTCTTATTTCTTTAACGAAGAATTTCGAATTCAATTCTCTCACTCGATAGAGTATATCGGCTCCGCGAGGGGATCTCTCTCTCCAAATACGTCAACCCCCCAGACTGCAACTGAAATAATGTGGAGTCGGGAAAGAATGCGGCTAACAAACCGACTGTTTCGGTGCGTTCGAAGGGCGTTTGGAATGTTGCCCAGGAGAAATGGGGTCGAGAATTAAAAATGCCCATCCATTTGCCCGCTGCCTGCAGATTCTCATTGGAGACACTGTGTCACTGCAGGGTCTGTTGCCAGGTTGCGAAGGGAAGCAAAATTTCCTCAACGCTGAACGAGAACAGCCAGTTCATTTAAAATAAATTATACCTAACTGTTATGTGGAGTTCAAGTTGCGCAATGTGCCACTTTATGTGCTTAGTGTAGCTTTGTAAATTGTGTAGTACTTTCCACCAAGCAGAGTTATCCGTTGGGTATTTATTGTTTCAGATAAAACCTACTACTCCGAGGCGAGTAAATTAGAGAAGCTCATTCAAAATCTGTGGTAAAATTTATATTACAATACGAAGAGTCCATCGATCTCAATGGAATTCCAATTCCATGACGTGTTGTGATCTTTTGGATCTTATAACGTTTTTCGATTTTAGAGTAAAACGTTTCAATAAATGCTATTTGAAACCTAATTATGCATCAAATCATCAAAAAGAAATTATATTGCGTATAGTAATTCTTGCACGGGGCAAGTCCATTGGGATGGGTGATGAAACAAGTATGTTCCATGTTTTATCAGTTGAAGGCAGTGTGTAAGTTTGTTTTAAGGGTCTTACAATTTTCCTCTTTACTTCAGAACTACATAGATGAAAGGATAAAGGAAATTGTGGCTGTGGTAACTTATCTTTATAAAAGTGAGAAGATTAAGGAACTTAAAAAAAATAAATAAATAAATGCCTCGTGAGTGTCGTATGAGAGCCGCCCTCCTAAAAAAAATCGAGAGAGGTAGTTCGATTCAATACATTCTGTCATAACACCCTTTTTCAAAGCAACGTCTGTATTTTTATCATGTGTGAACATGATGTTGTCTTGGTTAGGGGTTCGTAGGCCAATCTAAAAATTGCAGCAAGCAAATAGAACTCCATTCCAAATTTGCAAAATTTGGCGGTTGGGCCCCTTAACTCTTGAAATGATTCATGAATAACGTTAATTCTCAGGAATTTTCTGGAAAATTTTGCTTTTGCTTGAAGTATTTTGCAGTATGGTTTTGAAGCACTTTTCACGTTTTGGCTTGGGATTTTAAGCATTTGTATATCCAATGGCTGTAAGTACTCGTAGTGCGTTGATCAATTCCTTTTTCTTGAAGTCTCATATTTATCCGTTTTGGCATTTTCCCATGCCTATGGAGCTGTATGGTGCTTCTTACTGTATTTGAAATACTTCATTCTTCATTTACGCCGAGAATTTTCAAACTTTGATATATTCTTTTGCCTATTGAATGTGATGTTTCTTGTAGAATTTGGAATACTTCATTCATCATTTGCGATGACATTTATCTTACTTTTGTATATTCTCTTAGAGATTCTTGAACAATTCATTCTTCATGAAGTTCTAGATCTATTCATTGCTATATTCATGAGGCTATTTGAATTTGGCCATTCTTGTAGTATTCCAATCAATTGCTTCATATATCTCGTGCATTATTAAACATTGGCACATTCCCGTGTTTATTCATCCGTTCTCCAATGTTCATACATGATAAGTTGAAATTTATCGAGCTGATTTCAGTTTTTTTACCAGCTGGAATTAAACCACATGCGCTGACAAGAGTGGGGCAAATTATAAATTACGAATCGAAGTTCTTATTTCTTTAACGAAGAATTTCGAATTCAATTCTCTCACTCGATATCGGCTCTCTCCCCAAACACGTCACGTCACGTCTCCCCGCCCCCCAAGACTGCAGCTGAAATAATGTGGAGTCGGGAAAGAATGCGGCTAACAAACCGACTGTTTCGCGGGAGTCGATCTGTTAGCGGGGCGTTTGGAATGTTGCCCGGGAGAAATGGGGTCGAGAATTAAAAATGCCCGTCCATTTGCCCGCTGCCTGCAGATGCTCATTGGAGACACTGTGTCACTGGAGGGTCTGTTGCCAGGTTGCGAAGGAAAGCAAAATTTCCCCAACGCTGAACGAGAGCAGCCAGTTCATTTAAAATAAATTATACCTCACTACTGTTATGTGGGTTCAAGTTGTTGTGCAATGTGCCACTTGACGTCAAATGTGCTTAGTGTAGCTTTGCAAAATTGTGCAGTACTTCCACCAAACAGAGTTATCCGATTGGGTCTTTATAGTTTCAGATGAAGCCTACTACAACGTGACGATAAAATAAGCGAAGCTCATTCTAGGTCTGTCTGTGGTAAAATTTATATTACAATACGAGAATCCGTCGATATCAAAGGAATTCAAACTCCATGTCGGGATTTGATCTTTTGGTTCTTACAACATTTTTAATAACTTATTTTAGAATAAAACGTTTCAATAAATGCTATTTGAAACATAATTATTGCACCTAATCATCAAAAAAAAAATTATATTGCATACACGAATTCTTGCGATGTATGAACATTCAGCGATTCCCCTCCATTCGGCCGCGAGACTATTCGTGCTTGTCCTATGAGAAAAAAAAATTGAGAGGCTGTTTGGTTTGTCGCTCTACGGTCATCTAGTGCGCATGAGGACTAAACAGACCGGGACCTACATTTTAAAGGGAATTCCGAACCACTCACAAACATCTATGCCACCGCCAGGATTCGAATCTGGCGTGCGTTACAAAGGCCAGAGCGCTAGCCACTTGGCATTCTATCACAACCAGAATCTATTAATTTAAGCAACCTCATTTGTGCACATTTTTTAATTAAGTGTGGAGGTTTAGTGGTTCTTACAACCACATCGGGACTCCATAATCGGTACGCCAGTTACCCAAGCAGAATCATTTTGAAACGCAGACCCCAATGGTAGCAACAAAGATAGTGTAAAGTAGTAAATATAATACTGAGATAGATAGTAAAAATTCAAACACATTTCATTAAATTCGGATTTTGTTCCCTGACAATAAGTGGCATAAATAGAAAAACGAACATCACCATTTCAGTAAATGATCGTTGATGTAAAATTATATCTTCCATTGAGAATCATTTATATGTATTTCTTAAGATATTTCTGGTGTTCGAATGCCGGACATTTTAAATTAATTAATTCGCTACAGGGATGAGCAGTTCTACCTAACATTGTGCTGCCCAGTCGTTGAGAGGGGACGAAAGGTGTTCCTACTCCCCCCTCCCTCCGATATCCCAACTATTATTCAATCTAAATGCGTTGCAACATGTTTTTTTTATTTACTTTAAACACATGTCATAACACATATAGCTTATAAGGATTTTAATACCATTTAAAAATTATTGCTTGTAACTTCAATTCAATTTAAATTTGCATCAAAGAGAAGATAATTGCTTTTGTGGTAGATAATGAATTATGAATCCTACCTTTTGCAGAAAAATGACATTAATTGTTACAAATAATTTTATGAAATAATAAGCTAAAAAGAAAGTCTATTAATTGCAATAATTACCAGAAACGTTCTAAAAATGTAATTCAGTATTCCCACTGACGAATATTAACGACGGTTAACTTTGTATTTCGATTAGTTTCAATTCATTCGATTTTTATCATTTTAAACACTTCAAAAAAATTAAGTATAACTAACACTCGGCATTGCAAAATTTTCAAAACAAAGCATGCATGTAAATTACAAAGCACTTTATAACAGCGCAGTTAAAAAAAAAAAAATGGCGTCACTCAAATTCTGTGTCTTTCTCTAAATATTATATTCATGTCGTTTGTGTTTGGAGAATAACTTGCGAAAATTATTTTTAAGTCGAACAAGAATTGTTTCCAACATTTCATTCTGTCCATTAAAAAAAATAAATAAATAAATAAACAAATAAATAAAAAATCGAGCGAGTATTTCACAGAGTAGGCAGATCTGAATCTGCTCACCGAAGAAATCTGCACTGGAAGAGAAAAAGAGGCATGTTATTAGCGAGTTATTCTTTTTCTCCTTCGAGGCTCCTTCCCGGAAGGGGAATCCTACATTCGAAAGCGACCATTGCCACCCCTAGAAAACGATCATTGAAATGAAATTATACGTTCCTTCTAGAGGGAGGGGGCAGCAACCCCTTTGTTTTTGCCTTGCATTGCCTTTCTGTTTGTTCGGAATAATTATTCGCAAGGTTGGCATCGGTGGTTGCCTTCTCTCTTTTTAATTAAAGACGCAAGCCATTTCCGTTCGTGCATGAGACAAGGGGGGTGAGGAAGTCGTCCACCCCCGTGTACACAACACGAAATTTAATTTCAGAGTTTGTTTCGATTCTTCCGCCCCCCTCGCCCCACCCCCTCGCTAATAAGGCACGAGGCAGAAATTTTCATAAGCGCAGCGGCGGGCCCGTGCGTCTTGTTTGCGAATGAATCCCGTAAACCAACACCGCAGATAAACTCTTTGGCGTTTTTCTTTTGTTTTCCATTCAAATGAATTCCGATTCTCTTCTCTCTCTTTTAAAATCAAAAAGCATCAAAAAGGGGGGTGCGGGGGGTGGCTTTTTAATAAAGCACTTTCGAAAGAGACGTTTCATTCGAAATCGATAACGTCAGTCACTTTAAAATGGGTAGCGTTTAAATAACTCCAAGGAAGATCGGGCGTTCGAAATTCTATTTATTTATTTTTTCTCAATCTCCCCCCCCACTCCCACCCCACACGCATCATTTTCTTATTAGTTATTATAAAAATGATCTTTATTAATTTTGGAGACATGCATTTCTCTCGATATTAACTCGCAACTTGTAAATGTTTTTCTCTTATGCATGAATTTACTACATCCAAATAAATATATACTATCGCTGAACTTTGAGCCAAACTGTATGAAATAAATTATACTTTAAGTGCTTGAAATAAAAAAGATGTGGTCATTATCAGAATGATCGATAATGTAACGTGGCAAGGAAACGTCAACTCTATTTCCAGTGGCAGATTATGAACAGTTACAGCAATAAAAAGAACAACGAAAAAAAAAAAAAAAAAAAAACAGATAATACAACAAAACATGCTGAAACAGAGTTCCTTAATCTAACAATAATGCCAAGTTGCAGATTTTTTAGCCACTGAAAAGTGTTACCAGGTGTACCACGGGGGGGGTAGATCTTCTGCGCACCCAGGAAACGTCAACTCAAACGTCAAAATTCAACAACATCTCTATCCATCTTTAAGAAGAAAGACTGTCTGTTTTCCTCGATTACCGTGGTGTAGTGCATTATGAATTCCTTCCGCCAGGCCAAACTGTCAACAAGGAATATTATTTGAGTGTTAAGCGTCGTTTGCATGAAGCTATTCTCAAAAAGAAGCCACATTTATGGAAAGACAACTCTTGGTTATCATGATAATGCGTCAGCTCACACTGCATTGGTTCTTTATGACTTTTTCGCCAAAAATGAAAGCCATATCGTTCTACAACACCGTATACACACCATGCGACTTCTATCTATTCCCTGAACTCGAAAGACCTCTCCGGGAATACCGTTTTGTGTCGATTGGAGAGATTCAACGTGAATCACCGCACTTTGAAGGCCATCCTTGTCGAAGACTTTTTAGAATGCATTGAGGCGTGGAAAAAAACGTTGGCATAAATGCATTGTGTCCGAAGGGGATTACTTTCAAGGTGATGAAATATATTTGGAAGAATAAAGAAAGGGTCTTTGAAAAAAATAAAAATTGGCCTTACTTTTTGGGAGCAGTAGTAATATGAATTGCATCAGCGATACAATTTTTTTTAATGAATTAAACCATTTTCAAAACGAACTACTGCATCAGCATGCCTTCGTGATCACACGGACCTTTATCCTCGATATTCGACCGCAAACTAAACTTCCTTCTTAAATTTTTGCTACTCTAAATATTTTTTAAGTTGCCAAACCACAAAATCTAATTATAATTTAAAAATAATTTCTTTTAATCACAGGAACCATACAAATAAATCAGTATATTTTGTTCTTACCTAAAGTTATTATTCTTATTTTGAAGAATAATAACTTTAGGTAAGAATAAAATCACAGGCGGAAAAATGAATTCATTTTAACATTGATAGATTTTAAAAATATCTACTTAAATAAAGGGTATTTTTGATCTTGAAACGGATAAGGTATTTCATAATAATCCGAAGATTATATAGTATAACCATGATAATGAGTTATGATTACGTCAATAAACTTATTTCCCTATTGCAGTCTTTATACAGTTCAAATATGAATGAAAAATGTCGACTCAAACCTGAGCAACAGGGTACAACGACTATTCCCAACTATGAAATATGATTTTAATTTGTTCCTCTGTAGCAAGATGTAATGCATTTCTACCAAAAGATGTTTGGAATGGCAGTTATTAAAGTGGATCAATCATTATGTAAACTGTCACATAAATAAAAGAGCTTTGCAGGTTCTTTCTCTTGTACTTTTGTGAATCATGTGAAAGGAAGTTGTTTTGACAGTACTAATGATAGTTGGACCCCTTCGTGACTAAACAAAGGGTGTATAGTAGGCATTAGACAAATGCACAGAGAAGTAATGGATCGCGTCTGCTTAGTCACCATGATCAACAACGTATGATCTGAATGGTTGTTGATTATAGACATGTGACATTGGGCGAAATCCATTTAAAATGAACAACTTTATTGATTATAGACATGTGGCATTTTGCCAAATTCCTTTAAAATGAACAACTCTATTGGAAGCGATGGTGTCTGCTTAATGATTATGATCAACAACGTATGATCTGAATTTTCTGATCTCAACGTATGATCTTAGTTATCTGATATCACCGTATGATCTAAATTATACAATGTGTTGATTATAGACATATGATATTGCGCAAAATTCATTTAAAATGAACAACTGTATTGGAAGCGATGGTGTCTACTTAATGGCCATGATCAACAACGTATGATCAGAATAGTTCCTGATTATAGACATGGGACTGTGCGAAATCCATTTGAAATGAAAAACTATTGGAAGTGATCGCGTCTGCTTAGAGACCATGATCAACAACGTATGATCAGAATAGTTGTCGATTATGGACAATGACATTGTGTTAAATCAATTTAAAATGAAAACTCTATTGGAAGCGATGGCGTCTACTTAGTGATCATGATCAACAACGTATGATCAGAATGGTTGTAGATTATAGGCATGTGACATTGTGCGCACTGATTAGATTTGCCGACCAAAAACGATTGCGTCTGTTTAATGATCATGATTAACAACGTATGATCAGAATAGTCACAATGGACTTGCCCCGTGCAGTTTTTACAGCAAATTTCCGACAGCACATGATTTTCTCAATAAACACTTGCACCGCATGGGTGTAGCTAGCATGTCCTCTGTGCTCATCAGGTGAAGCCATGTACTTTTTACATTTGACAAAAAGCACTGCATTTGATTTTATGACTCTTAACTCTGAAAACTTTATCGAGGCTGAATTTTATTTGGCTGCTAGTGTTCTTAAGGCGGATATCGCTACATGATGATGTAGGAAAAAAAATAATCAGAATAGTTCCTGATTATAGACATGTGACATTGTGCGAAATCCATTTAAAATGAAAAACTCTATTGTAAAAGTATCCGTCAGATTAGTGACACGAAATATGGCTCTGATTAGATTTGTTGGCAAAAAAAAAAAAAAAAAAAAAAAAAAAAAAGAGTGATTTCACTAACAGAAGGAATGAATTTCTTAGACTCACCGACTCATTTATTGGACATGCTTTGATACGTATGCCGATTTTGCTCGACATTTATGACTATCTCAGACATGACAATCTTGTGGTGGAGACAAACGAACCCTATACCAGCTGGGGATGACGTCATAATGATATTGGCGGTTATACAAGACATTTTTGAGTCTTATCATGTTTGTTGTTTGTTTGTTGTTGTTGTTTCTTATCCCACTTGGGTGGCCAAGCCCACGAGCCCATATGGACTCATGATTGAAGGGGAAGGAAGCAGCTTCTGTTGTGATGGAGCACCCGTAGGTAGAAGCCTGACTTTTGCTCCGTGACGCTCTTACAGTCATAGAAGACCGGGACCTACGGCTTAAAGTGGATTCCGAACCACTACAAACATCCATGGCACCGCCGGGATTCGAACCCGAAACCTGTGGCACCGAGCGCCAGAGCGCCAGACACTCGGCCATTCAGGTCCCAAATTTGCCAACGGCACGCGGTGTTCCCAGGTGGTCACCCACCCAAGTACTGACCGCGCCCAATGATGCTTGACTACGGTGATCTAACGAGAACCGGTATATTCAGCATGGTACGGCCGTTGGCACCTTATCATGCTAAGTCTGTTAAACTACTCTGATATTCTTGAGGTGCTTTCCTTCTCTGCTGGACTTCATATACTTTAGCATGGCATTAGTGCTGGTTCATTTTTTATTGCTGAAAATATCTCATGATGTTTGTAAGCCATGATTGCTTACGAATGATTTGAAGACATTCTGTTAAACTCTGATTAATGGTTTATTAACCGATAATCATTTAACTTATTTGAATACGTTCAGTGGAGACTTGGATATAGTCAGGGTGCATGAATAAATATTTAATGCTGTGGAAATATCATACATAGTTTGAATGAAAAAAGGTCGATTAAATTAAGAGACGCAATCATATGAAAGTTACATACGAGTAAATTTTGATTAACAAAATTTCGAAAGAAAACTTTTCAGAATAATGTACGATAAAAAAGGGATATTTTATTTCCTACTTCCATGCAAAAAGAAAAAAAAAATATTTAAAATTAATCTAAAACGTTATTTTACAAAAATAATCAAAATAAAAATCAAATAAAAGGCATCAAAAAAAATAAATAAATAAAAAAAAAAAAAAAAAAAAAAAAAAAAAAAAAAATCACGAAGAATAAATAAACAATGACTAAATTAATACTAGATATCTAAGTATTATATTTAATTCTAGATATGAAAATATCTAGAATTAAGGGATTAAATTAACATTGTAAATTAATTCTAATATTGTAAATTATATTACGAACTTTAATTAAAAAACTTATTAAAATCCTCCAACAAATTGGACTTGATTAAAATTTGGTGGGTATACAAATTATATATATATATATATATATATATATTCATTGAATCCCTTATATCCAATGGTAAAATAATGAGATAACAGTTAATTGATTGATTTTGTTAATAAATTACTTTGTACTATAAATTAGATCCTATCGAACTATTTCGAGTGATATCACTTTTGTAAAAATCTACGACAGATGATGTTTTTTTTGATATAGAATGTATTTTTGGGGCCCGCGGTCGAGTGAGCTTTAACTACCATTTAAAGTAAATTTAATAATGTATTAAAATTAATACATGCGCTCTTTACAATCCTTTCTGCTTCATAAATAGTAAGTATAATATTAGATTTTAGCTACTCGATTGTTTTTCACAATTAGCTTTGCACCTGCATTCATTTGGATGATGTAAAGGAAATTTTGGCATGGTCGGCACTTTTCGGGATGCTCATTTTTGCGTAAGACATAAACCAAAATCACTCAAGGTTTGGTTTGGTTTGTCTCTCTAAGATAATTTTGGACACACTTTGGGCTAATTGGACCGGGACCTGCAGTTTAACATGGATTACGAAGCACTAATAGACATCCATGCCACTGCCAGAATTCGAATCTGAAGCAAGTGGTATCGAAGACCAGAGCGCTGGCCAATTGCTCAACAGGCAGCCGACTAACTCAAGGAGCCAACTTGATAATAACGAAGCAGAATGTGAAGACGATGTTAATGAATTATACGATTGTAAATTAGAATAAGAATTCCTGATTTAAAAACATTGAAATTATGTAACCAATAAGAATTTTATAATTCACTTTAGGGAATAATTAAAAAGTAAATTGTTCAATCCAGTTTACAGTCCAGTTGTCATTGTTTACTCATAAACACTAATGACCATCCAACTCTTGTCAACAATCTAAAGACCAATTGAGCACAAGCAACGAATTCAATGTAACTGTTGTAGTCGGCATATTTTCCCCATCCAATCCCTTATTTATCACATAAAAAACAAAGATCGTTCTTCAAAAGAAGAATGGCTACAGAGAAAAGGGTACATCCATAAGTGATGAACAGGTTAGTTTTATGGTAAGTTCAGCGATATTTTTCGAATGGGGACATTCTTTCCGGGAAACTGAAATCTCCCCGGGAAATCGAAAGCGATTCGAATATAATGGAAATGCACGGGGGGAATGTCCCCCGTGGTGAATGACTCTTCGCGAAATCCAAATGACCGCCTTCATTCGGTTTACTAAAGCGCGACCCAGAAAGGAGAGGGAAGCAAGCGAGGCATTATACAAATCATCCAAAAGAACACGGTCCGGCGAGATTTAGAGATGACAGATGGAATAATCCGACGGAAACGGAATTATGGGATGGTAATGGCCATTCGTCCTTTCAATGAGATCAAATTACAAAGTGGAATTACGTTATCTCTTGCTCTTTGTGCTCGACACAAACCGCTAATCGATATTTTTTTTCCTTCTTTTTTTTTTTAAAGGGGAGAATTGTCTGCTTTAACGACAACCATAAGCTGGAGAGTATTAGGTTCATTATAGAGGTAAAATATTATCTCTAATTTAATTATCAAAAAATATTATATAGTACTGTGTCCAAAAAGTAAGACCAGTTTTCAATTTAAATTTCCCGGGCATATGGCATTTCAATTTTTTTTTTCTTTTTTAATTCCTTCTATTAGCTCACACTCTCCCTATATATATCTTGCATAAATTTTCAATCGTTCATAAAATACTTTTTATTCATTCCACTCGAGTTCAAATACATTTTTTTTGAACTTGTAGTTGATGACACTGGATGTGAATACAGTTTTTTCAAATATTAATTCATTCATTAAATTTAATTCAATAATTAAATTTTTTTAGATATAAGTTGCATGTATCTACCAATAGATGGCGCCAGATAAACTTAAAAAAATGAATGAAAATTATTTATAAAGGAGCATTAGAGTGAGATTGAGTTTTTCTGCATTAGAGTGGAAAAAAAAGTAGGAATCGACTTTAAAAATTATTTTTTATGTATTACTTGTTTTCTTCTTTTTCAATTCCTACTATTAGTTCACACTTTCCCTATATATATCTTGTTCAAATTTTCAATCTTTCATAAAATACTTTTTATTCATCCACTCCAGTTCAAATACATTTTTTAAAACTTGTAGTGGACGACACTTGATGTTAATACAGTTTTTTTTCAAATATTAATTCATTCATTAAATTTAATTCCTTCATTTTAGTTTTTTTTAGATTTAAGTTGCTTATATTTACCCATAGATGGCGCCAAATATAAGAGGAACATTTCAACTTTATTTGTAAAGGACTTTTCTGCGATAGAGTGAAAAAAAAAAGTAGGAATTGACTGATTTTTTTTTTATATATATATTACTTGTTTAAAGAGGAGTCTGTTTTAATGACGATCATACTCTGAAGAGTGTTAGGTTCATTATATATGTAAAATATTACTTATTATATAATTATCAAAGAATATTATTCTTAAAATATATGTTCTTAAGAAAGCTCTATCAAAAAATATGTTCTTTGTGCTCAACACAAACCGCTAATCGATATTTGTTTTTCTTCTTTTTTAGAGGAGAATTGTCTGCTTTAACGACAATCCTACGCTGGAGAGTGTTAGGTTCATTATAAATGTAATACAGTAAGTCGAACTTCAAAGGAGACGCCAAATAATTCGAGTTATAGGGTTTTCGACTTATGGAGGATTTCGACTTACGCGGATTTTGTAAGGAAATATCCGACTTGCAGAGGTTTAGATTCTTTCTAGCCTATTTTGAGAATTATAAGAATTATAATAAGAATATTTCATAGAATTGGTTATTCTATTTACTGTATACTCATACGTTGTTTTCTAACAGACAATGACGTGCATTGTCGGCAAATCCTTTATTTTCTTCGAGCTATAGAGGTAATTAGTTTCAAATGATCGAGTTGTAAAGTTTGTAAAATCAAACATTGCTGATGTTCGAGATACAGAGGTCCAATTTTTTTTCAAGTTACGAAGGGAAAATATATACCAAAATGGCTTATGGGGATTGACACATTATTTCACCTTGTAGAGGGTTGAAATTTCGAGTCATGGAAGTTTTGGAGTTTGAGGAGAAGGGAACAAATTTTTTTTTTCGAGTTTTGGAGGTTTTCGACTTATCGAGGTTCGACTTAAAGAGATTCTACTGTATATCATCAAAAAATATTATATGATGATAATGAACCTTTTTTTTTCTAATTTTCTAATGAGTCTTGTTTTGCAGACAGATGAACACATATGTTGTTGTTGTTGCTTATCCCCTTGACTTAGAATCCTAAACCAAGTCCAGTAGAACATGCTGCATCAATAGATCGTAAACAGTCCTCCCCTCATTCAACAGTTGCCTCACAGAGACACCAATACAATCTATGAGATGAGAGGGAGATGCGATGGTCGAACAATGACAAAGGGCATATGTCTTCTCGTCTCCATTGAAGGTTAAACTCTTAATGTGGCCAGTCCTTAGTCTAGCTAAAGTCGTCTGAGCAGGTCTAGGACAGGAGCACTGTATGGACATACCAGGGTATTTAGCGGCGTACCATGCATGAATTGGTGGCGACCTCCAAGAGGTATTCACTCTGGCTAAAGTCATGGAATGAACCTCTGAAGCTAACAGATTGGAAGAAGAAGCTTTGGGAAGTTCGCAACCTTCCCTAGCGAGCAGATCAGCAATTTCATTTCCGTAGATGCCCACATGGGAGGGAATCCACTGCAAGCACACCGATCCGATCTGGTCCAAAACAGCTAGTTTGGAAACTATATCCTGCCCCAATTTGTCCAAGATGCTTGGCTAATTTTTCAAATACTGTATTGAGCTCTTACTATCAGTCAGAATCCAAACATCAGGTACTTTAAAGTCTAAAGCTAGATTCAGAGCTTCGCTTATAGCAGTTAATTCTGAGCGGAATACTGAGCTGTGGTCCGGGTTTCTAAAACGATATCTAAATTCTCCTGTACTTGTCTTCATAAAAATTCCGCTACCTGTTCTTCCAGAGTCAGATTTGCTTCCATCAGTGTAAATAACCAGGGCCCGAGGAGAAATGTTATTGATGATCTCGAGAGCCAAGTGACGCAGCAACTCCGGGTGTTCTTCGTGTTTGATAAATTTCACATTCAAGTCTTCATTAAAAGTTGCATTACTAAGTACAGTAGTAGGTGTCAGTAGATTAAAAGGAACACTGGGCTCGACTTCAATATGAACACATATAAACTTTAAAATGATAAACATGGCATTTTTTTCAATTATTTGAATTTATTTATTTAATTAATTAATTTAATTTCTGCTCAATCCTTATGAGAACTGTAAGGAATTATCATTTAAAAGCATAAATAATGTACAATTACTGTATTTAAATGTTCACGAGAAAAAGCAAACAACTTTTACAACAATTCTGAAATAGTAGGTAAAGGATGAAGGTGAAGGTCAATAATTGTACGTACACTCGCTTTGTCCGCGCATTTAAAATGCACTTTGTAATAACAGATTCATTCATAATAAAAAAAATACAAAAATAAAAGATTTCCTACAGTTACTCATTTAGAAAATATGTAACTATGTCAACAGCACCGTGACTCTCTATTTAAAAATATATATATACAGAAAATCACAGCATCTAGTTTACAAACTTTTCGTAGTGGTGGTATACACCTAGACGACTCTGAATCACATAGCAATGTAAGGTCGGAAGTACTTTCTCATACAGAAGTCACCATAAAAAAAGGGAAACCTCGTCAGTGAATGTAGGGCTTATTAATCAATGGACATGAACAAAATTAATAACACGATAACAACGATGAAGAATATTCACGCAGAATCTTCTAATCCGAATATCTGAATTTTTACTTGAAATTCAGTTGTAAAAAATACACTGCTCAAAACAATTAGAGGGTATTATGGTTTTGGCTATAAACTGCAGAGGAGGAAATGCTCAGATATATGATGTTTTAAGATTTGAAAAAAGAAGAAACAAAGAACAACAAATAATTAAATATTATCGACTATATTTGTCGGTAAATAAAAATGCACAATTTATTCATATTATGGAAACAAATAAAAAATGTGATTTCTTGAATACAAATAAGTTTCAATTAGAGGCATGTTTTTCCCTGACTGAAAACAGGGTTCCTGACGAGGCATGGAGTGAATGAGGAACTGGGGAAGAAAACTTTCAAACACCCCTGCAGAAGAGAGCTTTCAAACTGCTGAATTGTTGACGGAAGTGATGAGAGACTAGCAATCCTTCTCCCTAGAATGTTCCAATATGTTTTATTATTGTTCATGTCTGGGGAATATGCTGACCAATCCATTCGAAGGATTTCTTCCTTGAAAAAGAAACCAGCTGAGCATGATGTAGCTTAGCGTTATCGTATGTATAATATCATAATCGATCCTTTTAAATTCCGACATCAGCAGCAAGGTCTCTAATTGTAAATCGACGGCTTGCAAGCACCCAATCTTTAACTTTTTGGACGTGAGCTTCGTCGGTTGAGGTGGAGGGTCGTCTTCAACGCGTTCTCTGCCTTCTTTGAACTGTTCATGCCACTTGTAAACATTTATTTCCGATATAGGAATGCCTTCAGCAACATTCCATACGTTTCCGCAAACAAAATTGAATGCAAGTTCTTTGCTCCATTCATTCAGACATTTCAAAAATCGCCGGAATCAGTTTTAGCGTCTCACAAAGCCACGCGTATCTCAAACACTGATGAATATTTTGAAATCAAATTTCACACAGATGTCAAGGACAGGGCCGGCAACCTAAAAAAGATAAAAAATTGAAATTCCATAAGCCCCGGGAATTCTAAATTGAAAATGGGTCTTACTTTTTGGGCACAGTAGTACGACAAAATCTGCAAGCCTCCCCAAAAAAACTTTTGGATGGTAAAAAAAAAAAAAAAAAAAAAAAAAAAAATTAAAGTGAATTCATACTTTTTTTTCACTCTACTGCAGAAAAGTTCTTTATAAATAAACTTGAAATTTTCCTCTTACATCTGGCGCCATCTATTGATAGATATATGTAACTTAAATCTAAAAAAAAAAAAAAAAAACTGAAATGACTGAATTAAATTTAATGAATGAATTAATATTTGCAAAAACTGTATTCACATCCAGTGTCATCCACTGCAAGTTTAAAAAAATGTATTTGAAGTTGAGTGGATGAATAAAAAGTATTTTATGAAGGAATGAAAATTTGAACAAGATATATATAGGGAGAGTGTGAGCTAATAGAAGGAATTGAATAATTGGTCTTACTTTTTGGGCATAGTAGTACAACAAAATCTGTAAGCCTCCTAAAGGACTTGGACCATCGTTGCCCTGCGACGTCCTTTATTAGGAGGTCTGTGGTTATCGGTATCGGAAGGACCATGTGGGAATGAAGTTTAATTATCGTCTGCAAGAGTTCATTTTTCACGGGCGCCTTCCGCCACAAAATAAAGTATGTCTCTTTTTAGTGCTCCCTTCCCACAGAGTCAACAGGGGCCGCTCCCAATGATTATTGATAACGGGCCGCAACATTGTTGGAGATTTGGTGCGGAAATGAATCAAATTCCCGCCAATTAAATGCCTCTTAGAGATCGATCGGCATCGTTTTGGCGCCGGAATCTTCGGAATGGAGGTTTGAAGATTCGCCAGACATGGCATTTTTAATGGTAAAAGAATATTAATTGAAAAACAGACCGCATAATTCGCGTACCAACTAATGGTTATCTGTGTAATTAATCAAATGGGAACTGCAGGAAATTTTGTTAAAACACGCAGTCTTTTATAGAATTTCTTTGTTGTTTAAGTGCAATTAATATCATAATAACGGTTTAGAGTACTTTATCTGATTTCATTATAAAGAATTGACACATCTCAGAAAAGCTTTTGCATATTTTAATTGCATTCAAAAGTCAGAATCATAATTTCAAGAATGATATCACAGGGACTTTAAAATTGGTTGGCCTGACGTTCTTTTGGTTGGCCTGATGTTCTATTGGTTGGCCTGATGTTCTATTGGTTGGCCTGATGTTCTATTGGTTGGCCTGATGTTCTATTTACATATACCCTGAAAAATATTAATTGTAAAACAGACCGCATAATTAGCGTACCAACTAATGGTTATCCGTGCAATTAATCAAATGGAATAGTAGGAAATTTTGTTAAAACATGCCCTGTCTGTTTACATTCATAGAATTTCTAAATCAAGCAGGTTCAAGTTTCGGTTGTTCTTTGTTGTTTAAATGCAATTAATATCATAATAACGGTGGAGCAGTTTATCTGATTTCATTATAAAGAAGTGATGTATCTCAGAAAAGCTTTTGTATATTTTAATTGCATTCAAAAATCAAAATCAGGATTTCAAGAATGATATCACCGGGAATTTAAAATATAATATAATCAGAATATTTTTGTTGGACATTGGTTGGCCTGATGTTCTATTTACATATACCCTGAAAAATATTAATTGAAAAACAGACAACATAATTCTGTACCATCTAATGGTTATCTGTGCAATTAATCAAATGAGAACTGCAGGAAATTGCTGTTAGAACATGGAGTCTTTTATAGAATTTCTAAATCAGTTTCTTTGTTGTTTAAGTGCAATTAATATCATAATAACGGTTTAGAGCACTTTATCTGATTTCATTATGAAGAAGTGACGTATCTCAGAAAAGCTTTTGTATATTTTAATTGAACTCAAAAATCAGAGTCAGGGATTCAAGAATGATATCATCGGGAATTTAAAATATAATATAATCAGAATATTTTTGTTGGACATTGGTTGACCTGATGTTCTATTTACATATACCCTGAAAAATATTAGTTGAAAAACAGACCGCATAATTCCGTACCAACTAATGGTTATTTGTGTAATTAATCAAATGGAACAGCAGGACATTTTGTTAAAACATGCCCTGTCTGTTTACTTTTATAGAATTTCTAAATCAAGCAGCTTCAAGTTTTGTTTCTTTGTTGTTTAAGTGCAGTTAATATCATAATAACGGTTGAGCGCTTTATCTAATTTCATTATAAAGAATTGGCGTATCTCAGAAAAGCTATTGTATATTTTAATTGTATTCAAATAATAATTGCAGAGTCAGAATTTTAAGAATGATATCACCGGGAATTTAAAATATAATATAATCAGAATTTTTTTGTTGGACATTGGTTGGCCTGATGTTCTATTTACTTACATTCTGCACTGCACATATCTTTGCAGGAGACCTTTTAAGGGATATAATTGTCCCACATTTGAATGTCGCATGGGAAAGCTTGAAAAACCTTTACCAGACAGTCAGATTGTCAATGTGAGACACTTCAAACACGCTGTCGCAATTGTCCTAAAGACTCTTCGCTTCTGAAAGCAGTAACAGCAACGAGTGTGCCACAGTATTCGAACATGAATCTTACTTTACCACTGAGACATGAATCAGACAGTTCATTCAGATTGGACCATTAAAAAATATGAATACTTCAAATTCAAATATATATATATATATATTATATATATATTAGAAGAATAACAGTTGGCGATTTACTACTCCTAAAGAAATATAAGTTTGAATGTATTTTTGCAAGAGAAATTTTTTGATATCGTTGTAGTACATCCACAAGCCTCGAGTTCCACTTGTTTGTATCCCGCTGACGAGTCTTGAAGATGGGGACACTGTCTTCCCGGAAGTTTTTTAAAGACAACTTCTCTAAATGTAATAGGGGAGGAAAGCAGCTTCCAGCAGGCTTTGTCACACTGGCCAACGAATCTCCGTCCGTAACAGAAGCAATGAACTACCAAATGAACGAATCATAAACCATTTTGTCCGATTTCCTTAAAAATTATTGAGTGATTTGCGAAAGCACGATCCCTTGAAGTACACTAATAACTTTAAATTGTAACCGTGGTTTCACCTGTCGTGTTTCTACCAGTAACCGTATTTCATCCTACGTACTGCAAGAATGCCCCTTGCGGCGTTCCGGTGAAAAGTTCAGTTGGCATCGAACTTCTCGCCCGAGAGGACGCAAAGCGCTACTAGCGCAAAATAACAATCTCTCATTCTGAGAGCTAGAAGTGGAATCCTTCCACTCGTCTTTTAGTGTATGTTAAATATACTACATATGTGTTAAATAATGTTTATAGTTCATTGTGGTATTAGTGTTGTACTTGTATGTGTGTAAAAATAAATGTGTTATTGTACTTGGGACTTATTTCAACCACACACAGTTTCCAGATACACCAACAAACAAAACGGCCCATCTACTACAAAATGCTATTAGTGTTCAACAAATAGATCTAGAATATTTGTCCCGCTATTCATTTAAATCGGAATTTTATCGTGGCTTTTGTCAATCAACTCAAGTAGTCCACAAATACAGTTTGAAACTTCTGCAACCCTGTACCAACAACTCAGTCATAAGTAGCTGTTATATCCACAAAAGCATGCGTGACGCAAATACTGAAATGCACTTTTTACTTACCACCTATGGAGTTTTGGTTTTGGCACGAAAATTTCTAAAACATTTCCTTCCCATACATTGGACCTATAGAAGTTTGGTTTGACCCAGTTCTCTCTGCTCCAGGTTCTAATCCTGGCGGTGGCATGGATTTTTGTGAGTGGTTCGGAATTTACTTTAAACTGTAGGGCCCTGCCTGTTTAGCACTCGTGCGCTCAAGATGGCCGTAGAGCGATAAACCCCACCAAACCATTGCCCTCTGCTGACACAAACAGTAAACCTTGGAATACAATGAGTGCGAATTTTTTTGTTCCAATGCAGCTGGCGAACACTTAGACAATTGTCTAAGTGTTTGCCAGCTGCCACCAACAAAAAAAAAAAAAAAAAAACTAACAGCATGTAAACTTTCTTCTGAGTGGCACAAAAATGGCGACCCGAAAATAAAAAACAAACGGTTAAAGCGGCGGCATTCTGTCAACAAACTTTTATCTCCTTCTCTATCGGTCTCCCGAGAGAGGGCCCCATTATCGGAGCGGAGGCTAATGGGCAAAATTAGCATCCATTTAAATATGAATGGAGTCCTCCAAGAAGCGGCTCGGCCCGGAATGGGCACTTTCCTGAGCCCCGGGGCCGGCGCAGCCCTACTTGGTCACTCTATCGAACGAAAGGCCCTTCCACCCCCCTACGATTTACGAGGTGCTTGCGGAAATTGCCTTTATTGGGTGTTATTAAAAAAGGGGAACCTGAAAGAAAATGTCGCGGGGACCAGTCGCTGACTTACATCAGTGTCTCACTGCGACACAGTTTGTTTTCTTTGTATTAAATCAATGATCCGTTTTTTGATTGTTTTTTTCTTTTTACACCTGCATAAGCGAATTTTTTGCAAGCGTTGTTCCTGTGCAAAAGCATGTTCCGCGATATATTTTACATAAATATGCTGATATATATTTTATAGGGGCCTGGAAATAGAAACTTTTCTGACTTTATAACAATTTTTTGACATACATTCTGACTTTGAAACAGACTTTTGTGTGCGGCATACAGAAGAAATCGTCAGTAGGCATCGAGACTCTTGCCAGAGAGCACGTACAGCCAGATTGGCGCTGCTGCTTCAGAGACGTTTAGTTTACAGTCTCCCTCCCCCATCCCCCCGAGAGAAGATATATTTAGCCACATCCTGTATTGCCCTATACTCTCTCATCCAGAGAGGAAGCATGTTTCGCTACCCAGCATGCACCTGGATAACTTTATTTACAGCTTAGAAGTGGAATCCTTCCACTGATCTTTTATTGTATGTCTTTAAATATGCCACACGTGCGTTAAATAGCGTTTGTAGTTAATATTGTGGTCTTGATGTCGTATTTACGTGCTGTGAAAATAAATCTCAATTCGACCACACCCAGATCCAACTGCACAGACAAGCAAACGACGACAACGACTACATTATGAATTGTTTCACCTTTAAAAGCCTTTCTTTATGCTGTGTTGAAAACAATTGCTCTTTCAACCTTCCACTCTTTTTCATTCTTAATACTGTAAAAGAAATATTTATTAAGTGGGTTAATCCGTATTCGAGCTGCGGGGAGAATTTTTTATTGGATAAGTAATTTTGGTCGAACATGTCTCTTGAGTGCGGAAATTCAGATATGTCCCCATAAATCCTCTAATAAGAAGAAAACTTTGTCAATAAGAATTTTCTGCATTCTTTTCATTTTAGACTTATATCGTGCTATTATTAGTCATTAACACTGACAATGTAAGAAAGTTTTTAATGTTTGGAAAATCAATTTTGTTAGGAAGGAATTACTTCATTATCGATAGTTATGATGGTTATGGTCGGATTTCTGCAGACAAGTGTCAAGTTCGCTAAAATTATTTATCCAGTAAAAATAATTCTGTGTAGCTCGAATACGAACTGACGATTTCTTCTGTACGCCGCACACAAAAGTCTGTTACAAAGTCAGAAAGTATGTCAAAAAATTTTGATTCCCTAATTATACCGAATTTTAACTTAAATTCTTTCAATTTTAATTTTAACTTTTTATTTTTTATCTTACTTCTATTTATTTTTAGTATTTTTTAATTTCTTACGAGTACCATTTTTAATTTTTAGGAACTTTCTCTTTTATCACTATTACTAACCTAGAGTAGGTAATTATAAATGTAAATATATACATGAATTACGATGAGGAAGTTAAGCGGTCTATTCCCATAGGTACTCCGTAATCGGTACGCCGGTTGCCAGATGTTTGACGCTTCTTTTACTCACCACATTTACAGTAGTAGAAATCAAAAACGCGTATATATATATGTATATATATATATAGTAGCCAACGGCCGTACCATGCTGAATATACCGGTTCTCGTTAGATCACCGAAGTCAAGCATCGTTGGGCACTGTCAGTACTTGGGTGGGTGACCACCTGGGAACACCCTGCCGAGTGTCTAGCGCTCTGGCGCTCGGTGCCACAGGTTTCGGGTTCAAATCCCGGCCGTGCCATGGATGTTTATAGTGGTTCGGAATCCACTTTAAGCCGTAGGTCCCGGTCTCCCATGACTGTAAGAGCGTCACGGAGCAAAAGTCAGGCTTCTACCTACGGGTGCTCCATCACAACAGAAGCTGCTTTCTTCCCCTTCAATCATGAGCACGTATGGGCTCGTGGACTTGGCCAGCCAAGTGGGATAAGAAACAACAACATATATATATATAGTAAAAGGAAACGCTTCAAAAGCTAAAATAATTCATAGTTCTATAAATGAGGTTGATTTAAAATATTTTTTTAAATAAAAATGACATAACAAATGTGTATTTCGACCATAAAATTCAAATTGATGCGTATAAAGACGGAATTTCATACGACTTTTGGGAATATTATTCAATGTTTATCAAAATTAAAAACAGAATGTCTATGGAGGCTGTTTAAGTATGAGATTTGCGCATGACACAAAATAAATGAAAAAAAAAAAAAAAAAAAAGTAGAACGTGAGGCCCATCTATGTTAAAAAAATCTATATTTTACGAAATATATTTATTTTATGGAAGCATTTAAAAAATTCTTTTGAATAGCCGCTATATATTTATATTGATCATTATATATTTTTGTTTTAAAAATTTTTCATTATTATGATTTTTTTTTTATATTAAAACTATTTCAGTTATAAAATCAGTTGAAAATGCTTTGTAGGCGAAACTATCTAGCTTTTAGGTTTGGCTTGAAAGTCAAGAACATTTTAAAATAACTATGAAGTCTCTGTAAGAACCTTAAAATATCAAAGAACTTTGAATATTAATTTATTTGCCTTATATATATTAATTGAAATATTTAATTATTAAGTACCATAGCATATCCACAAGCTTTGGACCTAGGTTTACACTTTTTTTGTACATGCTAATATGTCAAGGAACATAGTATCAGGAAATAAAATTATTTTTTACTCCATGAAAAATTCCTACATACATTGTTTTATTTATTTTAACGTCCATTAATATTCCGAGCAGGAGTAGCGAAACCTTAGAAACGGGTTTGTTAGTAATCGTTCATCTGTTGACGTGAATAAACAATGAGATTTTCAAGATACGTATCATTCGGGAATAAAGAACGGATCGATGAGATAATTTTGCATGCAATTATACACACTTCAACTTTAATTATACATTTTTCAAGTTGATTCTTTATTCAAAAGCATTAAAAGGGATTACTAATGGCTCTTATGACTTAGGGCTATTATTGGTTTCTGTCTTGTTATACCTTATTTGACTTTCGTAGACTTTAGATTGATTATCACGGACATGTGCATGGACTCAAGTAGACTTAAAATTTATTATCACGGACTCAAGTAGACTTAAAACTGATTATCATGTACACAAGTAGACTGAAAATTGATTATCACGGATATGTGCAAGGACACAAGTAGACTGAAAATTGATTATCACGGATATGTGCAAGGACACAAGTAGACTTAAAATTGATTATCACGGTCATGTGCATTACGTTTCATAATATTTTCAGTGTATAGAAATATGAATGAGTCATTTGAGATTGCGAATTCATAAGATGATAATGACTAACATAGGCCATAACACAGAAATAAGGGAATGTCACTCACGTCCAGGTAGACTCCCGGCAAGTCGTACTTCTGTCCCGCGGGGTTGTCCCTGGGCAGGTACCTGTAGAACTCGACGTCGTTCTTGTACCACTTGACGGAGTAGAGGTCGTCCGACTCGAGGTCCAGCGTGCAGTTGAGCCAGATGGATTCCCCTCGCATCACGGCCGTGGGAACGTCCAGGCTCAGCATGCGCAGGCACCAGCACCCTGGAAAGGCAAAAAACAAACTCAACAATGGAAACTAATGCAATGGCAAAGAGGAACGTCATTGATATCAATACATTATTTAAAAAATTAATAGAATTCACCTTTAAACTATGGGGAAAATACAAAAGCTAGAGTTTTCGTAATAATTTTCATAAATAACATAATATATATATATATAATTAATTTGAGTTTTTCTTAGATTTAAGTTGCATGTATCTACCAATAGAGGGCGCCAGATAAACTTAAAAAAAAAAAGAATGAAAATTATTTATAAAGGACTTTCTGCAATACAGTGAAAAAAAAGCTAGGAATTGACTTCAAAACATTTTGGTCGGATGACGATTTGTTATTGAGACACTGATTGAAGGGGTACAGAAACGGGTTTTAACACTTCTTGCCTTTGCAGGGTGTAGGGTCAGACTTCCGTCCTCTCTTCAGCCCGAATGTCCCCGTGGGGCGCGTTAAGTAGGTCTGCTTAAGAAGCCTTCAAAAGATATTCGATTCAACGGAGTGGACGCCCCGGCCAAATCCCCTCTCAGTCTAAACGGTCGCACAAAGATCCGAGGAAAAAGAAGCGAGAGAGCCGCTATCTCTGGGGCCAATCAATACTTAAGGGCAGCAGAATATGGAACAGCAGAGAAGAACTGACTTCGTGTACAATTCATGTTCTCTAAAAGAGCGAGGGGGTAGAGAAAACACCCCTCCCCTCCTCTCGGTATGACACCTCTCTGCTCCCCGGCGATTCTTGCCACATGATTTCACTTATTTATTCCTTGAAATACAGTTTCGGAGGGGGTCTGGATAGGGGATGGTGGATGTAGGGGGTAGTGCCGGGTATGAAATTTATTTCTGAATTAAGGAAAAGAAGAGGATGAAAGAAAGAGTGAAGGGAGAGGAGAGAGAGAGAAAGAAGAAAAAAATGTTGCAGAAAGGTGTGTGTGTGAGCTGACAGGCCGAAGTTTGACGTTGAAAAACGACTCCCATATATATAAGAGGAAGGGGGGAAGAAGTAAAGAAAAAAAAGGAAGAAGTTGTTTTTGCTGAATTTTATTAGCCTTCTGGTGAGCTTTCCGGCCCAGTGAGCGTCGGACGAAGGGAAAATAGACAAAAGGGCAAAAACGGAGAGAAAGGCGTTGAGACGAAATGTTTCACTCTAAGGATGTGCAAGCGAAGATCTCTCGATGGGGGATTTCTCAGCATTCATGCGCCCCGGCATCAAATCTGCGCCCCTGCAAATGTTGATGCGAAAGGGCTCCAAGCGGAAGAGAGGAACTGCGAATAAATAGGGCATGGGAAATAAAAGTGCATTTTTTTTTCTAATTCTTTCTATTAGCTCACACCCTTCCTATATATATCTTGTTCACATTTTCAATCGTTCATGAAATACTTTTTATTCATTCCACTCGAGTTCAAATATATTTTTTTTTTCTACTTGTAGTGGATGACACTGGATGTGAATACAGTTTTTTCAAATATTCATTCAGTAATTAAATTTAATTAATTAATTTTTATTTTGTTTTTAGATTTAGGTTGCATATGTTTACCCATAGATGGTGCCAGATAAACTTAAAAAATTGAATGAAAATTATTTTTAAAGGATTTTCAGCAATATAGCTTGAAAAAAGTAGGAATTGACTTCAATTTTTTTTTTTATATTACTTGTTTTTGAGCATCTGTAAACGACTGAGTGTTTATCGCAAATGCTTTTCAAATAGGATTTTTTTAACCCGTTAGTAGCCTCATATCGGTAGTTAGGAACTTAATTAGTTATTTATAACTGAAAAAAAAAGATCGTCTTGAATACTACTGGACGCCCTATTTAGGGTACAAAATAAGGAGGTAGTGCGCAGAAAGTTTCAATTCGTAGATCACTGATTTAAAAAATGTAGGGACTCGATGGCAATTGTGATAATATGTGTAAGGTAGGAGATTTCTAGTAGGAGTTACTGGGTTATCTGCAAGTTTCAAATGGGGTTAAGTTAGTTTTAGTTATCCATAAAAATCATTCCTTCATCATCCGTTGGTTCAAGGCATACTTAATTGGAACACATCAACCAATGGAAAAAAAACCCAGCAAAGTATTTCTTTATTTTCGTGGTTTGTTTGTTTGTTTGTTCTTTATTCGGCAAAAAAAAATGAGAAAAACAGAAAAAAAAAAAGCTCAAATTGTGGTGTTGATGACTTATTCACTGTAATCATTCATCGAAAAGCACCCAAAACCACAATAACCCTTACTAATCGAAATAACATAGTTAAGAAGAACTCTCTACGTTGTGTACCATAAGAACCAATGAAAGCAAAATTGACGTAAACACTATCCGTAAAACAATTGCTTCCCAACGATTATAGAATGTGCAAATGTTCTTTATTTACTGCATTTTATACAACCGACACAATTCTGATTCACACTGATGCATCGTTCCCATCTAATTTAACTTGTTTAATTATTTCACAATGTTTGGATTTAAAATTACTCAACATTCATGTGACGTCTTTTGATGTTCTCATCTCTTTTAGATAGTTAGCGACAACTGGGCCTCTGTCTCTGGTCCGAATCTACTTTTCGTCTGTACAAATTAATTGCTATCCCCCTCATTCTCCTGCCCTCAATTTCCTTTTTGAACCAAAAGCATATGCTTACGAGCTACAAACTTTAAAAAAGTGTCTGCAGTAGGTACTAATAAAATCATAAACACATCACTATAAGTTTTCTGATTAATATCTTACAGAGCCTTGGAAAGAAGGAATCTCAGAGAGCAGCCATCCTTGAGGTAGCGATACGTTATAGAAGCATAGAATTTAATAGTAGCTGTTATCGATAAAGTGCGGAACTCAAGTCTAATAGAGGTTGGAGCTACAACTGAACCTGTTAGTTGTAGGCGGGGAAATAATGACGAGCAAAGCAAATGTTATTATACACTGAAGTGACAAAAGTCATGGGATAGCAATATGCAAAATTTCAGATGGCAGTAGCATCGCGTAGAACAGGTATAAATGCGCAGTGCTTTCGCAGAGCTTTCATTTCTGTTCAAGTTATTCATGTGAAGAGGTTTTGACGTGACGATCACCTCACGACGGGAATTAACAGACTTTGAACGCGGAATGTTAGTTGGAGCTAGACGCATGGGTCATGCCATTTCGGAAATCGTTAGGGAATTCAACATTCCCAGATCCACTGTGTCAAGAGTGTGCCGAGAGTATGAAATTTCAGGCATAACATCCCACCATGGACAGCGCAGTGGTCGACCGCCTGCACTTAACGACCGAGACCGGCGACGTCTGCAAAGAGACAAGCAACACTGCGTCAAATAACCGCAGAAATCAATGTGGGACGTACAAGGGACTTGTCTGTTAGCACATTGCGGAGAAATTTGGCTTTCTTGGGCTATTCCAGCAGAAGACCGACTCGAGTGCCTTTACTGACAGAACGACATCGCTTGCAGCGACTCTCGTGGGCACGTGAGCATATCGGTTGGTCCCTAGGTGAATGGAAAACCGTGGCCTGGTCCGATGAGTCACGATTTCAGTTGGTAAGAGCTGATGGTAGGGTTCGAGTGTGGCGCAGACCCCACGAAGACATGGACCCAAACTGTCAGCAAGGCACTGTTCAAGCTGGTGGTGGCTCCGTAATGGTGTGGGCTGTTTTTTCATGGCATGGACTTGGTCCTCTGGTGCGACTGGACCGAACATTGACTGGAAATGCTTATGTTCAGCTACTTGGAGATCACTTGCAGCCATTCATGGACTTCATGTACCCAAACAACGATGGGATTTTTATGGATGACGATGCGCCATTTCACCGGGCCACAACTGTTCGCGATTGGTTTGAAGAACATTCTGGACAATTCCAACGAATGATCTGGCCACCTAGATCGCCCGACATGAATTCCATCGAGCATTTATGGGACATCATCGAGAGGTCTGTTCGTGCCCAAAATCCTGCACCATCAACGCTTTCACGATTGTGGACGTCTATCGAGACAGCATGGCTCAATATTCCTGCAGAAGACTTCCAACGACTTGTTGAGTCCATGCCACGTCGAGTTGCTGCACTTCGCCAGGCGAAAGGAGGGCCGACACGATATTAAGAGGTATCCCATGACTTTTGTCACTTCAGTGTATATCTTGTTCACATTTTCAATCGTTCATGAAATACTTTTTATTCATCCACTCGAGTTCAAGTAAATTTTTTTTGAACTTGTAGTGGATGACACTGGATGTTTAATACGGTCTTTTCAAATATTAATTCATTCATTAATTTTAATTCATTAATTTTGGTTTTGTTTAGATTTAAGTTGCATGTATCTACCAGTAGATGACGCCAGATAAACTTAAAAAAATGAATTAAAATTATTTATGAAGGACTTTCTGTATTATAGTGTAAAAAAAAGTAGGAATTGACTTTAAAATTTTTATTTATATTACATGTTTTCCCTTTATTACTTGTTTTCCCCTTATTAAATTTAATGAATGATTTAAGTTTTGGAAAAAAACTGTACTCACATCCAGTGTCATCCACTACACGTGCAAAAAAAAATGTATTTCAACTTGAGTGGATGAATTAAAAGTATTTTATGAACGATTGAGAGTGTGAGCTAATAGAAGGATTGAAAAAAAGTAGGTATTGATTTCAAATTTTTTTTTTTATACTACTTGTTTTTTGTTTAGCGCCGTAGTATTCCCCCCGCGTCATTTGAATGGCGTGATTTCCCTCAAGCTCCAGAAGCTCTATCGAGATTTTTACTGCATCTTTTTTATGTGAGGTCGGATGAGGATTTTCTATTGAGACACTGGTTGAAGGGGTGCAGAAACGGGTTTTAACACTTCTTGACTTTGCAGGGTGTAGGGTCAGACTTCCTTTCTTCTTCAGCCAGAATGCCCCCGTGGGGCGCGTTAAGCAGGTGTGCTTAAGAAGGCTTGAAAAGATATTCTATTTAGTGGAGTGGACGCCCCTGCCAAATCCCTCTCAGCTAAACGGTCGCACAAAGAGCCGGAGAAAAAGAAGCGAGAGCCACTACTATCTCTGGGGCCAAGAATATGGAACAGCCAGAGAAGAAGAACTGACTTCGTGTACGATTCATGTTCTCTAAAAGTGAATGGAGATTAGCAGAAGAGAGAAACACCCCTCCCCCTCGGTATGACACCCCTCTGCCCCCGTCGAATCTTGCCACATGGTTTCACTTATTTATTCCTTGAAATACAGTTTCGGTGGGGGGAGGTAGGGGGTAGTGGAAGTAGGGGGTAATGCCGGGTATGAAATTTATTTCTGAGGCAAGGAAAAGACAAAGGTGAAAGAAAGAGAAGGTAGAGGAAAGAGAGAGAGAAAAAAAATGTTGCAGAAAGGTGTGTGTGTGAGCTGACAGGCCGAAGTTTGACGTTGAAAAACGACCCCTATATATATAAGGGGAAGGGGGGAAGGAAGTAAATAAAAAAGAAAAAGAAAGAAGTTGTTTTTGCTGAATTTTAGAGCATTCTGTGTGAGCGTCGGACGAAGGGACAAATAAACAAAAGGGGAAAAAACGGAGAGAAAGGCGTTGAAACGAAATGTTTTACTTCTCGAATGTGCAAGCGAATATCTTTTGATGGGGATTTCTCAGCATTCCTGAGCCCCAAATCTGCGCCCCTGCAAATGTTGATGCGAAAGGGGTCCGAGCGGTAGAGGGGCGCTGCGAATAAATAGTGCATGGGAAATAATTTTCTTTTTTTAATGTATTTCTTTTTTAAATGTATTTTTTTGAGCATCTGTAAACGACTAAGTGTGTATCGCAAATATGATTTTTTTAACCTATTACACTGCGTAAAAAAAGTAGAAGGACAGTGTTTTTTTGCCAATTAATATCTCTTATTTTCTCCTAACTACCAGATATTTATGCAGATTTAGTTTAATGACCCTTTTTTTCATTTTAGGCAAAAATTAAACATCTACTACTAATATTAATAATAAAATTAGTAGATATAATTTCCGGTGCGTAAAAAAAGTAGAAGGACACTTGCTAATATATTTAATTTAGTGAGTTGTTCTTTAGTTAAATAGTGATTTTGTACTTTGTTTTATCCTTTTCAGTCAAAAAAATCTAATTTGTTTAAAAGTTACGCTGTTTCTCCGTTATCAGAAAGGCCTAAAGGAATACCTTTGAACGATTTTCAAAAAGGCCAAATTTCCGCATGTTAAAATGATGGTAAAGGTGTCAGAGAGTTTGCTCGATTGTTGCAGGTGAGCCCCAATACAGTTTCAAACTTTATCAGAAATCCTTATAAAAATGGAAAGAAAAAGAAGACTGGTAGACCGAAAAAGTTAACACCACCTGATGAATGAAAACTTGTTCGTGCGCTTAAGAAGAACAAAGGAAGTGTTTCAAAGGCAAGAAATCAAGCAGGACGTAATCATGTGACGAAACAAAGAAGTTTACAACTATATTAAAAGATCTAAAAAATTCATTTCAAAAAACGGAAATATCATCCTAAGTGGACACAAGCTCACATTGATAACCGTTTAGTGTGGGCTAAGCAGCACATGTCCTGGACTACAGAATGGACTTCTGTGATATTTTCCGATGAAAAGAAATTTAACTTAGACGGTCCAGACGAATATCAGCACTACTGTCATTGTCTGGGGAATGAAGACGAATACTATTCAACACGACAAATGGGAGGAGAGAGTTTAATGGTTTGGTTGGCTGTTGGATAAGGAGGAAGGACAAGTCTGGCTTTCTTAAATGGTAGGCAAAAACATACAGACTACATTCAAGTGCTGAATTCCGAGCTTCTTCCTTATGGCTCTGACTTGGGGGTGAAGAGTGGAAGTTTCAGCAAGACCAAGCTTCCATTCACACCGTGACTGGAGTCAAAAATTGGTTCCTAACAAATAATGTGGATGTTTTTACCATGGCCAGCCAAAAGTCCTGACCTTAATATAGTGGAAAACATCTGGGCAATGCTAGTTCATCGAGTTTATGCTGATGGAAGGCAATTTGATTCACTAACTCAGCTTCGAGAAGCATTGAATGACTCGTGGGACAATTTTTGTCAAACAGAAGTTCAATCTCTATAAAATTCACTTCCAAACAGAATATTTGAAGTTATAAAGGCCAATGGGAAGATCATTCCGTATTAAAATCCACTATTTTTTCATTCATTATAATGCTGTCCTTCTACTTTTTTGCAAAGTTTCAAAAAAGAGAAACTATTTTTGTTGCCATTAATATTTTATGTTTGAATATCATAATTCTGATGTTAAAATTGTATTTTTAAAATATTTGTAAAATGTTTCTAATAAAATATTTTAGTAAAAATAAAATATTTTTCGGTTATTGTTACAAAATCAAGTGTCCTTCTACTTTTTTTACGCAGTGTAGTAGCCTCATTTTTGGTAGTTATGAACCTAGTTAGTTACTTATAACTTAAAGAAAGAAGGGATCATCTTGAATACTACCGAAAAGCCTATTAAGGTAATAAACTAAGCAGGTAGAGCGCAGATAGTTGGTCCCCGATTTCAGAAATGTAGAGGCCCGATGGCGATGAATGACAATATGTGTAAGGCAGGAGATTTCTAGTAGGAGTTACAAGGTTATCCGCAACTTCCGAATACGGTGTATTTACGCAGTCACTCATAAAAAAGTCATCCCTTCATCATCCGTTGATTCCTGGCATGCTCAAATGGAAAACATAAAAAAAAAAGTTTTAAAGTATTTCGAGGTTTTTAAATTCTATGCTCAAATTGGGGTATTGATTACTTATTAACCGTAATCAATCCTCCAAAAGCACAATAATCCTTACTAATCGAAATAACTTTGCTGAAAAGAATTCTCTACGTTGTGTCCCGAAATAACAAATAAAAGTAAAATTTGACATAAACACTATCTGTAACGAAGAGTTTCCTGGGTTAGTTTTACAAGCAATACGTACATTTCCTTTATTTACAGTATTTTATAAAACTGACGTAGTTCTGATCCACGCTGATAGTTCCTTGCATCGTTCCTCTTCGATTTAATTGGTTTAATTATTTCACAATGTTTAATTAAAAGATTAAAGTGATTTCAAATTACACAAAATTCAAGGGACGTCTTTTTGATGTTCTCATCTTTTTTAGATACTTAGCAACAACTGGGCCTCAGTTCCTGGGCCTCAGCCAAGAGGCTAGGGCTCTGTCTTTGGTATCCCAAGGCTTCAAATCTGAATCCTGACGGTGGGATGGATGTTTGTCAGTGGTTCGGAATCTTCTTTAAAATGCAGGTCCCGGTCTGTTTAGCCCTCGTGTACAGATGACCGTAGAGCGACGAACCAAACCAAACCTTCACTCTCGTGTCCTTTCCTTTCCTTTCTAAATGAAAAGAACACGCTTACAAACTGCGAAAACTAATAAAATCATAAACGCCTCACTAAAAGATTTCTCATGAATATATTGCAGAACCTGGGAAGAAAGGAATCTCAGAGAGCAGCTATCCTTGAAGTAGCGATAAATTATAGATTGGTTTGGTTTGCCTTGTCTCTCTACTGTCATCTTGTGCACACTTGAGGAAACAGACCGGGACCTACAGTTTAACATGGATTCCGAACCAATGACAAATATCCATACCACCGCAAGATTCGAACCTGCAGCTTGTGGTACCTTAGGCCAGCAGTTAAATTATAGAAGCATAGAAGTTACTAAAAACTCTTAACGATAATGTGGTACTCAAGTCTAATAGAGGTTGGTGCAACAATTGAACCTGTTAATTGTAGGTAGGGAAATAATGACGAGCAAACCAAATGTTATTATATATATATATATATATTACCATTTCTACTCGTTTGTTCTTCTCGAGTAGGGTAGCGGCCTGATGAACCAATGGTCCGAATTCTGGCGGTGGAATGGATGTTTGTGACTGGTACGGAATCCACGTTAAACTGTAGGTCCCGATCTAATGAGCCCAAAGCGTGCATAAAATGCCCGTAGTGCTACAAACAAAACCAATTTCGAGTTGGGTTGATTTGGCCGATTTGTTCCTCTTTATTTATGCTGCTGCTGATAGAAAAACTAAAACGGCAAATAACCAGCAGCAAAAATGGCGCTTGAAAACCATCCAAGAAAAGTATATGGTTGCAGTTATTTTTCCGTTATTGGATGGCCACCGGAATAAAAAATGAAAAACTTGAGAGACGAGCTCTGTACCATTAGGTACGTAAATACATTTTTGCTATGGCCGCTGCACTTTTTTTTCCTCTCCAAAAAAAAAGGAAGAAATTCCGCGAAATTTTTTATCAAAAAGGAAAAGCTCTTCAATCAAAAAGTTGACCAGGTTCCCATCGAGGTTTTCTATGGATGTGTGTGTGTGTATGTATATGCTTCCCTACCCCCTACCTCTTCTCCCTCTGCTGCTTGGCCAATCAATTAACTCCCGAAAGTAATCTGATATTTACGAGTTCTTCCCTCTTGAATAATGTAGTTGTTGCGGAAGGTTTCTCTCTGACATTGAGGAATGAGCCCAACTTTCTTCTCTGCGCCATTTCTTTTATTTTTTTATTATTATTATTTATTTATTTATTTTTTTATTTTCCACTTTTTGAGGTTCAAATAAACAGAATTTTTGAGCGGAGGCATGACCTTAGAAAGAAAAAAAAATTATAGATAAATAAAATAAATAAAAGAAAAAGTTTGAGCATTTTTCTCTCATGATGAAGGAGGAATTTTTCATATTTTGTGAGAAGCCCGCGTCCAATAGTCAGATTCCCCTTTTATTTTGCTTCCCTGCGAAGAAGTGTTTTATTTATTTATCGCGCTTGTCCTTTGAAGGTGTTAGTCAGGAGAGTAACACGACGGTGCCATCTTTTTTTTTTTTTTTAAGAAATTTTTTTTTTTTTAATTTTTATTTTGTCAACTTGAATAATTAATAATAAAAACTGTAATTTTATAGATATCTAAGCAAATTAAATAAAATATTAATTTTATGAACACTGTGTATATTAAAATTTAACTAGCGTAACAGAAATGGAATTTCATGAAATAGGTGTGTGTTTCTAAATAATTGTATAGTGTGTGTTTTGTAAATAATGTGATAGTAAATAATGTAATAGTTTTTTAAATAATGTAATAGTGTGTGTTTTCTTTTAGTGTTTATTGTTAATTAAATGTTACTTTTTGTGTCAAACATTGTATGCATTTGTTTTGTTATTAGATAAGTTAAACGAAAAAAAATGCATTTGTTTTATTTTACCAACTAATTATGATGCTGACAATTACAATAATCGTATTTTTATTCAGGGGATACTTTCGATGCATATAATATACACATTGTAAGCAACTTCATATTTAATAGAATAACTGTGAGGGGGAGATGGTTAGTAGAAGACTGAAAAACACCCCCTATCTGCTCGGTATGACATCTCTCTGCCCTCGTCGATTCTTGCCACATGGTTTCACTTATTTATTCCTTGAAGTACAGTTTCGGCAAGGCGGAGGTGCAGGGGGTTGTGGAAGTAGGGGGTAGTGCCGGGTATGGAATTTATTTCTGAAGTAAAGAAAAGAAGAAGGAAAAGAAAGAGAAGAGAAAGAAAGAGAGAAGGCAGAAGAAGTAGAAGTAGAAGGCAGAAGAAGTAGAAGTAGAAAGTAGAAGAAATAGAAGTAGAAAGTAGAAGAAGTAGAAGTAGAAAGTAGATGAAGTAGAAGTAGAAAGTAGAAGAAGTAGAACGAAGTAGAAGAAGTAGAAGTAGAAGAAGAAGAAGTAGAAAGAAGTAGAAACAGAAAGAAGAAGTAGATGTAGAAGAAGTAGAAGAAGAAGAAGAAGTAGAAGTAGAAGTAGAAGAAAAAGAAGTAGAAGTAGAAGAAGATGAAGTAGAAAGAAGTAGAAGTTGAAGAAGAAGAAGAAGTAGAAGAAGAAGAAGAAGTAGAAGTAGAAGTAGAAGTAGAAAGAAGAAGTAGAAGTACAAAGAAGAAGTAGATGTAGAAAGAAGAAGAAGGTGAAAGAAAGAGAAGGTAGAGCAGAGAGAGAAAGAAGAAGAAGGAGAAAGAAAGAGAAGGTAGAGCAGAGAGAGAAAGAAGAAGAAAACTGTTGCAGAAAGGTGTATGTTGTGAGATGACAGGGGAAGTTTGAAAAACGACCCCCATACATATAAGAAGAAGGGGGTGGGGGTGGGAAGAAGTGAAGAAAGAAATTGTTTTTGCTGAATTTTGTAGCATTCTGTGTGAGCCTTCCGGCCCAGTGAGCGTCGGACGAAGGAAAAACAAACAAATGGGCGAAAAAAAGGAGAGAAAGGCGTCGAAACGAAATGTTTCACTTCTTGGATGTGCAAGCGAAGATCTCTCGATGGGGATTTCTCGGCATTCATGCGCCCCGGCATCAAATCTCCGCCCCTGCAAATGTGGATGCGAAAGGGGCTCCGAGCGGAAGAGGGGCGCTGCGAATAAATAGTGCATGGGAAATAAAAGTGCTTTTTTTCAACATCTACAAATGACAGTGTATCGTAAATGTTTTTCAAATATGATTTTTTTAAAACCCATTAGTAGCCCATTTCGGCAGTTATGAACTTATTTAGTGACTTATAACTGAAAAGAAAGGATCGTCTTGAACAGTACTGGAAGCCCTATTCAGGGCACAAAATAAGCAGGTAGTGTTGAGAACTTTTCAATTCATTGATCACTGATTTTTGAAAATTTAGGGACTTGATGAGGATGGGTGTAAGGTAGGAGATTTTTAGTAGGAGTTACTTGGTTATGCGCAAGTTCCGAATGCAGTGCAGTTACCCATGAAAAGACATTCCTTCATCATCCGTTGGTTCATGGCATACTCAAATGGAACACATGGTCTAATCGCCAATTGGCTAAGCCCTCTGGTCTTTGATACCACAGGCTCCAAGTTCTAATCCTGGCGATGGCATGGATGTTTGTTTGTGATCGGAATACACGTTAAACTCTAGGTCCTGGTCTGTTTAGCTAAAGTATGGACAAATGATTGTAGAGCTACAAACCAAACCAAATGGTACACATCAACCGACGGAAAAAAAGCATAGAAAAGTATTTCCTTATCGTCGAGGCTTGTTTGTTTTATGTCCTCTATTCTTCAAAAAGTTTTTATGCGCAGATTGTGCTGTGTTGTCGGTTTTGCTGTTGCAAATTGTGCTGTTGTTGTGTAAAATCCTAAACACATCACAAAATATTTCTGATTAATATCTTACAATGCCTGGGAATCTCAGAGAGCAGCCATCCTTGAGGTAGCGATAAGTTATAGAAGCGTAGAAGTTAGTAGAAACTGTCAGAAATAAAATGTGTAACTCAAGTCTAATACAGGTTGTGCAACAACTGAGCCTGTTCATTGTAATGTAGGGAAAATAATGACGAGCAAAGCAAATGTTATTATATTATATTATATTATTATTATATTATATATATATATATATATATATATATATATATATATATATATATATATATATATATATATATATATATATATATATATTACCATTCCTATTTGTTTGTTCCTCTCGAATAAGGTAGTTGCCTGATGGCCAAACGGCTAGCGCTCTGGCCTAGGGTACCACAGGCTTCAGGTTCAAATTCTGGCGGTGGCATGAATGTTTGTGAGTGGTACGGAATTAACGTTAAACTGTAGTCCCAGTTTAATTAGCCCAAAGCGTGCATAAAATGACCGTACAGTGACAAACAAAACCAATCTCTAATAGGGTTGATTTGGCCGATGTGTTCCTTTTTATTTATGCTATTGCTTATAGAAAACCAAAATGGCACATAACCAGCATCAGCAAAAAAGCGCTTGAAAACCATCAAAGAAAAGTATATCGTTGCAGTTATTTTCCCGTTATTGGATGGCCACCGGGATAAAAAATGAAAAACTGGAGAGACGAGCTCTGTACCATTAGGTACGAAAATACATTTCTGCTCTATGGCCGCGGTACTTTTTTTTTTCCTTTTCTCTCCAAAAAAGGAAGAAATTCCGCGAAATCTTTTATCAAAAAGGAAAAGCTCTTCAATCAAAAAATTGACCAGGTTCCCATCGAGGGTTTCTATGGATATATGTATGTATATGCTTCCCTACCCCCTACCTCTTCTGCCTCATGCTGCTTGGCCAATCAATTAACTCCCGAAAGTAATCTGATATTTACGAGTTCTTCCCTCTTGAATAATGTAGTTGTTGCGGAAGGTTTCTCTCTGACATTGAGGAATGAGCCCAACTGTCTTCTCTGCGTCATTTTATTATTTTTTTATTAGTTATTTATTTATTTATTTTCTTTTCCACTTTTTGAGGTTCAAATAAACAGAATTTTTGAGCGGAGGCATGACATTCGAAAGAAAAAAAAATTATAAATAAGTAAAAAAAGTTGGTGCATTTTTCTCTTATGATGAAGGAGGAATTTTTCGTGTTTTGCGAGAAGCCCGCGTCCAATAGACAGATTCCCTTTTTACTTTGCTTCTCTGCGAAGAAGTGTTTTATTTATTTATCGCGCTTGTCCTTTGAAGGTGTTAGTCATCAGAGTAACATAACGGTGGCATCTTTTTTTTTTTTTTTTTTTTTTTTTTTTTTTTTTAAGAAAAAAATCTTTTGGTTTGGAAATCTGCATTTGGTTTGGAATCAGATAAGTTAAACGAAAAAAAAATGTATTTGCATTATTTTACCTTTTTTTTTTAAAGAAAAATCTTTTTATTTTTTCTTAATTTTTATTTTGTCAACTTGAATAATTAATAATTAAAACTGTAATTTTTAGATATCTAAGCAAATTAAATGAACTATTAATTTTATAATCACTGTGTTTATTAAAATTTAACTAACGTAATAGAAACTGAATTTCATAAAAGAGGAGTGTGTTTCTAAATAATTGTATAGTGTGTGTTTTGGTAATAATGTAGCAGTTTTTAAATAATGTAATAGTTCTTTAAATAATGTAACAGTTTTTTAAATAATGTAATAGTTTTATAAATAATGTGATAGTTTTTTATATAAAGTAATAGTTTTTTAAATAAAGTAATAGTTTTTTAAATAAAGTAATAGTTTTTTAAATCAAGTAATAGTTTTTTAAATAATGTAATAGTTTTTTAAATAATATAATAGTGTGTGTTTTCTAAATAATTTTTAATTAAATGTTACGTTTTGTAGCAAGCTATTATGTATGGATTATGTATTTTGGAATCAGATAAGTTAAACGAAAAAAAAATGTATTTGTATTATTTTACCTTTTTTTTTTTTTTTTTTTTTTTTTTTTAAGAAAAATCTTTTGTTTTCTTTAAATTTTTTTTGTCAACTGAATAATTAATAATAAAAACCTTAATTTCATAGATATCTAAGCAAATTAAATAAACTATTAATTTTATAAACACAATGTATATTTAAATTTAATTAACGTAACAGAAATGGAATTTCATAAAAGAACAGTATGTTTCTAAATAATTATGAATTAAATGTTACTTTTTGGGGCAAGCTGTTATGCATTTGTTTTGTGGTTAAATAAGGTAAAAGAAAAAAAAATGTATTTGAATTATTTTACGAACTAATTGTCATGTTGACAATTACAATAATCCAATAAAGTGTGAGAGAGCTCCGAAATTAATTTCAGTAACATGCAATTCAGCGACTGAAATGGCCAGCTCGATCTCCAGACTTTAACCCACCGAACATGATTGAAGGCTTTTGTGAAATGTATTGTTGTATTTTTACTTCTCTCTTCTTATTCTTGCCATACTCAGAGCGACTGTGTAAGAATCTTTTGCTATCACTTCCTATTGACTTCAAGACCTGTAGAATCGATAGCATCACACACTAATCTATGTGCTCTATTGCTGCTTGGGTAGAAAAATCCAATGCTGAAGATATTTTTCCTATACTAGTTAAACTAAAACATGCAGTTTGTAAATTTCAAATATGTGTTTAATTTAAAAAAATGTGTTTAATTAATAAAATTAAATTTTTAAAGTATCTTAATTTTTTGATTTTTTTTTCATATATCTTACCATGAATTGTATATATGTGTCTTAGTTTTATTTAAAATCATTTAAACTATTCAAACCTCTCTTTTTAATCTATATGCGACTTTTTCCTACGCAATGATGGTATTTTCTTAATTTGATAGAAGCGAATATATATTTAAAAAAAAAACGAGAAAAATCACTTTGAAATGCACAGTTACTGTATTAAATATGCAATTGTTTACATTCTGTATATTATATGTATCGAAAGTATCCCCTGAATAAAAATTGGACTATTGTAATTGCCAACTTCATAATTAGTCGGTAAAATAATCCAACTACATTTTTTTTTCGTTTATCATCTGAACAGAAAACAAATGCATAATAGCTTACCACAAAAAGTAACATTTAAATAACAATTATTTAGAAAACACGCACTATTACATTATTTAAAAAGCTATTACATTATTTACTATCACATTATTTACAAAACACGCACTATTACATTATTTAAAAAACTATTACATTATTTACAAAACACGCACTATACAATTATTTAGAAACACACTCCTATTTTATGAAATTCCATTTCTGTTACGTTAGGTAAATTTAAATATACATAGTGTTCATGAAATTAATAGCTTATTTAATTTGCTTAGATTATAAAAATGCTTTCACAAAATTACATTTTTTATAATTAATTATTCAGTCAACAAAGAAAAAAAAATTAAAAAAAGAAAAGCTTTTTCTTTTTTTAAAAAAAAAAGACGCCACCGTCATGTTACTTTCATGACTAACAACTTCAAAGGACAAGCGCGATAAATAAATAAAACACTTCTTCGCAGGGAAGCGAAATAAAAAGGGAATCTGTCTATTGGACGTGGTCTTCTCACAAAACAGGAAAAATGCCTCCTTCATCATAACAAAAAAAATGCTCAAACTTTTTTTTAAAATTTATTTATATATTTATAATTTTTTTTTCTTTTCGAATGTCATGCCTCCGCTCAAAAATTCTGTTTATTTGAACCTCAAAAAGTGGAAAAGAAAATAAATAAATAATAATAAAAAATAAAATGGCGCAGAGAAGAAAGTTGGGCTCATTCCTCAATGTCAGAGAGAAACCTTCCGCAACAACTACATTATTCAAGAGGGAAGAACTCGTAAATATCAGATTACTTTCGGGAGTTAATTGATTGGCCAAGCAGTAGAGGGGGTAGGGAAGCATATACATACATACACACATCCATAGAAAACCTCGATGGGAACGTGGTCAACTTTTTGATTGAAGAGCTTTTCCTTTTTGATAAAAGATTTCGCGGAATTTCTTCCTTTTTTGGAGAGAAAAAAAAATGTGCCACGGCCGTAGCAGAAATGTATTTTCGTACCTAATGGTACAGAGCTCGTCTTTCAAGTCTTTCATTTTTTATCCCGGTGGCCATCCAATAACGGGAAAATAACTGCAACGATATATTTTTGCTTTGATGGTTTTCAAGCACTTTTTTGCTGCTGTTGGTGGTTATGTGCCATTTTAGTTTTCTATCAGCAATAGCATAAATAAAGCAATAGCATTCCATCGGCCAAATCAACTCTACTCGAGATTGGTTTGGTTTGGTTTGTCGCTCTACTGTCATTTTATGCAACGCTTTGGGCTAATTAGACCGGGACTTGCAGGTCAACGTGGATTCCGTACCACCATGCCACAGCCAGAATTCGTGAAGCTACCTTATTCGAGAAGAACAAACAAATAGAAATGGTAATATATATATGCAGAATTTAATAACATTTGCTTTGTTGTCATTAATTCCCCACCGACCATTAGCAGGTTCAGCTGCACTAGCCAATTGTGTATTCCATTTGAGTATGCCATAAACCAACGGATGATGAATGGATGACTTTTTGTAGATAACTGCACCGCATTTGCAACTTGCAGATAACCCATTAATTCCTACTGAAAATCTCCTACCTTACACACATTGTCACAATCTCCATCTAGTCACTAATCAGAAATTCTGATCTCAGTAATCAATGAATTGAATCTTTTGCGCGCTACCTACTTATTTTGTGCCCTGTATAGAGCTTTCAGTAGTGTTCAAGACGACACCCTGTTTATTTTCAGTTATAATTCACTAAGTAAGTTCATATCTACGGAAATCAGGCTACTAATAGGTTTAAAAAAAATCATATTTGAAAAAAATTGCGATACACACACTCAGTCCTTTGTAGGTACACACACACAAAAAAATAAATAAAAAGCACTTTTATTTCCCATGCACTATTTATTCGCAGCGTCCTTCTTCGTCTCGGAGCCCCTTTTGCATCAACATTTGCAGGGGCGCAGATTTGGCGATGCTGGGGTGCATGAATGCCGAGAAATCCCCATAAAGAGGGGCATCTTCGCTTGCACATCCGAGAAGTGAAACATTTCGTCTGAACTCCTTTCTCTCCGTTTTTTTTACCCTTTTGTTTGTTTTCCCTTCGTCCGACGCTCACTGGGCCGGAAGGCTCACACAGAATGCTACAAAATTCTGCAAAAACAACTTCTTTCTTTTTTTTACTTTCTTCCCCCTTCCCTTTATATATATAGGGGTCGTTTTTCAACGTCAAACTTCGGCCTGTCAGCTCACACACACACCTTTCTGCAACATTTTTTTCTTTCTATCTCTCTCCTCTACTTTCTCCTTTTCTTTCCCTCCTTTTTCAGAAATAAATTTCACACCCGGCACTACCCCATACATCCACCCCTCCCCCTACGAAACTGTATTTCAAGGAATAAATGTGGTAAGAATCGACGGGGCAGAGAGGTGTCATATCAAGGGGGAGAGGTGTTTATCTCTTTTGCTAACCCCCAACTTCTGCTAACCCTCCATTCACTTTTAGAGAACATGAATCGTACACGAAGTCAGTTCTTCTTCTCTGGCTGTTCCATATTCTTTCTTTGAGTATTGATTGGCCCCAGAGATAGTAGTGGCTCTCGCTTCTTTTTCTCCGGCTCATTGTGCGACCGTTTAGCTGAGAGGGATTTGGCTGGGGCGTTCACTCCATTGAATCGAATATCTTTTGAAGGGTTCTTAAGCAGACCTGCTTAACGCGCCCCATGGTTGCATTCGGATTGAGGAAGGACGGAAGTCTTACCCTACACCCTGGAAAGTGTTAAAACCCGTTTCTGTACCCCTTCCACCAGTGTCTCAATAGAAAATCCTCATCCGACCTCACATAAAAACAAGCAATACAAAAAAAAAAATCTTTAAGTCAATTCCTACTTTTTTTTACACTCTATTGTAGAAAGTCCTTTATAAATAACTTTCCTTCATTTTTTTAAGTTTATCGGGCACCATCTATTATTAGATACATGCAACTTAAATGTAAAAAAAAAAACCTAAAATGAATGAATTAAATTGAATGAATGAATTGATAATTGAAAAAACTGTATTAACATACAGTGCCTACAAATTCAAAAAAAAAATTATTTGAACTCGAATGAATGAATAAAAATTGTTTTATGAACGATTGAAAATGTGAACACGATATATATAAGGATAGTGTGAGCTAATAGAAGGAATTGGAAAACTGCAGCACAAATCTCATCCTTTCTTCTGAACGTTCACAGCGTAGTGAAAAAAGGCGATTAAATGACGCGGGGGGAATGGTAAGTACAAAATGAAGCTGTTGCTCCAGATAAATGAAGCAGAATGGCAGAGCTCGTCTTGAAGAAGCGTTTTAACCTCGCGGGAGCACTTCGAACCGATCTCAACGAGTGTCAGAAGGAACACTCGAACAGTTTCGCGGCGATATAGAAGAATCGAATAAATCTTCGAAAAAGTCTTTTCGGTGTGCAGTCGTGTAGGACTTTTAAATTCAAGCAAAAATACTTAAGGTGGTACCACTCTTCATATAAATGACCATGTCAGAATGGGGAAAAGACATGTAAAACAAAAGTGTAAACAATGATGTAGATAAAGTAGACAAAAGAAGATTATAGATGATGGTATAGATTTTTATGCGCATATTGATTAGATTTGTGATCATGGAAAATTTGTATAAAAAAGTTATAGGCAAGGACCCAAAATTGCGAACCGAAACATTTAGTTTGTAAATAGTAGTGTACATGTACTAATTTTTAAAGTATCTTAAATGTGTGATATTTTTTTTCATGTATCTTACCATGAATTGTATGATGTGTCCCAGCTTCAATTAAAATCACTTAAACTATTGAACCCACACTTTTTAATCCATATACGACTTTTACCTACGCAGTTGTAATGATGTTTTCATAATTTGATAGAAAATAACACATATAAAAAAAATGAGAAAATCACTTTCGAATATACAGTTACGCAATTAAATATGTAGTTGCTTATATTCTGTATACTATACGTATCGAAAGTATCCCCTGAATAAAAATTCGACTATTGTAATTGTCAACGTGATTATTAGTTCGTAAAATAATCCAAATACTTATTTTTTCTTTTAACTTATTTAATCACAAAGCAAATGCAGCAATAATAGCTTGCCACAAAAAGTAACATTTAATTCATAATTATTTAGAAACATACTCCTTCTTTTATGAAATTCCATTTCTGTTAAGTTAGGTAAATTTAAATATACATAGTGTTTATAAAATTAAAAGTTTATTTAATTTGCTTACATAAAAATTTGTTTAAATCTTAGATTTAGATTTGCTTCATAAAATTACAGTTTTCATTATTAATTATTCAGCTGACAAAAAAAAAATTAAGAAAAAAAGAAAAGATTTTTCTTTTAAAAAGAAAAAAAAAAGATGCCACCGTCGTGTTACTTTCATGACTAACAACTTCAGACGACAAGCGCGATAAATAAATAAAACACTTCTTCGCAGGGAAGCGAAATAAAAGAGGAATCTGTCTATTGGACGTGGGCTTCTCAGAAAAACTGAAAAATTCCTCCTTCATCATAAGAGAAAAATGCTCAAACTTTTTTTATTTTTTATTTATTTATAATTTTTTTTTTCTTTCGAATGTCATGCCTCCCGCTCAAAAATTCTGTTTATTTGAACCTCAAAAAGTGGAAAAGAAAATAAATAAATAAATAAATAATAAAAAAATAATAAAATGACGCAGAGAAGACAGTTGGGCTCATTCCTCAATGTCAGAGAGAAACCTTCCGCAACAACTACATTATTCAAGAGGGAAGAACTCGTAAATATCAGATTACTTTCGGGAGTTAATTGATTGGCCAAGCAGGAGAGAAGGGTAGGGGGTAGGGGGTAGGGCAGCATATACATACATACATACACACACGTCCATAGAAAACCTCGATGGGAACCTGGTCAACTTTTTGATTGAAGAGCTTTTCCTTTTTGATAAAAGATTTCGCGGAATTTCTTCCTTTTTTTTTTGAGAGAGGAAAAAAAAAAAGTGCCGCGGCCATAGCAGAAATGTATTTTCGCACCTAATGGTACAGAGCTCCAGTGGCCATCCAATAACGGGAAAATAACTGCAACCATATACTTTTCTTTGATGGTTTTCAAGCGCTTTTTCTTTTGGTGCTGGTTATATGCCATTTTAGTTTTCTATCAGCAACAGCATAAATAAAGAGGAAAAGATCGGCCAAACCAACCCTATTCGAGATTGGTTTTGTTTGTCGCTCTACGGTCATTTTATGCTCGCTTTGGTCTCATTAGACCGGGACCTACAGTTTAACGTGGATTCCGTGCCACTCACAAACATCCCTGCTACGTCCAGAATTCGAACCAGAAGCCTGTGGTATGAAAGGCCAGAGGGCTAGCCATTTGGCCATCAGGCCGTTACCTTACCGGAGAAAACAAACAAATAGAAATGGTAATATATATAAGCATATATAATATGTAATAACATTTACTTTGTTGTCATTACTTCCCCACCTACAAATAATAGGTTCAGTTGTAGCTCCAACCTGTATTAGATTTGTGTTCCAAATTTTATCGTTAACAGTTAATACTAACTTCTATGCTTCTATAATTTATTCTCAGGATTTTGGTACCACATGCTCCATCTTGGTGGTGGCATGGATATTTGTGAGTGGTTCGGAATCCACTTTAAACTGTAGGTCCGGTCTGTTTAACATAAAGTATGCACAAGATGACCGTAGAGAGACAAATCGAACCAAACCAATCTATAATTTATCGCTACTTCAAGGATGGCTGCTGTCTGAGATCAATTTCTTCCCAGGTTCTGTAAGATATTAATCAGAAATCTTTTAGAGATGTGTTTATGATTTTATAAGTTCTGACTGCAAACACTTTTTTTAAAGTTTTCGCAGCTCATAAGCATATGCTTTTCGTTCAAAAATGGAAGGAAAAGACACGAGAGTGAATGTTTCATTTGTCACATCGCTCTACGGTCATATTATGCACATCCGGGTTATAAAGACCGGGACCTAACGGATTCCGAACCACTTACAAACATGTTTGCCACCGCCAGGATTCGAGCCTGAAGCATGGGATACTAAAGGGCAGAGCGCTAGGCTCTTGGCTGAGGCCCAGGAACTGAGGCCAAGTTGTCGCTAAGTATTCAAAAGAGATGAGAACATCAAAAGACGTCCCTTGAATTGTGTGTAATTTTAAATCCCTTTAATCTTTTAATCAAACAGTGAAATAATTAAACAAAGTAAATTGAAGGGGAACGGTGGGAGGAACTATCAGTGTGGACCAGAACTACGTTTTAGAAAGCGCATTTTGCAAATCATGGAGGTTGCAGAATGCGCATATTTCTGAAACCGATCCAGGGAAACTCTACGTTACAGTGTATATGTCTACTACGTTACTACGTTAGTGTTTATGTTAATTTTGATTTTATTGGTTATTGCGGTACATAATGTAGGGAATTCTTTTTAGCAATATTATTTCCCTTAGTAAGGGTTATTATGGTTTGGGTTGCTTTTAGAGGAAAGATTACTGTCAGCAGCAACACCAACAGCAAACTTTTTTTCGAAGAATAAAGAACATAAAACAAACAAACCTCGACAATAAAGAAATACTTTGCTATGTTTTTTTTCCATCGGTCGATGTGTTCCATTTGGTTTGGTGTGTCGCTCTACTATCATCTTGTGCACACTTTAAGCTAAATAGACCGGGACCTACAGTTTAACGTGGATTTCGAACCACAAACAAACATCCATGTCATCGCCAGGATCCGAACCTGAAGCCTTCGGTACCCATGGCCGAACGCTAGCCAATTGGCCATCAGTCCATGTAATCCATTTGAGTATGCCATAAGCTAACGGATGATGAAGGGATGACTTTTTATGGGTAACTGCACCGCATTCGGAACATGCAGATAACCCAGTAACTCCTAGTATAAATCTCCTACCTTACACACATTGACACAATCGCCATCGCCAATTAATTGAACCCTTCTGCGAGCTACCTGCTTATTTCGTGCCTTGAACAGGGCTTCCAGTAGTGTTCACAACAATCCTTTTTTTTTCAGTTATAAGTAACTAAATAAGTTCATAGCTACCGAGATATGAGGCAACTAATGGGTTTAAAAAAATCATATTTAAAAAACATTTACGATACACACTCCGTCTTTTACAGATGCTCAAAAAAGAAAAAAAAAAAAGGAAGCACTCTTATTTCCCATGCACTATTTATTCGCAGCGCCCCTCTTCCGCTCGGAGACCCTTTCGCATCAACATTTGCAGGGGCGCAGATTGGGCGACGCCGGGGAGCATGAATGCCGAGAAATTCCCATCGAGAGATCTTCGCTTGCACATCCTTGAAGTGAAACATTTCGTCTCAACGCCTTTCTCTCCGTTTTTCCCCCTTTTGTTTGTTTTCCCTTTCGTCCGACGCTCACTGGGCCGGAGAGCTCACACAGAATGCTCTAAAATTCAGCAAAAACAACTTATTTTCTTTTTTCTTTACTTCTTCCCTCCTTCCTATATATGGGGGTCGTTTTTCAACGCCAAACTTCACCTGTCAGATCGCACACACACCTTTCTGCAACATTTTTTTTCTTTCTCTCTCTCTCCTCTACCTTCTCTCTTTCTGTCCCCCCTTCTTGAGAAATAAATTTCACACCCGGCACTACCCCATACTTCCACCCCTCCCCCTTACGAAACTGTATTTCAAGGAATAAATAAGTGAAACCATGTGGTAAGAATCGACGGGGGCAGAGAGGTGTCATAACAAGGGGGAGGGTGCTTCTCTCTTCTGCTAACCCCCCCCACCCACCCTCCATTCACTTTCAGAGAACATGAATCGTACACGAAGTCAGTTCTTCTTCTTCTTCTTCTCTGGCTGTTCCATATTCTGCTGTCCTTGAGTATTGATTGGCCCCAGAGATAGTAGTGGCTCTCGCTTCTTTTTTCGGCTCTTTGTGCGACCGTTTAGCTGAGAGGGGATTTGGCAGGGGCGTCCACTCCACTGAATCGAATATCTTTTGAAGTCCTCTTAAGCAGACATGCTTAAAGCGCCCCCCCCCCGTTCCGGAGGAAGAGGACGGAAGTCTGACCCTACACCCTGCGAAGTGCTAAAACCCATTTCTGTACCCCTTCAACCAGTGTCTCAATAAAAAATCCTCCAATTCCTACTTTTTTTTCCCACTGTATTGCACAAAGTTCCTTTACAAATAACTTTCATTCATTTTTTTTAAGTTTATCTGGCTAAATTATTGTTACATACATGCAACTTAAATTTTAAAAAAAACCTAAAATGAATGAATTAAATTTAATGAATGAATGAATATTTGAAAAAACCGAATTCACATCCAGTGCCATCCACTGCAAGTTTAAAGCAGAATGTATTTGAACTCGAGTGGCTGAATCAAAAGTATTTCAAGAATGATTGAAAATCTGAACAAGATCTACATAGGGAGAGTGTGAGCTAACAGGAGGAATTGAATAGAGCTGTTGCTGCAGATATATGAAGCAGAATGGCAGAGCTCGTCTTGAAGAAGCGTTTTCACCTCACAGGAGCACTTCGAACCGATTCCGACGAGTGTCGGAGGGAACACTCGAACAGTTTCGCGGCGATGGGGAAGATCTAATAAATCTTCGAAAAAGTCTTTTCGGTGTGCTAGTATTGTAGGACTTTTAAATTCAGGGAAAAAAACGTACGACGGTATCACTCTTCATATAAATGACCATGTCATAATGGGGAAAAGACATGTAAAAAAAGTATAAACAATAATTTAATGTAGATAAAGTAGACAAAAAAAGTATAGGGGATGACATAGATTTTTTTGCGTCGATTATTTAGATAAGGTGGTCATGAAAAACGTGTACTAAAAAAAGTTATAGGCAAGGACCCAAAATTTCAAACCGAAACATGCAGTTTGTAAATTTCATACATCTACTAATTTTTGAAGTATCTTAATTGTTTGATTTTTTTTTCATGTATCCTACTATGAGTTGTATAATGTGTCGCAGTTTCATTTTAAATCACTTAAGCTATTCAAGCCACAATTTTTAATCGATATAGAACTTTTTCCTACCCAATTGTGATGATATTTTTGTAATTTGCTAGAAAATAATATATATATATAAAAAATGAAAAAAAATCACTTTGAAATGTACAGTTACTCGATTAAATTCTCAGTTGCTTACGTTCTGTATATTATACGTATCGAAAATATCCACTGACTAAAAATTGGATTATTGTAATTATCAACATGATAATTGGGTGGTAAAATAATCCAAGTACATTTTTTTATTCTTTTAAATTATTCAATGACGAAACAAATGCATAACAGCTTGCCACAAAAAGTAAAATTTAATTCATAATTATTTAGAAACATTACTTCTCTTCTATTAAATTCCATTTCTGTTACGTTAGTTAAATTTAAATATACATAGTCTTTATAAAATTAATAGCTTATTTAATTTGCTTAGATAGCTATAAAATTACAGTTTTTATTATTATTATTCAGTCGACAAAATAAAAATTAAAAAAAAAAGAAAAGATTTTTCTTTTAAAAAGAAAAAAAAAGATGCCACCGTCGTGTTACTCTCATGAGTAACAACTTCAAACGACAAGTGCGATAAATAAATAAAACACTTCTTCGCTGGGTAGCAAAATAAAAGGGGAATCTGTCTATTGGACGCGGGCTTCTCACAAAACATGAAAAATTCCTCCTTCATCACGAGAGAAAAATGCTCAAACTTTTTTTTATTTATTTATATCTATTTTTTTCTTCTTTTGACTGTCATGCCTCCGCTCAAAAATTCTGTTTATTTGAACCTCAAAAAGTGGAAAATAAAATAAATAAATAAATAATAATAAAAAATAAAATGGCGCAGAGAAGAAAGTTGGGCTCATTCCTCAATGTCGGAGAGAAACCTTCCGCAACAACTACATTATTCAAGAGGGAAGAACTCGTAAATATCAGATTACTTTCGGGAGTTAATTGATTGGCCAAGCAGCAGAGGGAGAAGAGGTAGGGGGTAGGGAAGCATATACATACACACACACACATCCATAGAAAACCTCGATGGGAACCTGGTCAACTTTTTGATTGAAGAGCTTTTCCTTTTTGATAAAAGATTTCGCGAAATTTCTTCCTTTTTTGGAGAGAAAAGGAAAAAAAAAAGTACCGCGGCCATAGAGCAGAAATGTATTTTCGTACCTAATGGTACAGAGCTCGTCTCTCCAGTTTTTCATTTTTTATCCCCGTGGCCATCTAATAACGGGAAAATAACTGCAACCATATACTTTTCTTGGATGGTTTTCAAGCGCCTTTTTTGCTGCTGCGGGTTATGTGCCATTTTGGTTTTCTATCAGCAACGGCATAAATAAAGAACAGCCAAATGAAATCTACTCGAGATTTGTTTTGTTGGACACTCTACGGTCATTTTACGCACATTTTGATTTAAATAGACCGAGACCTACAGTTTAACGTAGATTCAGAACTAATTCCGTACCACTCCCAAACATCCATGCCACTATCAGAATTCGAACCAGAAACCTGTGGTAGCAAAGGCCATAGCGCTAGCCATTTGGCCATCAGACCTCAACCTTACTCGAGAAGAACCAACAAATTGAAATGGTAATATATATATATGAATTTTTAATATATAATAACGTAGGGATGTCAACCCAACCAGTAAAAAGAAAAAAAACATCTCTCGTCTCGATATTTACCAGTAGGTAGACGGCCTTGGCCCACACTGGGCTGTTGAGCCAGTGATGATGATAATAGATAGTTTTTACATACCGTACTTTAAAAATACGGTATTTTTTCCTCCCCAGCGCGCATGCTCAAAGGAAACATTATTACAGATGCGCATGTGCAATTTCCTATGAGCATGCGCGCTAAGGAGGAAAAAATACTGTATTTTTAAAGTACGGTATGCAAAAACTCTCTATTATATAATAACATTTGCTTTGCTCGTCATTACTTCCTCACCTACAATTAACATGTTCAATTGTTGCATCAGCCTCTATTAGAGCTTTCTATCGTTAACAGTTTCTACTAACTTCTATGATTCTATGACTTATCGCTACCTCAAGGATGGCTGCCCTCTGAGATTCCTTTTTTCCCAGGCTCTGTAAGATATTTATATCAGAAATTGAAAAACTGTATTCACATCCAGTGTGATCCACTACAAGATAAAAAAATGTATTTGAACTCGTGGGATGAATAAAGAGTATTTCATGAACGATTGATAATGTGAACAAGATATATATATGGGGAGAGTGTGAGCTAATAGAAGGGATTTAAACAAAAAGGACACTTTTATTTCCCACGCACTATTTATTCGCAGCGCCCCTCTTCCACTCGGAGCCCCTTTCGCATCAACATTTGCAGGGGCGCAGATTTGATGCCGGGGCGCATGAATGCCGAGAAATCCCCATCGAGAGAGATCTTCGCTTGCACATCCTTAGAGTGAAACATTTTGTTTCAACGCCTTTCTCTCCGTTTTTCACCCTTTTGTTTGTTTTCCCTTTCGTCCGACGCTCGCTGGGCCGGAAAGCTCACACAGAATGCTATAAAATTCAGCAAAAACAACTTTTCTTTTTCTTTACTTCTTCCCCCCCTTCCTCTTATACATATATGTGGGGGGGTCATTTTTCAACGTCAAACTTCGGTTTGTCAGCTCGCACACACACCTTTCTGCAACATTTTTTTTTCTTTCTTCTTTCTCTCTCTCTCCTCTACCTTCTCTTTCTTTCTTTCTTCAGAAATAAATTTCATACCCGGCACTACCCCCTACTTCCACTACCCCCTACCTCCTACCCTCCGAAACTGTATTTCAAGGAATAAATAAGTGAAACCATGTGGCAAGAATCGACGGGGCACAGAGGTGTCATACCGAGAGAGGGGGTTAGGGGTGTTTTTCTCTTCTGCTAACCCCCCTCTCACTTTTAGAGAACATGAATCGTACATGAAGTCAGTTCTTTTTCTTCTTCTTCTCTGTGCTGTTCCATATTTTGCTTTCTTTAAGTATTGATCGGCCCCAGAGATGGCGGCTCTGTCGCTTCTTTTTTTTCGGCCCTTTGTGCGACCGTTTAGCTGTGAGGGGATTTGGCAGGGGCGTTCACTCCATTCAATCGAATATCTTTTGAAGACTACTTCTTAAGCGCACCTGCTTAACGCGCCCTACTGGGGCATTCGGGTTGTAGAAGGACGGAAGTCCGACCCTACACCCTGCGAAGTGTTAAAACCCGTTTCTGTACCTCTTCAACCAGTGTCTCAATAGAAAATCATCATCCGACCTCACATAAATAACAAGTAATATATAAAAAAAAATTTAAAAATCAAATCCTACTTTCTTTTCACTCAATTGCAGGAAGTCCTTTATAAATAATTTTCATTCATTTTTTTAAAGTTTATCTGGTGCCCTCTATTGGTAGATATAGGCAATTATAATCTAAAGAAAACTAAAATGAACGAATTAAATTGAATTACTGAATAATATTTGAAAAAACTGTATGCACATCCAGTGTCATCCACTACAAGTACAAAAAAAAATGTATTTGAACTGGAGTGGATGAACAAAAAGTATTTTATGAACGACTGAAAATGTGAACACGATATATATAGGGACAGTGTGAGCTAATAGAAGGAATTGAAAAAACGAGAAATATCACTTTGGAACACACAGTTACTCGACTAAATTCTCATTTGCTTACATTCTGTATATCATACTTCTGTATAGTATCCCCTGAACAAAAATTCGACTATTGTAATTGTCAAGATCATAATTGGTTGGTAAAATAATCCAAATACATTTTTTTTCATTTAACTTATCTAATCACAAAACAAATGCATAACAGCTTGCCACAAAATGTAACATTTAATTAACATTTATTTAGAAAACACACACTATTATAACATTTAAAAAAATGTACATTATTTACAAACACACACTATACAATTATTTAGAAACACACTCCTTTTTGAAGAAATTCCATTTCTGTTACGTTAGTTAAATTTTAATATGCACAGTGTTTATAAAATTAATAGTTTATATAATTTGCTTAGATATCTATAAAATTACAGTTTTTATTATTAATTATTCAAGTTGACAAAATAAAAATTAAGAAAAAAAAATATTTTTGCTTTAAAAAAAAATATAAAAAAGATGCCACCGTCGTGTTTCTCTCACGACTAACAATTTCAAGCGGCAAGCGCGATAAATAAATAAAACACTTCTTCGCAGGGAAGCAAAGTAAAAAGGGGAATCTGTCTATTGGACGTGGGCTTCTCACAAAACACGAAAAATTCCTCCTTCATCATGAGAGAAAAAATGCTCAAACTTTTTATATTTTTTTAAATTTATTTATAATATTTTTTCTTCCTAATGTCATGCCTCCGCTCAAAAATTCTGTTTATTTGAACCTCAAAAAAGGGGAAAATAAAATAAATAAGTAATAATAATAAAAAAATAAAATGACGCAGAGAAGACAGTTGGGCTCATTCCTCAATGTCAGAGAGAAACCTTCCGCAACAACTACATTATTCAAGAGGGAAGAACTCGTAAATATCAGATTACTTTCGGGAGTTAATTGATTGGCCAAGCAGCAGAAGGGGTAGGGGGAGTGGGGGTAGGGAGTAGGGAAGCATATACATACATACACACACATCCATAGAAAGTCTCGATGGGAATCTGGTCAACTTTTTGATTAAAGAGCTTTTCCTTTTTGATAAAAGATTTCGCGGAATTTCTTCCTTTTTTTTGGAGAGGAAAAAAATAAGTGCCGCGGCCGTAGCAGAAATGTATTTTCGTACCTAATGGTACAGAGCTCGTCTCTCTCAAGTTTTTCATTTTTTTATCCCGGTGGCCATCCAATAACGGGAAAATAACTGCAGCGATATACTTTTCTTTGATGGTTTTCAAGTGCCTTTTTTGCTGCTGCTTGTGGTTATGTGCCATTTTAGTTTTCTATCAGCAATGGCATAAATAAAGAGGAACAAATCGGTCAAATCAACCCTACTCGAGATTGGTTTCGTTTGTTGCTCTACGGGCATTTTATGCCTGCTTTGGGCTCATTAGTCCAGGACCTACAGTTTTATGTTGATTCCGTACCACTCACAAACATCCATGTCACCGCCAGAATTCGAACCAGAAGCCTGTGGTACCAAAGGCCAGAGCGCTAGCCATTTGGCCATCAGGCCGCTACCATACTCTAGAAGAACAAATAAATTGAAATCATAATATATATATGCATATATAATATACGTATAATAACATTTGCTTTGCTCGTCATTATTTCCCCACCTACAATTAACTAGTTCAGTTGTTGCACCTGCCTCTATTAGACTTGAGTTTCGCATTTTATTTTTAACAGTTTCTACTAACTTCTGGGCTTTTATAATTTATCGCTACCTCAAGGATGGCTGCCCTCTCAGACTCTTTTTCCCGAGGCTCTTTAAGATATCAATCAGAAATCTTTTAGTGATGTGATTATGTTTTTTTTTATTTGTTCTGACTGCAGACACTTTTTTAAAGTTTTCGCAGCTCGTATGTCTGTGCTGTTCGTTCAAAAAGGAAAGGACACGAGAGTGAAGGTTTGGTTTATCGCTCTACGGTCATATTATGCACACGAGGGCTAAACAGATGGGACCTACATTTTAAAGTGGATTCCGAACCACTTACAAACATCCATGCAACCGCCAGGTTTCGAGCCTGAAGCATGGGATACCGAAGGCAAGAGCGCTAGCCATTTGGCCATCAGGCCGCGGAATTTGTACAGAGGTAAAGTAGATTCGGAACTGAGGCAGAAGATCAGTTGTCGCTAAGTATCAAAAAGAGATGAGAACACCAAAAGACGTCCCTTGAGTTTTGTGTAATTTTAAATCCATTTAATCTTTTAATTAAACATTGTGAAATAATTAAACAAATTAAATTGAACAGGAATGTTGGGAAGTACTATGTCAGTTGTATAAAATACTGTTGTGAAACCAACCCAGGGAAACTCTACATTACAGATACTGTTTATGTTAATTTTGCTTTGATTGGTTATTGCGGTACAGAACGCAGAGAAATCTTTTTAGCAATGTTATTCCGATTAGTAAGGCTTATTGTGGTTTTGGTTACTTTTCAAGGAATGATTACGATTAATAATTAATTTCGATTAGTAAGAGTTATTGGGGTTTTGGGTACTTTTCGCGGAATGATTACGGTTAATAAGTACTCAACTCCACAATTTCAGTATAAACTTTTTTTTTTGGCGAATAAAGAAATAAAACAAAGAAACTTTGAAGATAAAGAAATACTTTATGTTTTTTTTACTATCGGTTAATGTGTTTCATTTTAATATGCCATGAACCACCGGATGATGAAGGGATGACTTTCTATACCTAACTGCACCGCATTCGGAACTTGCAGATAATCCAGTAACTCCTACTAGAAATCTCCTACATTAACAGAGCATGGCCAGATCTGACCCTTGGGCCATAAAACCCCAACCAACCAACCTACTTTACACACATTCTCACAATCGCCATCGAGTAACTACATTTATGAAATCGGTGATCAACGAATTGAAACCTACTGCGAGCTATTAAAGCCCTGAATAGGGCTTCCAGTAGTGTTCAAGACCATCCTTTTTTTTTCAGTTGTAAGTAACTAAATGGATTCATAACTACCAAAATGAGGCTACTAATGGGTTTAAAAAAATCAGATTTGATAAAACATTTACGATACACACTCAGTCGTTTACAGATGCTCAAAAAAATATATATAGATTAAAACACTAAAAAACACGCTTTTAGAGTTAATCAAACTAAAAAGTAAAAAATAATTGTTAACGTAAGAATAAAATGACTGTTCTAAAAGCATGGGGTGCTCGATATCAATCGTTATAATTTTTCACTAGTTTCATCCTGAAATGCAGAGTTAGTTTTAAAATGTCATAAAAAGCACCCCACTCTTTTAGAACAGTAACATTCATTTTCTCGTCAGTCATTTTATTCTTATGTTAACAATTATCTTTTACTTTTTAGTTTGATTAACTCTAAAAGCGTGTTTTTTAGCTGTAATATTTAAATGAGGTCCCGGTACGGAGGACTGGAACTCTAGTTCTTACAATAATTTAATTGTGAGTAAAACAAAGGCTAAATGCGAATAGGTCGAGCCAGTCAGAATTCGAATACGGAATCTCCTGATCCGTAGTCAGGCGCGTTATCCATTGCGCCGCTGTCCCACGTAGCTTTGAATATCTTGGGTACATTCTACATGGGTTAAATTGCTCTTCATAAGTTAAAATAAAATCCCTAATCCTGACGATCCTAATCATGATGAGATAATAAACGTATCAAAATATTTTAGTGTCGCTGGTCCTTGATCGCTTGGTCCTAAATCGGATCGCTTAAAGTAGGGCAAAATCGAGACCCAAAGAGTCAGTGACAAACAAACATGCAGGTGAAAGTAATAAAAGCGCATTAAAAAAAAAAAATTTTTATTTCCCATGCACTATTTATTCGTAGCGCCCCTCTTCCGCTCGGAGCCCCTTTCGCATCAACATTTGCATGGGCGCAGATTTGGCGATGCCGGGGCGCATGAATGCCGAGAAATCCACCATCGAGAGGGGCATCTTCGCTTGCACATCCGAAGAGTGAAACATTTCGTTTCAATGCCTTTCTCACCGTTTTTTCCCCGTTTGTTTATTTTCCCTTCGTCCCACGCTCACTGGGCCGGAAAGCTCACACAGAATGTTATAAAATTCAGCAAAAGCAACTTCTTTCTTTTTCTTTCTTTATTTCTTTACTTCCCCCCGCCTACCTCTTATATATAGGGGGGTCGTTTTTCAACGTCAAACTTCGGCCTGTCAGCTCTCACACACACCTTTCTGCAACATTTTTTTCTTCTCTTTCTCTCTCCTCTACCTTCTCTTTCTTTCCCTTCTTCTTTTCCTTATTTCAGAAATACATTTCTTACCCGACACTACCCCCTACTTCTCCCACCCCCTACACCTCCCCCCTCCGAAACTGTATTTCAAGGAATAAATAAGTGAAACCATGTGGCAAGAATCGACGGGGCACAGAGAGGTGCCATACCGAGAGAGGGGTGATGGGTGTTTTCCTCTTCTGCTAACCCCCAACCCCCTCTCACTTTTAGAGAACATGAATCGTACCCGAAGTCAGTTCTTCTTCTTCTTCTCTGGCTCTTCCATATTCATTCCGGAAGTATTGATTCGCCTTCTTTTTCCTCGGCTCTTTGTGCGACCGTTTAGACTGAGAGGGGATTTGGCCGGGGCGTCCACTCCACTGAATCGAACATCTTTTCAAGTCTTCTTAAGCGCACCTGCTTAACGCGCCCCACGGGGGCATTCGGGCTGAAGAAGGATGGAAGTCTGACCCTACACCCTGCAGATTCAAGAAGTGTTGAAACCCATTTCTGCACCCCTTCAACCAGTGTCTCAATAGAAAATCATCATCCGACCATACGAAGTCAATTCCTACTTTTTTTTACACTCTATTGCAAAAAGTCCTTTATAAGTAATTTTCATTCATTGTTTTAAGTATCTGGCGCCCGCTATTGGTAGTTACATACAACTTAAATTGTAAAAAAAAATTAAAAAGGAATGAATTAAATTGAATGAATGAGTTAATATTTGAGAAAACTGCATTCACATGCAGTGTCATCCACTGCAAGTTAAAAAAAAATGTATTTGAAGTTGAGTGGTATGAATGAAAAGTATTTCATGAACGATTGAAAATGTGAACATGATATATATGGGGAGAGCGTGAGTTAACAGAAGGAATTGAATAGAGCTGTTGCTCCAGATAAATGAAGCAGAATGGCAGAGCTCGTCTTGAAGAAGCGTTTTCACCTCACGGGAGCACTTCGAACTGATTTCAACGAGTATCAGAGGACAGCTTCGCTGCAATGGGGAAGGTCTAATAAATCTTCGAAAAAAGTGTTCTCGATATGCAGTAGTGTAGCACTTTTAAATTCAAGGAAAAATACTTGAGGCGATACCACTCTTCATATAAATGACCATGTCAGAATCCGAAGAAGAAATGTTAAAAAAAAAAGTGTAAACAAGGATCTAGTGTAGATAAAGTAAACAAAAAAAAGTATAGAGGATGACATCGATTTTTATGCGCCGATTATTTAGATTCGGTGACCATGGAAAATGGTATAAAATAGTTACATGCACAGACCAAACATTGCTTCAACAGTATATAAAAACAATTTTTTTTTCAAGTGGAATATGATAATTGCGAATTTCGTTTATTTTTTCTTACTTTGTTTTTTATTTTTGAATGATTTCCTTATTGAGTTGATCAGACATTTTGTACTTCTCAATGTAGTGACTGACTCGGGTTTAAAAGTCAATTTGGCCAAAGTGTATTTGTGAAAAGAATTTTGATTTGGGATTAAGACAGAATTTCCAACCTTCCCTGAAATGGCATTATTAAAAATAGTTCTACTATTGAGTTGGCAACTAAGTGATTTCGTATTTTAAATAGGAAGGAAAACTCATAAGTTTACTTAAAAATATAACTATTCAATTAGGATGATGAAGGAATGACTTTTTATGAATAACTGCACCGCATTCGGAACTTGCAGATAACCTAGTAACTACCACGAGATATCTCCTACCTTACACACATTGCCCCAATCGCCATCGAGCCCCTACATTTCTGAAATCAGTGATCAACTAATTGCAGCCTTCTGTGAGCTACCTGCTTATTTTGTGCCCTGAATATGGGTTTTCAATAGTGTTCAAGACGATCCCTTATTTTTTTCCCGGTTATTATAATTTTTTTTTGTTCTAATGCAGTTGGCAAACACTTAGACAGCTGTCTTAGATACCTTAAGGCAAGTGCTGCACCGATGTTACTCACATAGCCCTACGCAGGAGGCGCGTGTAGCCTGAAGATAAGCTGCAGACGCGAAATAACAATACCCTCGCACCGCTTTGCGATCCCATTAGACAGAGACCTACTATTTAAAGTGGATTCCGAACTCCTAAAAACATCCATGGCAACGCCGGGACTCGAACCCGAAACCTGCAGTACAGATCGCCATAGCGCCAGCCACTCGGCCATTCATACTGTCTTTTTTTCAGTTATAAGTAACTAAATAAGTTCATAACTACCGGAAATGAAGCTATTAATGGGTTTAAAAAAATCATATTTGAAAAACATTTGCGATACACACTCAGTCGTTTACAGGTGCACAAAAAAACAAAAAAACTAAACAAAAAATACACCTTTATTTCCCCATGCACTACTTATTCGCAGCGCCCCTCTTCCGCTCGGAGCCGCTTTCGCATCAACATTTGCATGGGCGCAGATTTGGCGATGCCGGGGCGCATGAATGCCGAGAAATCCCCATCGAGAGATCTTCGCTTGCACATCCTCAGAGTGAAACATTTCGTCTCAACGCCTTTCTCAACGTTTTTTGCCCTTTTGTTTATTTCCCTTTCGTCCGACGCTCACTGGGCCGGAAAGCTCACACAGAATGCTACGAAATTCAGCAAAAACAACTTCTTTCTTTTTCTTTTTTCTTTACTTCTTCCCCTCTTCCTCTGATATATATGGGGGTCGTTTTTCAACGTCAAACTTCGGCACACACCTTTCTGCAACATTTTTTTCTTCTCTCTCTTTCTTTCCCTTTTTCTTTTTCCTTAATTCAGAAATAAATTTCATACCCGGCACTACCCCCTACTTCCATCCCTCTTCCGAAACTGTATTTCAAGGAATAAATAAGTGAAACCATGTGGCAAGAATCGACGGGGCACAGAGAGGTGTCATACCGAGAGAGGGGGTTAGGGGTGTTTTTTATCTTCTGCTAACCCCCCTCTCACTTTTAGAGAACATGAATCGTACACGAAGTCAGTTCTTCTTCCATATTCTGCTGTCCTTAAGTATTGATCGGCCCCAGAGATGGCGGCTCGCTCGCTTCTTTTTCTTCGGCTCTTTGTGCGACTGTTTAGCTGAAATAGGATTTGGCAGGGGCGTTCACTCCATTGAATCGAATATCTTTTGAAGTCTTCTTAAGCAGACCTGCTTAACGCGCCCCACGGGGGCATTCGGGCTGAAGAGAGGGCGGAAGTCCGACCCTACACCCTGCGAAGTGTTAAAACCCGTTTCTGTACCCCTTCAACCAGTGTCTCAATAGAAAATCGTCATCCGACCTCACATAAATAACAAGTAACATATATAAAAAAAAAATTTTAAGTCAATTCCTTATTTTTTTTTTCACTCGATGGCAGAAAAGTCTTTTATAAATAATTTTCATTCATTTTTTAAAATTTATCTGACGCTATCTATGGGTAGGTGCATGCTAAAATGCATGAGAGAGATGAATGCATAAGAGAGAGAGAGAGAGCATGTGAGAGATGCATGCATAAATCTAAAAAAAACTAAAATTAATTAATTAAATTTAATTACTGAACTAATGCATAACTCTGTATTAATGTGACCACCACCTAATTTCGACGTCAACGTGAAATAACCCATCACAAAATTCAGGTGGCAGCACATTGCAGTAGAGTGTATATAAAGGATGTCCTAGGGCATCGGAAGGCATTTCAATCGTTGGCCTAATGCAGAAACGTAGCGTAGGTCCGCTCTGCCAAAAATGGTTATTCTGGTTTTTGACAGGTGGTCACATTAGTGTGACTGGACTGTGTATTTGAAAAAACTGTATCAACATCCAGTGTCATCCTCTACAAGTTAAAAAAATGCATCTGAACTCGAGTGGATGAATAGAAAGTAGTTTAATAACAATTGGAAATTTGAATAAGAGATATATAGGGAGAGTGGGAGCTAATAGAAGGAATTCAAAAAATGCAACACAAATTTCGTCCTTTGCTTCTGGAGTGTGAGTGAAATCGGGCGATTCAAATGACGCGGGGGGAATGGTAAGCACAAAATAAAGCTGTTGCTCCAGATAAATGAAGCAGAATGGCAGAGCTCGTCTTGAAGAAGAGTTTTTCACTTCACAGGAACAGTTCGAAGCCGATTTCAACGAGTGTTAGAGGGAACACTCGAACAGTTTCACGGCGGTAGGGAAGATCGAATAAATCTTCGAAAAAGTGTTCTCTCTGTGCAGTAGTGTAGAACTTTTAAATTCGGGGAAAAATACGTAAGGTGATGCAACTCTTCATATAAATGACCATGTTAGAATGTGAAAAAGATATATAAAAAAAAGTGTAAACAATGATTAAGTAGACAAAAAAAAAGTACAGAGGACGACATAGATTTTCATGCGTTGATTATTTAGATTGGGTGATCATGGAAAATTTGTATAAAAAATGTTATGTACAAGGACACAAAATTGCTTCAACATCATAGAAAAATAAATTTTTTTCAAGAGGAATATAATAATTGCGAACTCCGTTTTTTTTTTTTTTTTTTTTTTTTTTTTTCGGATTGATTTGATCAGAAATTTTGTACTTCCCGATTTAGTGAGGGACTCATGTGAAAATAATTTTGATTTAGAATTGAGACAGAATTTCCAACCTTCCATGAAATGGCATTATTAAAAATAGTTCTACTATTGAGTTGGCAACTAAATGATTCCGGATTCTAAATAAGAAAGAAAATTCAAAATTTTTGCTTAAAAATATAACTTTATTCAATTAGGATGTGTCCTTTTTTGTCGATGGCCTTTTGCCATCTTTCAGGCAGTACCATAATTACATGCTCACAAAACTTCCGATTTTTGCCAGCAGAAAACTGATTAAATGTGATTTTAGATCATCACGGTCATTAAAAATTTTAACATTTAAGAGCTCTACATGAAATGAAATAAATTATAAGAGCAAGGTCAGGGCTATAGGGTGGATGTGACAACACATCCCAAACTAGTTCCAATCATTTTTGACGAGGGACCAAAGATATGTGGGGCTTTGCAGTATCATGCTGGAAAACAACACTCTTACGATTTGCAATTCTGGTCAGTATTTTTGAACTCATCGTTCAGTTTGGCGAGTTATTGATACGTTTAAATTAATCGCTTGGTTTCTTTCTGAAAGTTCAAAGTGTAGAATTTCTTTATAATCCTACAAAATTGACAGCATAATCATTTTTTGGTGAATCTCAACTTTTGGTGTCGTCTAGGCTGGTTCATCTTGCACCACACGATATTTTCCGATTACCGTTGTCATAAACTATCCACTTTCGTCGCCAGTTATCACTCGTTTCAGAAATGGATCAATTTCGTTGTGTTTCAGAAGCGAATCGGAGATGCTACTGCGTTGCGTCAAATGGATTTTATTAAGCTGACGAGGGATCCATACATTTTGAATGCATGTATGCAATACATCGAAATTCCCTGCTATCTCTTTAGGACGATCTGAATCGATATTAGACTTGATATGGGTTTCCTCAATTTCAACTGGATTTCAACTTGAAATACTTATCTGAAGTTTTAGTGCTTACATCCTGTATTATCTCATGAATGGAATTGTAAACGCCAGAAAAAAATATCCCTTGATACCAAAACATAAAACCTTTTTTTTTTGTTTCAGTGAATATATTGGGTGGTTTTGACAGGTTTCGGAAATAAAAGGTCGCCACTGTGATCAGTACTGTGTATACTGGTAAGTACAAGCGTTTACATTTACGAGATGGCGAGGCAGAACGCTAGGAGCGTCTCTGAGTAAGAAACGTGGTCAGGGACCATATGTGATGAATGGTATGTGTTTACGGTTTTTAAGTAAAAATAGAATTGATAGTGTAGAAGAGGCACAGGGTCACTTGTGTATTAAAGTATTGTTATTATTGTAAATAACTTAATATAAAGAGAAAGTGCAGAGTGTTTCCCTCCACCAGACAGCTACCCACCTGACACAACCAGTCGCTAGCAAGCGACAACAATAGTATAAATTGCATGATGTTCCTATAGCATTATTAAAACTAAAAGCATCGTTTTTTCATCAGTGCGATTACTCCAATACGTAGCGTGGCCTGGTGGCCAAGTGGCTAGCGCTTTGGTACCACAGGCTTCAGGTTCAAATCCTGGCTGTGGCATGGATGCTTGTGAGGGGTTCGGAGTCCACTTTAAACTGTAGGCCCCGGTCTGTTTAGCCAAAAGTGTGCACAAGATGACCGTAGAGAGAAATACCAAACCAAACCCACGTACTTTTGTAAGGTAATTCGAATTTTTTTTAAGATACTGTAATGTATGTGCGTGTTTTAACTGAGGTAAAAACTTTTAAGAGAAATTTCCCTTCATTAATGCATGTTGCTGGTAGCAACCGTCGCTGTTAGTTTTTCAAGAAAAAAAGGTTTCCAAAATTGGTCCGAGGTTAACATAAAACACATAATGAAAACACCGAGTAACGGGACCTCTCGTTGCAAAACCAGATTCATGCATAAAATAAATTGTCAGTCGAGTTAGAAAATAATGCGCCATAGGGCAACACAAAATAAAACATGCCACACACACTCAGGGCATTAAACAAGACATCGCGCCACAGACAGAACGTTATTAAAAGTTCCCGCCAAACATTTTTCTGCTGTCGGTTGTTTTTCCCGGCAGCTCTCTCCCCCGGCTCAGATAAGAGCAGCTTTTTACAAGCCCTCCTCTTGAGAGAGTGTTGCCTTTATTTTCGCGCTTGTTCGACTTCATTAGTGACAAACCAAACCAATACGTAGCTTTTTGAAAGTCTTATGTCCTCCATTTTCCGAAGCACTGTTAAATTCAAAGAAATATTAGAATCACCATGGAACTTGGTTTCATCTTTCACTGGAAAAAAACTGTCCTCTGCAATAATTCGTTGGTTAATTCAAAGTGTACTTTTGAATTCCTTTTTGCATTTAAACATCGCAGTCTTTGTGTGTAGAACAAGAGCAGAAAGATCTGTTCAGAATACCCCCCTTTTTTTTTTAGATGATGGAAAATGACGCGGAGATACTTTTCTCAATAGGTCCTCTCAACCCCCTCCCTTATTTGGAAACGAACGAGAAGGGGGAAGGGAGTGAAATGGGACGCAAAGTTGAGATGATTACGAAAGAACAACAACACAACAACACCCCTCGCTCACTTTCTGAGAGACAACAAAGCGCCCAGCAGAAAGGATGAACGGAGAAAGGAACACAAAAGGCAGAAGATGCTTTTTAAGAAAAGTTGAACTCGATAGATGGTGTAATTGGAAAAAAAAACAAATAAACAGAAAGGAAGCGAAAGAAACACAGGAAGGAACCTTTCGTTTGGGTGCATTAGGCACGCTTCATGGACGCAGTGCTTTCGGTTCGAGTCCAAATGACTCCTTTCATGCCCCGAGAGTTCTCAAGAAGAGGAAAATGGGAAAGGATAGCAATATCCAGAAGACAACGAACAAGTTATTTTCTTATAAATATATCTTTTTAACTAACAGAACCATTGTTTGTGATTGGGAAAAGAAAAATCGATTTTTTTCAGGAGACTAGGGCAAAAATTTACCATGTAAATAAAAAAAATTTAGGTAAACAGTCATTATCTTTAAATTAATTACATATATCAGAGCCTTTAAATAACTAGTTTTATATCTGACTGATCATCCACTCCAAACTATTTGCATTACAATTTAAAATACAATAAGTTGTTCTGCAACATACTGTACGGTTGAAATTTGTCATTTAATTTAGTCTTTGTAGATGCTATGCAGTTATCTAGGAAAAGGAAAGGGCTAATAGATATAGTACACATGACGTCTTACTAACGTTCAAACCCTGGTATAACTATTTGTGGGATTACTTCAGTTAGTAGTTTCCAATGTGATTACTCCAATCACTTGAACTGCATGCTTTTCCGGCTCCGATAATTCTTAAAGACTGTGGTAACATCCTATTTTGGATACCAGTGAGGTAAAAGTCAACATGGGTTTGATGTGCAAAGATATGTTTTATAAGTTCTGTGAAAAGGCAAGTGTTAATTTATAAATAGTATAAATCGCATAATGCGATTAAAATTATAACCTTCGTTTTCTGATTGATGCGATTACTCCAATACGTAGCGTTTTGAAAGTCATATTTCCTCCATTTTCCGAAGCATTATTAAATTCAAAGAAATATTTGAATTAGCATAGACGTCGGTTTCATCTTTCACTGGAAACATTGTCCTCTGCAATTATTCATTGGTTAATCCAGACTGTACTTTTGAATTCCTTTTGCACTTAAAGATCGTAGTCTTTGCGTGTAGAACAGGAACAGGCAAGCTAAGAGGATCTGTTGAGAACAACTTCCACCGCTTTTTTTTAGACGATGGAAAATGATGCGAAGATACTTTTCTCCACCCTCTTATTTGGAAACGAATGAGGGGGGGAGGGGAGGTGAAATGGGATGCAAAGTTGAGATGATTACGAAAGAACAACACCCCTCGCTCACTTTCTGCTGAGAGACAACAAAGCGCCGAGCACAGAAAGGATGAATGGAGAAAGAAACACAAAAGGCAGAAGATGCTTTTTAAGAAAAGTTGAACTCGATAGATGGTGTAATTGGAAAAAAACAAACAGATAAACAAAAGGGAAGTGAAAGAAAATCAGGAAGGAACCATTCGTTTTGGTGCATTAGACACGCTTCATGGACGCAGTGCTTTCGGTTCGAGTCCAAATGACTCGTTTCATGCCCCCAGAGTTCTCAGAGAGAGGCAAATTGAAAAGGATGGCGATATACAAGAGACAACTAACAAGTTGCTTTCTTATAAATATATCTTTTTAACTGCTAGAAACTATCGTTTGTAATAGGGAAGAAGAAATCGATTTTTTTCAGGACACTAGGACAAACTAACAAGAGTATATCATGTAAATAAAAAACAAGTAACATAAGAAGAAATTTTAAAGTCAATTCCTACTTAGGTCAACAAATATATTTTTTTCTCCCATATAAACCTAAAGTTAATGAATTAAAATTAATTGCTGAATTAATATTCGAAAAAACTGTATTCACATCCAGTGTCATCCACTACAAGTTCAAAAAAAATGTATTTGAAGTTGAGTGGATGAATAAAAAGTATTTTATGAACGTTTGAAAATTTGAATAAGATATATATATATAGCGAGTGTGTGAACTAATAGTAGGAATTGAAAAATGTTGCGTAAACAATCAATATCTTTAAAATAATGATATATATCAATGCCTTTTAATCACTAGACATCACTGAACACCTACTCCAAGCTATTTCCATTAAAATTTAAATTACAGTAAGTTGTACTGTTAATTACTGAACGGTTGAAATTTATCATGTAATTTAGCCTTTGTAGACGGTATGCAGTGATAAGGATATAGCTTGAATCACCGCATATTTTATGCAAATTAGTGTAATTTGTAATAGTTTTGTAATATTTGTTAAGTGGTTAATATATTCCGTGATGGTTGGCGTCTCTGCCCACGAGGTCTTCAACAGTTGAAAATTAAAGGGGAGAATTGAAATCGGTCGTCTTCCAAACTTGAAAGAAATATTACTATAGGTTATTCGATATGAAAACTATAAAATGAAATGCAAGATTTCTTCTGTAGTGCAGGGATAATTTTGAAACAAAATAAAAGATATTAAATTAGATAAAATCCATTGATCCATACCCATTTTTCAACTTTTATGTAAAGCATCATAGATGTAAATGGTGAAAATCACCAGTGTTACAAAATAATCTATGGCGCAGAAAAATTACTCTCGAATGTAAATAAACATTTCTCTACTGACACATGCTACAAGCAATGACCTTGGCCATGATATAAAAGACGTAGAAAAAGAAGAAATAACTTTAAGTTCTTTACAAGGACTGAATTATTCGCGTTCATCTATCAAAATCATTCTAATTGACACACACACACACACACACAAAAAAAAAAAAAAAAAAAAAAAAAAGGATTAGCTCTTTGTTTCAAAACATTATCAGCTTAATTTAACGTACTTAGTTTTCACTTTAGAGAAGGTCGAGTGTTGCCAAAATCCGTTCAAACTCAAAGCATTCAGTTTCTACTCCTCACCGAAGTTCGAATGAAGTATTCGAGATCTACAGGAACCACGCCCTGCCAAGCCTCCCTCCGCCCCATCTCTATGTAAATAAAGCGAAGTTTCTTGATTATTTCTGCGCGAAAGATGGAAACGCATTTGAATTTCATCCATTCACTGGTTTTCGGAATAAATTGAACTTTTCTGACAGAGTAACCCACTTCATTCCAACCCCCCTTCCCCCCACGTGACGCGGGGTGAAGCACGCGCTCCACCAGAATACCCCCTTAATGAAAGATGGGAGATTGTGTTCCTCATCATCCTTCATCCCCCGCCACTCGTCTGATGCCCAACAATGACGATCCCCTCTCACCTATTTCCCCTCTATTTTACGTAAAAAGGGGGGGGATAATAATTAAGGAGTTGATACATTAAATCGCAGAAGTTAAACTTCGTTCGTAATGGTTAGGTTAGTAATTTTTAAAATTTAGGTTAGTAAAGCCTAATCTAAATTTTAAAAGATTTAAGAAATGAACAGACATTTTCAGAAATTGAATCCTACAGGAACTTCGTAAGTTACTTAATTCAGGGGCTTGAGTAGCAGGGTTGGATAGCACATTGGGAAAGCCCCTCTGAACGAGATACATTTGAAAACCGATCAGTGAAAAGTCGCTGTTTCTATGACGGGACTGGCCATAAAAGATCTGCAATACGAAATGTCATTCCATGGTTCTGGGGGAAAATGGTGCTGAGTTCCGGAGAGAACACTTCCTCTTCAAAATGCGCAATGACACAGCACGAGAGCAGTGTAGGTCTGGTATGTAACTCTACGGTCATCTTGTGAACACGAGGGCTAAACAAATAAGATTTACAATTTTTGTTAGTGGATTCCGAACAAATTAAGAAACATCCACGCCACCATAAGGATTCGAACATAAAGCCTGTGATACCACTACTATTACTACTACTACATCACACCACATCACTGTGCCTAGAACTGAGTTGGCCCTTTACAGTTTGGGAATGATGTGGGTGAGAAATCTAGCTGGTCTCCGTGATGCTCTACGGTCATACGAGACCGGAACATACGACTTAAAGTGGATTCCGAACCACTCACAAACATCAATGGCAACGCCGGGATAGGAACCCAAAACCTGTGGTATCGAGCGCCAGAGCGCTAGCCACTCGGCCGTCAGGCCCCAAGCCTGTGATACCAAAGACCAGAGCGCTACACACTTGGCCACCAGGCCGTCTTGCAGTGTAGGAGATTCCCATACCCTGAGTAGCGCACTACATATCTGCCATTGTGTTGGCAAATAATTTCACGCAAAAAAGGACCTTGTATTAATAATACTGAACAGCCGAATCCATAAAGATATTCTCAATCTATATCTGCACGGAAAACTAAACTTGATTTCGAAAGCTACAACATTTATTTCATCTCATTTTTTTGGAATGCGTCCTGTTTATTTTAAGCAATTTTTTGCTCTGTTCTCCCTGTGCATTTTTGAACATGTCTTATAGAAAAAATAATATCGTAAACAATACTGAAAATAAGAATTAACAATACTGGACTGACTGAACATAAACAATACTGAAAATTAATTTAACAATACTGGACCGACTGAACATAAGCAATACTGAAACCGATTGAAAATTCTCCTTACAAATTCAAAGAGATATATTGTAATAGAAATTTGCTTGAAAAATGTAACTATTAAACGCAATACCATCGCTATTTCCAGATCTGGTGACAATGATACTTGCTTTACAACTTTAATTCCATGCCAGACAAACACAATTTTGCCCTAAAAGTAAAAATATAAAGAAGTAGTATAATGTAAAAGAAAAAAAAGGTTGGCTCCAAAACAAATCATCCTGAATGAAAAAAAAAAAAAATAAATAAATAAATAAATAAAAAAGTTGGCTGCGTGGATAGCAAAACGGGAGCATTTTGGAGATCAAGCCTCCAAGGAGGACAAATAACGACAACAACAACAACAAAAAAGGGGGGTGTCGCAACTTTTGCGGCAGAGGACAACAAATGCGAAAGTAACGACAATTGACAGCTACTACAGGGCAAATAATCTATAAGGACGGCGATCCCCCCTTCCCTCATTACCCATTCTTTTTTCCTAGTGCTGCCATCTGCTCTGGCGGATGTGAGAGAATTCCTTGATCGTCCTCACCCTCCTCCCTCGCCCCCTACAAATTTAATATTCGTCTGATTTCACAAAATTTTTTCCTTTTCCTTTAGAAACTTGCTGTTTTTTCTTTTTTATTGGTGGAGATGAGTTTTGAATCATTCAAAACAGCAGAAAAGACCGAAAAAGTTTGAATAGGATTATTCGTGAAAGACACGACGTTGAGCAAGCACTCGCGTTTTTAATGCTTTTAGCAAATAATGACCCTGACTTTAACAAACAGTGGCCACTGATTTCCCCTTTGTTGAAGAGGATGATGATATCGTGTGCTTTTGAATTAGACGGAGTTTTCAATTAAAATGGATTCAGCTCAAAAATTAACAAAAAAAAAAAAAAAAACAAACTTTTAAGAGATATCGGCCAACGCTAACATTGAAAATCCTGAAAACGCTAAAAAATTAACCAAATGAACTCGTCAAATAGTTCCAATCACTCCAAAACAGGAAGCTGCCTGATGGCCAACTGGCTAGCGCTCTGGTCTTTGATATCACAGGCTTCAGGATCGAATCCTGGCGGTGGCATGAATACTTGTTAGTTGTTTGGAAACCGCGTTAAACTCTGGGTCCTAGTATAATTATCCTAAAATGTGCACAAAATGACCGTAGAGCGACAAACTGGAAAACTTTTTTGAAGGAATCTTCTATTCATATAATACTGAGTAGGCTGTAATGTAATTCCATTAGCTAACGTGACCGTCTGATTTAAATGGATGGGGTATCTTCTTCACCGGTAGGGTATTTTTTAAAAATATTTTCAATGAATAGGTTTCAAGCTCAACTTCTTGAAGTGCTATTTAAAGGGCAGGAAATCAGTGAAAAAGTTTAAAACAATCTCTTTACTTCCAAAATTTTCTATACTTTTTAATTTTCCTATGATCTTCAAATGGTGGATGTGAGAGCATTCCTTGATCGTGTTGTTAGCTCTTGCTTATAGCATAAAGATTAACTGTCTCTATATTGCCAGCTGCATGAGAATAACAACATTACTTCATATATTTTTTTCCATATATATATATGGAATTTTCCATACATTTTTCTTCTTTTGTTATAAAAAATTTTGTTTATAAAAATTGATTTTTAAGATAAAAAATTTAAATTCAAAATTTTGATTTTTATTGTCAGTAATTTTTAGCACAATTTTAGCTCTTTAATTAAAAACTTCTAATCCATGGTACTTTAAGTTACATGTTAATTTTTTTTTTTAATTTCCAATGGCAGATTATGAACAGTTACAGCAAAAAAAGAACAACGAAAATAAAAAACAGAGAATACAACAAAACATGCTGAAACAGAGTTCATTATCTAACACTAATGCCAAGTTGCAGATCTTTTAGCCACTGAAAAGTGTTACCAGGTGCCCCACGGGGAGGTAGATCTTCTGCGCACCCCACATGTTAAAAATTGATTTCAGGATTTGAAACGATGAATCTGTCTTTAATTGGAGCCATTGAAAGGGAAAAAAATTGCTGCTTGAAATATCAATTTGGGGGCGAGCAATTCTTTCTGGTTGGAGGAACGCAGCGAAAGAGATGTCAGCCGAGGGAGCAACATGTCTGTGCACGTGGGGTCGGGCGACAGATGAGGGTCCCCCCCCAACATGATGCAGGGCCCTCCTCCGTCTTCTGGACTTTGACCGATGGCCGGGGCAGCGGGCAGCGAGGAAAGCGTTTTTTCATCATTGCGTTACAAACACATCCATCCCTTTGCCACAAGGTGTCTTTTTGGGTCGCCGGGAAAATCAGTCGATTCCATAAACGTCCACTGTTTCTGTCTGGCTTATTTATGGGGATATTTTTTTTTTCATATTTCCTACTTAGCGTTTGAAGGGAAGAAAGCAGAAACTTTGTAGGAAAGGAAAGTTTGTTGGATATTTTAAATAAGCTGGCATTTACATTAAATTATAGATTCTATCAATGATAGGTACAATACTAATGCATGTGTAAGGTTTAACTATAATTAGATAGTCGTGAGGGAGTCGCCACTGTGGCCAGTATTGTGTGAACTGGTAAGTACAAGCGGTTAGATTTTGAGATGACGAACGCTAGCAGCGATCAAGGGAGGCACGCGGTCAGGGACCGTATGTGTATACGATTTTTAAGTATAAAATAGAATTGATACAGTAGAAGAGGCACAGGGGGCCATGTGTATTAAAGTATTGTTAATAGTGTAAATAAATTAATATAAAGAGAGAGAGAGAGTAGAGTGTTACCATCCACCAGACGCTTGCAACACTAAAAAACCACCTGACACACCTAGTTGCTAGCAGGCGACAACACATGCAAAAAGAAATTTCAAATAATTAAAGCTGAATCTCTCGTAACTTGACGTCTTGTCACTCTCAACTTCACACACTCTTTGTATTTTTTTTCTAATGCAGATGGCAAACACTTAGACAGCTGTCTTGAATGCCTTAAGGCAAGCGCTGCACAGACGCTACTCACTTAGCACTGCCCAAGAGGTGCGTGTAGCTTGAAGATAAGCCACGGACGCGGAGTAACACTGCCGCCTCAACGCTCTACGATCCTATTAGACCGGGACCTACGGTTTAAAGTGGATTACGAACCACTACAAACATCCATGGCAGCGTCGTGACTCAAAGCCGAAACCTGTGGTTCCGGGCGCCAGAGTGGTAGCCACTCGACCATTCAGACTGGTAAAGTTTATTGATTGTAATATATAAAATTGTAATATTGTAAATAACTAGTAAGCTAACATTTGTATTAAATGATAGATACAATATTAATGCATGTAAAGAAGAAATTTCAAATAACTGAAGCTGAATCTCTCGTAACTTGAAATCTTGCCACTCAACTTCACACACTCTATCTTTGTAAGCGGCAGCTATTCTGTTAAAATTCATGCCCACTTTTCGTCGAAGTTACTACTACTAAATTGTTGCTTTACTATTAAAGTTATTCACCTTAATTCAGAATTAAATTCATAAAGTAGAAGAAAGATCAGTATTTTTCAATCTTAACGATGTTAAAAATATAGTTCCTAAAGAAATTCTAGAAATCAGTTGAATAGTTTTTTTTGTACCCTTAAATACTTTAACCAACAGAATCACACGTTGCGAACGGATTCAACAAATTAACAAAAAGAGTCAATAGATCAACGAATAAAATTAAATTTTACCAAAAAAATTGACTGATCAACCCATGGCATACACAAGACCTACCGATATTAAAAAAAAAAAAAAAAAAAAAACAGAGAGTACATTTACGCATTTGGCACATAAATCTAAAAATTTTTCTGTTTTACAAAATAACTATGTCGGTTCCTTGTCATAAAACACATTTTGAACAAAAGCATGACCAAGCAGCATCCATGTGTGTGTTAGGGGGAGGGAATGTTTCCTCACCAAAACAATCCGTTTAATTTAATTTTAAATCCGTTTTCGTATAAAATTTCTCTTTCCTTTCTAGTCCAGCGGACCATAATAATGAGATATCTAAAATGGATGGGATGCAGAGAGTTAATTCAAATATATTTACAATACTTTTATTTGCATATTACAATGACGATGTGACACACAAAATGAAATCAGAAATACAGACACAAAAATAACTCGCGTCCACCACGGGAGACTATCAACAAGGAAGTCCAGTACCGAAGTGCGGGGAGAAAAGTTCTTAAACCGAAGTACGGTTACAGTTCAAAAGTGGAAAGAAAGGAATTCAAGTGATAAATAGTTCAAAAAGTTTAGATATATACAACATCTATGCCATTTTCTCCAATCTGCCGGAGATACGGGGATTTATCGTGATTAGCCTCAGCATAAACACAGGAATTATAAGTAATCTCGTTGCACTCTAGAACTAAGCGTTCATTCAAAGCCCAACATGTTGACACTACCATGCCACTCCCGACCACAATCCTGTTTTTATTCCCCCACCCCACCCACATATCTAACAATTGTTCTTCTTCTTCGCTTATCCCCAAAGTCCAGGGGGGCTAGACTAGGTCCATGAATCCAAATACCCGAAGAAAGTCCAAGACCATCAACGGACTGTCAAGGAGATCCTGACATCTGAGCCCCAAGATATGAGATGGTGAAGCCTGCTCAGAGGAACACTTGGTGCAAGTGTCGAAATCCATCTGAGAAAGTCATAGTCCTGAGGTGTCCACTGAGCAAACGGGTGATTGCAGTTTGTCCCTGGCTGCCACAATTAAATGCCAAAGTACCACCAAGTCGATGGCCTCGATACCACTGGTGCACTGGGGAAGAAGATCAAATTGTTTTTCCATTTAGCTTAGCTTGTGAGTAAATCTCTGTGTAGGTAAGGGACTCAAGTGGAACCAATAACCACACTAGCACCCGCTTTGGCCAATGCATCTGCCGTTTCATTCCCCTCAAGGTCGACATGGGAAAGGATCCACTGTATGTGGATCTGATGATCCACTGAAAGATGTTTTAGCTTTTTGAGAATAGATACACCTACCCTGTCTCTAACACTGGACCAATTAGCCAAGTGCTGAATAGAAGTCCTGCTATCAGGCAGAATCCAGATTTCATTTCCTGCAGTAACAGTCGCAATGTAGTCAAGGCTTTCGTTTATAGCAATGAGCTCGCTACAGAATACAGAGCAGCCAACAGGACATCCATCTAACAATTGTTCGACCTAAGATCGAATTCAAGCACCGTTCCAATGTGAACACAAAACTGTGCCCCGAGTCACATTTTTTTTCAAACATCATACGGAAATGCTTATTAAAAGAATTGCGAAACAATTTTTTTTAAAGATTCCTCCGGAAAAGTTACTTTTTCAATGAATTATTATTTTTTTTCCCTGGTACTCTGGGGAGAGGGGTGTAATCGGAAAACAATAATAGAGGGTCATTAGCGTGACATTTTTCACTGCAAAACAAAGGACGCTAATCCTTTCGGTTCGGGTGACGAGACGAGTGTTGCCACTTCCACGCTTACACAAGTCTTATCGGGAGCCACCTTATCGCCCTCCCTCGCTTGCAGACGACTTTTATCAGGAATTCCCTGATAGCCGCCATTAAGAACACTTCTTCGAGGGGGAACTCTCCCCCTCCATGTCATCTTTATCCTTATTCTTTCTCTTTTCCCAAGATTTCTTCTTCTTCTTCTTCTTCTTCAGTTTTTTTCTTTTCCTTCTTCCTTTTTAGCTTCACTTCCACTCCCCACCCGTCTCCATACTTCCCTCGGTATCACATCTTATCTATCCAGAGCGCGTAGTTCTGGTTTTGATAAGATTTTTCCCCTTTTCTACCGGCGGGCAACCGTTTTGGGGGAAATAAAAATGTAGAAAAAGGGAAAAACTTTCTTTTCTGAATTTTTTTTTTCCTAGAAATAAACTTATTCGCCGATGTTGCGGGGAAGAGAAGCGCTGCGGGTGATTTATTTATGCAAGCAATAAGCGATAAGAAAATAGTATTTTGGAAAAAAGAAAATTTCGGAGATTAAAAATGCACGTTCCCGACCGATTTGTTATCGTTTCATTTCGAACTTGCTGTTGCTGCTGGCGGTGGACTTTTGTTTTTCAACTCTCGCGCTTCATTGGTTCACTTCGAAATCGTCGTTTTGTTCGAAAGAAAACGGAACCAATCACGCGACACCCCCCTCCCCCTCCTTCCGTAATCCCTTCTCGACAAATATTCGCGGAACTTTTTCTTGATATTGAGTCAAGTTTGCTATTATTCTTAACTGAGTAATATGCAAACAAACGTGATAATTCAGTTATAATTACGTATAGTTGTTGATACTATTGTTGTCTATGTAGTACTACAATAGTATTAAAGTAATGATACTATACTATGATGATATACCATAATATAGTGATGATATGAGGATGTACCATTATATACCATCATGTTAATATGATGATATTATAATGACACCGACAACAAATTCGGCACTGATGCAGAAGATTCTATCGTAGGTTTCGGAGAGGAAACAGGTTAAAACTTTTTTTAATGCTGGACAAATAATGCCAGTTATATTATAATCAATCATAATAGAAACATACTGTTATTATCTAGTTATTATATTAGCTGTGAAATATCGTTTTCTTGATTCATTTGACATAAAAATTAACTATTTTTCTTTTTTAAGTATAAGATACATTTCAAGCAATTTTTATTTTCTGAATTCTCTTTTCTAACTGCCACTAATGGCAGGTTTCAGAGTTTGACAGATGGAACTGCAGATAGTTTGCATATTTCATTTGTGATTTGCATTCTGTGTGTGAGTGGCCAAGGGGAGCACAATCTGGGCAGGTTGCGTTTCACATTTTTTGAAAGTCCTTGTATTTCGCTGTTAAAACAAACAGAGTGGGTTATGAATGTAAGGTCTAACAGGGTACTTGAAGTAACCATCTTTGATATTTTTTTTTTTTAAATTAATGGGCCATAAGAATTTCAAGTGAAAAATTTGAAATGAAATGAAATTTCCTTAACTTTAAAAACAAATTTTGAATGAAGCTTCTAATGCCTCTAGCAGCAAAATCAAAGCAGTTTTTGAAAGCTAAAGATCTGGTCTCTAAAATAATACAAAAAAAAAACTGATTTAAAAAAAAATAAAATTTGAATATGGTTGATTACCTTAAAATCACAAGTGGTTAACCCTCTTTATTAAAAAATAACTCGAAATTTCTCTATGAGAAGAAGCCCTGGCTTAAATCATCCTAAATTCCTGTTTGGCCTCAAAGCAGAGAAACGTCCTATAGCTGATGTGACTTCTCCAGCCTATGAAAATAGTTTTAGTTTTAGTCTGAATGTTCGTTTTCTGCGTAGCGGATGTTTGCCCCAAAATGTATCGCGGAAGTTCTTAATAGCTGCGAATTACGTGTTTTGTTCTCCGGCCATCGTCTTAAATGTCGTTATGTAAATAAATAGTGGGTTGAACTTTAATCTTCTTCTTACAAGAACTGCGTCATCAAGTAGTGTCCCACGTCCCTGTTGAAATAATTGAAATTCTTTAATCTTCTCTCGATGCAAAAAAAAAAAAAAAAAAAAAAAAATTGAGCCATCCGAGGAACGTTGGGTGCTATAAGCGAAAATACCGTATATTTTTGCGGTGTGGCTACAATCGTCATTCAGAAAACTATGAGAAGAACCTCTGGCTTAAATCATCCTAAATTTTTTTTTATCTGTAAATGTACTGACCAGTGAATGACCAACAGTAGAGTTTCTACATTCGATGTTGATTGCACCCAGGTAATTGGTAAGGATTTTTCCAGACCAGAAAGAGTGGAAAAGCCCAATCTTCTGCAAATCAACGAAAAATGTCCGGCTTCCATTTTCGCAACACCACAAAAGTTATTCTGAGCAAACATTGCGTCATGATAAGCAGGCATCCCTCCATGATGAATGGAGCGCCCAATTTCTTCACTGCCTCCATTCATTTTTGTGCCGAATGTTTGACATTTTAATGAAACGTCGCGCTTAATTCGATTTCATCGGGAGAGCACTCGAATTGCTTCCCTACCCCCTACTCTCTCTTCTCAGAGGAACGGGAGATCGAATTCGGATAATTACTCCGCCTCCATTCGAATGCTTATGATGACAGCAAAAGACATTTATTATTGCTCGCGTTGTGGGGTGGCGGATCTGAGTGACACGCCCGCGTTTTGTTGCTTGGCGCGATTGAGTATTTTCCGCAATTAAAGGATCCCCTTCTATGGTGCATCCATCCCATTCCTTCCTTCTAATATTCGTTCGAACATTCTCCAAACGACTTCTTGGATTGCAAGATCTGCTAATGTTTACTTCGGCTTTTCTGGGCTTCCCTTTTTTTTCCCTTCGCTTTTTCCAGTTTTCCGAAATTTAAAGATCTGTCGCTCGTTACGGGGGCTTCGCAGGGAAGATGGAACTAATAAACCCTTTCCATCATCATGTGTCGGTTATCAGTTGGGGTTGGTTTGATCTATTGCGATAAATCATTCCTCAACGAGTCACTTCCGACCCTACATTCTACAAAAGATATATTTTCAGCAAGCTGTACAATTCCTTAAAGTTTGTCCTATGGCTTTTGAAGCGCTCTATATGTAAAGCCTTTTTATTCATTGAATACTTATCATTAAAAACATATTTCATTTCATTCTGAAAATGAAAACAACAAATATGACAATTATGCTTGTTTGGTGGTGTTTAATGATACAAGTTGCGGAAAAACTGATGAATAAAAACAATTTAAATGCCATTAAGTATAAAATTGAAACAGTTTTATATCTTGATAAAATTGATATAAAAGTTAATATTTCATATGAGAAAACGGTTACAAACTTCCAGTTAAAATTTAAATCGATTCAAATATATCATTCTAAAACAATGTCTTTCTCATCGCATTCCGCATAATCATTGCTGGAACCCTTTTCTGACAGAGAGATGGGTTCTAATTCCGCCCATGATTCGGATTGTGATACCATAGTAATACAAATGTGGTGACCGACAGTGAATCTGATTGGGCAAGAGTAGAGTTCCTACATTCGATGTTATTTACACCCAGGCAATTGCTAATGACTTCTCCAGGCCAGTGTTCTAGAAAAGTCCAATTTTCTGCAAATCGTGGTCTGATGGCCAATTGGCTAGCATTCAGTCCTCTGGTACCATAGGCTTTAGGTTCGAATCCTGGCGGTAGTGTGATGTTTGTGAGTGGTTCGGAATCCACGTTAAACTGTAGGTCCCGGTCTGTTTAGCCTAAAGTATGCACAAGATGACCGTAGAGCGACTAACCAAACCAAACCAAATCAACGAAAAGTGTCCGAATTCCACATTCGCAACACCACAAAAGTTATTCTGAGCAAACATTGCGTCGCGATAAGCAGGCACCCCTTAATGATGAATGGAGCCCAATTTCTTCACCGCCTCCATTTATTTTTGTGCTGAATGTTTGACATTTTAATGAAACGTCGCGCTTAATTCGATTTCATCGGGAGAGCATTCGAATTGCTTCCCTTTCCCCCCACCCCCCTTCTCAGAGGAACGGGAGATCGAATTCGGATAATTACTCCGCCTCCATTCGAATGGTTATGACGACAGCAAAATACATTTATTATTGCGGGGCGGCGGATCTGAGTGACACGCCCGCGTTTTGTTGCTGGGGCTCGCGAGTATTTTCCGCAATTAAAGGGTCTCCTTCCTTCCTTCCTTCTAATATTCGTTCGAACATTCTCCAAACGACTTCTTGGATTGCAATATCGGACCAAAAGTTCAACACCGGTATTCGGTATTTTTTAGATCTTAATACCGGGATACCGGATTTAAGAAAAAGAAAGGAAACACAGGTGTTTTTTTCTTTTATTTGTGTTTTATCCAAATTATCTTTTTTCAATTCCCCCAATTAGCTCACACTCTCCCTATATATATCTTGTTCCAATTTTCAGTCGCTCATAAAATACTTTTTATTCATCCACTACAAGTTCAAATACATTTTTTTGAACTCGTAGTGGATGACACTGAATGCTAATACAGTTTTTTCAAATATTCATTCATTAATTAAATTTAATTCATTAATTTTAGTTTTTTTAAGATTTAAGTTGCGTATATCTAATAATAGATGGCGCTAGATTTAAAAGCAAAATTTCAACTTTATTTGTAAAGGACTTTTCTGCAATATAACAAAAAAAAAGCAGGAATTTATTTAAAATTTTTTTTTTCATATCACTTGTTCAGATCTTAATACCGGGATACCGGTTTTAATGCCGGTAGTAGAAATTTTAGAAAAAGAAAGAAAACACAAGTGTTATTTTTATTTGTGTTTTATCCAAATTATCTTTTTTTATTTCAAAATAATCTAAAATCCCTGATGGCTTGGGATCAGAAACTCTTTCCTCTTTAACAAATTTGTATCATCTTTCGTTTTTAAATGTGTATGGAGTCCGCTTGTACTTACTCCATTCACTTTAATAACTCGTGAACATTTTTTGCATTGTTCCACCATATTCTTTTTATCATATAAATAATGAAACCAAACCGAAGTATTATCAACTGATTTTTTAAGTTCTTTAAAGTTATTCTTATTCATTATTATGGGCTATTATTTATGAGTATAGATATAATAAATTTGAAAAGTATTTTGAACTCTAAAGTATGATATGCCAATTCAACGTGAATAACTAACTCATCAATTTAAGAAATATCGAAATATTACACACTTTCTTCACAACTACAACGTTGTTTTCACAGATAAGAATTTCTAATTTTCAGATAAGAATTCTAAATTTCCAATAAATACCGAAAAAAAAAGGTATTTAAACTTGTGAATACCGCTATTACAAAATTGTACAAATGGCTCAAAATACCGGAATTCGGCATCTCGGTATACCGTTATTGCAATCCCTAATTGCAAGATCAGCTAATGTTTTTTTCTCTAATGCAGCTGGCAAACACTTAGACAACTGTCTTGGACCCCTTAAGGCAAGTGCTGCACAGACGTTACTCGCTTCGCATTATTCAGGGGGCGCGTGTAGCTTGAAGATTAGCCACGGACGCGGAGTAATAAAGCCGCCGAAACCCCTTACGATCATATTAAACCGGGACCTACGGTTTAAAAAAATAGGTTTTAGATATATATTACTACTACTACTACGCTACACCACATCACTGTGCCTAGAGCTGAGTTGCTCCTTTACACTTTGGGAATGATGTCTGATTGGGTTCTGTGACGTTCTACGGCCCTATTAGACCGGAACCTGCGACTCAAAGTGGATTCCGAACCACTACAAACATCCATGGCACCGCCGAGACTTGAACCCGAAACCCGCGGTACCGAGCGCCACAGCGGTAGCCACTCGGACATTCAGGCGTCAGATCTGCTAATGTTTACCTCGGCTTTTCTGGGCCTCCCTTTTTCTTCCTTCGCTTTTCCAGTTTCGAAATGTAAAGCTCCGGTGCTCGTTACGGGGGGCTTCGCTGGAACGAAGATGGAACTAATAAACCCTTTCCTGGAAAAAGGGGGATAAAGGGGTGGAGGAAAAAAAAAGTCTGTTCTCGTTACGTCTAAAAAGGCGTCTTATTACCATATCACGTGACAGGAAGTGCGGGGCGTCGCCCCATTAAAACTGATACGAAACTTTTTGCAGCCCCTCGTGATCTATGGAAATCCATCCCTCCACCCCCCTTAAATTGATTATACGCTTCCAGGGAGTAGGAGGAGAAAAATTCAATTTGGGGAAGAATATCCCATTATGGGGGGTGTGCGTGTTTGTTGTCAGTCTGGTAGGCGACACTTAATGAGGTTATCGGCAGACGCATCCTTCGTCGAATAATGAACACGCAGTCCATCCTCCTGGTCTTCTCATGGACCCATTATGGGCAGAAGATCCTCTTACATCTATTCCAGTAACATCAATCTACCCGGATAAACAGGAGGATGAAAAAAGGAAGGCTTCTGGGATATCTTGACTTGCTCTCATTTGTCTACATGTTTAAATTCTAAGCAAGATGGTTCATATTGTTGGAACAAGTTCTATTAAAATCATGCTCGTAGATTGTATTGCAAAATGTCAACTCATTGCACTTATTCAGATAATCAACGATTTTTATTTCTTTTTTTGTGTAAAGATTGCAAGTGACTTTTCAACGTGATCATGATGGAGTTTTAATTCTGTTTAGCGTAATCTGATGGAGTTCGACTGTTTAAACTCTGATTTTAATGTTATTAAGACCTAAAAATGGAGGTCCACGGCCAAGAGGAGAATAGCCTGGATGGATCTTTTAAAGAAGGGCCAAGGCCCACAACGGCCTGTCGAGCCAGTTATGATGATGATGAGATTATATTGCAGATTGTCAACTCATTGCACCTATTCGAATAATCAACGATTTTTATTTCTGTTTTTTTGTGTGTGTGTGTGTAACGATTACAAGTAACCTTTCAGTGTGATCATTATGAAAATCTCATTTGGAAATTGGCTTTATAAGTAAGATAGTAAGTTTAGTTAGATAAGTAAAGTAAGATATTTAGTGAGATAGTGTAAAGTGTTTAAGTTTAGTAAGATATTGTAAAATGTCTATTTCTAAATATAAATGCCTATGTATTATTGACATTGTTTTCTGAATTCATTACGATTGCGCATGCTTGTTTAGTAACCCGCCAATTGCCAAGAAGTTTTGTGCCATTTTTATGCTAACTGTGATTTTACGTTATATTACAGCGTTCGTTCAACGAGCTAATTGAGGTTGCGGAAGAGATGGGTTTAACTATTCCAGACAATGCTAGAAAAATAGACTTTGTTAACTCAGTGATGCCTATAAAAACAAAATTGAGATATCTCGCAATCTTATTGATGATATTTTGGTACAAAAATGAAAAAAAAAATCTCATTGGGATAAACGAATGAGCGAAATACAATTAGAGAAAGAAAGAGGTATAAACGAGAGGGTGAAATACAATTAGAAGTAGAAAATAAAGCCAGCCATACTTGAAAAAGGGAAAGGGGATTCAGCCAACACATCCCAAACTAGTGATAACAAAAAAACTGAATGATGACTTGGAAACTTTAATCAGAAGTGTTAGAATACAAACTATTCCATTATAATCAAAGCAGGAGTTCTTCAACCTTTCCTTTAATTCATTAGAAAAAGCTTTCATATTTAAAAATATCCCATCGGAAATAAAAACAAAAAATAATTGTAAAATTTCTGTGTGAGAGAGTAGGAAATTTACTTATTTATGTTGAAGAACAGGATATTGTTAAGTACGAGAAGATTAAATCCTTGGTTCTGAAAGAGTTCCAACCAACCTCAACCTTGCTTAAATCAATTCAAAAACGCCCACAGGTTACCGTTCAAAAATTATGTGCAGTTTGCATTCAGAGAGGGTGCAATGTTTGAATGGGTATAGGAATTTAAGGAGCTATGCGAATTAATTTTTTCCATCAAATCTTGACAGAGAATTAATAAGGTCCATCAGTGTCAATGAGTGCAAGCATGGTTCATGCCTCAAGATCATAGATCTGTACATAGCCTCAAAAAGTGAAACAAATCATAACACCAATTATTATAGATTTGTAAAAAGTAATCATGAAAAACGATCTTTTAAAACTACCGCTAATGTGTTTCTGAAACTATGAAAAACTTCAAAGAATGTATTGTGTGAGCAAATTCATCCTCTTCAGAAATGCCCCAGTTATAAAAAACTTGCAGTGAATAACAGAACTGGAGTATTAAAAAAACAATTTAACTATTATTTTAAATGAACATTTACCTTTTATTCCTTTCTAAATTTCACAGAGCATGGGCTCTTTTAATTTTTAACTTTTGGTTTTTAAAAATTATGTTTCTTTTAATAGAAATTATTGATATGGAGGTATGGGGTATTACTGGTACCTCTGGTACTACAACTAAACATCTGCCGTTACGGTGCGTAAAAAAGCAATCATATGTTGTAACTGCATTTCCTCGAAATCAAAATATACTTGTCCGGAGTGTGGAAAGAGGCATCATGTTATCCTCCATTTCAATAAAAGCCCAATAAGCCAATCAATCCGGAGTAGAAAGAAAGAAGCAACGGAAATTGAACTTTGTCCCTCAGCAAGTGATTTTAGACTAAACATGAGTCATGAAAATAGTCTTTTAACCGCAACATATATTTCAAGGAGAAATGATGTTTTATTGAATACGGCCATCTGCTTCATTTCTAATGAGATCGGAGATTTATTTCTAATCAAAACCTTGCTGTATTCGTGAAGTACATCTTGTTTTTTAACTGAATATGCAGACAGACTGAGTTTGAAGAAAGAGAATATAAACATAGTTGATTGGATTAAACGATTTGTTTACGATCAAATAAAGAATTGTAGCATTTATTAGCAATAACGAAAGAAGAATCACTTGTGAATTTTTTTTTTTTAATAGTTACAAAGTTCACAGAAGATTCAATTTCATCAAACAAAATAGAAATAAATGAAGATGATTTGTGAATTATTAATTTGACTGACAAGAGATTTAATGTTCTTGAGCGCATTCATATGCTCTTGGGAATGGAAGCATTTTATGATGTGCTTAAGCCAGGTCAATTTAGGATAGAAAATTCGAATCTAATTAAACATTGTAGAGTTCCTACAAATAAATAGATACAGTACGCGATATTAAATTTATTCCTATAATTATATAAATATAATAAATCTATATATATCTATAATTATATATCCCTTTAAATTTATGCATCTACACTGAAGTGACAAAAGTCATGGGATACCTCTTAATATCGTGTCGGCCCTCCTTTCGCCCGGCGAAGTGCAGCAACTCGACGTGGCATGGACTCAACAAATCGTTGGAAGTCTTCTGCAGGAATATTGAGCCATGCTGTCTCGATAGACGTCCATAATTGTGAAAGCGTTGATGGTGCAGGATTTTGGGCACGACCAGACCTCTCGATGATGTTCCATAAATGCTCGATGGGATTCATGTCGGGCGATCTAGGTGGCCAGATCATTCGTTGGAATTGTCCAGAATGTTTTTCAAACCAATCGCGAACAGTTGTGGCCCGGTGACATGGCGCATTGTCATCCATAAAAATCCCATCGTTGTTTGGGTACATGAAGTCCATGAATGGCTGCAAGTGATCTCCAAGTAGCTGAACATAAGCATTTCCAGTCAATGTTCGGTCCAGTCGCACCAGAGGACCAAGTCCATGCCATGAAAAAACAGCCCACACCATTACGGAGCCACCACCAGCTTGAACAGTGCCTTGCTGACAGTTTGGGTCCATGGCTTCGTGGGGTCTGCGCCACACTCGAACCCTACCATCAGCTCTTACCAACTGAAATCGTGACTCATCGGACCAGGCCACGGTTTTCTATTCATCTAGGGACCAACCGATATGCTCACGTGCCCACGAGAGTCGCTGCAAGCGATGTCGTTCTGTCAGTAAAGGCACTCGAGTCGGTCTTCTGCTGGAATAGCCCAAGAAAGCCAAATTTCTCCGCACAGTTCTAACAGACAAGTCCCTTGTACGTCCCACATTGATTTCTGCGGTTATTTGACGCAGTGTTGCTTGTCTGTTAGAATTTACGACTCTTTGCAGACGTCGCCGGTCTCGGTCGTTAAGTGCAGGCGGACGACCATTGCGCTGTCCATGGTGGGATGTTATGCCTGACATTTCATACTGTCGGCACACTCTTGACACAGTGGATCTGGGAATGTTGAATTCCCTAACGATTTCCGAAATGGCATGACCCATGCGTCTAGCTCCAACTAACACTTCGCGTTCAAAGTCTGTTAATTCCCGTCGTGCGGTCATCATCGTGCGTCAAAACCTCTTCACATGAATAACTTGAACAGAAATGAAAGCTCCGCGAAAGCACTGCGCATTTATACCTGTTCTACGCGATGCTACTGCCATCTGAAAATTTGCATATTTCTATCCTATGACTTTTGGCACTTCAGTGTATTAAATTAACTCCTAAGGTAGTTAATGTGAGATTTATGCATATATACATTTTTTATATTATTATTATAATTTTTAAGAAGGTAATATAAAAAATAAACAATCGAAACAAAAACAATAGGAGGGGAAATTGTGACTCATAATAGATAAGGGACTTAGAACACAATTCAATTCACGATCTAAGATTACACCTACAGTGGGTAAAAAAAGTATTAGTAATTGCCTTAATTTATTCCTATTGACGAATAAATAAAATGTTATGCAATTTTATCTGTCTTAATTAAATACAAGACATCTTAGATATATAAAAATAGTAAAAATTTTATTTTAATTTGCATTTTCTACGATTTTTTCTTTCAAAAACGAACATTGGCATGTCAAAAAAGTGTTGGCAAAGTTTTAACTGCTATGCAAATTTTGTTACATTGAAGTTACGTATTTCGACTGATAAGAAACTCTACCGGTATAAAGTCTGCAAAGCTACTCCAAAAGTGTCTATGCATTATTTTGCGATTACTGCAGTAAAATGACTTCGAAATCGAACGAGTTGGACGTTATTGTTAAAAACACGATTATTAAGGCTCAGAAATGAAGGTTTAACTTATCGTGCTATAGGAGTGCAGTTCAATATACGTTTATTTACTGTCAGAAGTGTTGTAAAAAAGTTCAAGGAAACAGGATAAACGGAAAATAAGACTAGAAGTGGACGGCCTCGAATATTTTTTACAAGAGAAGAACGTGTCATTATTAACAAGGTTAAGAAAAACCCTAAAATAAGTGCACCCCAGATAACTAGAGATGTTGCTTTCACTTCGCAAAAGACTTTCAGCGTACTGACTGCACGGAATGTTTTACACGAGAGAAGTTATTATGGAAGGGCAGCTAGTAAGAAACCATTCATCTCGGAAATAAATAGGAGAAAGAGGTTAGATTTCGCAAAATCCCACGTTGATTTATCTGAAGAGTTTTGGAACACAGTTATTTTTTCCGACGAATCAAAGTTTAAAATTTTCGGCTGTGATGGACGACGATATGTGTGGAGGAGGCCAAATACTGAACTGGAAAAGCAACATTTAACTGCTACTGTAAAACATGGTGGAGGCAGCGTCTTAGTTTGGGGCCGTATGGCAGCTAATGGAATTGGCAACCTGCATTTTATTGATGGTATTATGACAGCACGTATATACATTGACATTTTGCGCCATAACTTAAAAATCAGTGCCCAAAATCTTGGCTTGGGAACATCATTCGTTTTTCAACAAGACAATGACCCCAAGCATACAACGAATCTCACCCGTGAATGGCTACTCTACAATGCTCCCCGCCAATTAAAAACCCCACCTGAATCGCCTGACATCAATCCAATTGAAAATTTATGGCACCTGCTGGATCTAGAAACATAAAATTTCAAGTAAAGTCGACCTCAAACGTTTACTCTTGCAAGAGTGGCACAAAATTCCCAACAGTACAACAAAGACCTTAGTTTCCTCTATGAGAAATAGATTACAAGCTGTTATAGATGCAGAAGGTATGCATACAAAGTACTAAACATATACTGATTTTGTTTTCGCTCATAATTTTGCCAATACTTTTTTTATGATGTAAATTTTGGATTTTCTCGTAGATTTTGACTAAAAAAATATTTAAAAGAAAATTTCGTTACATTTGTTTGCCTTTTCTCCTTGTGTAATCGCTATGTTAAAATAAAATTTGTAAACATACTTTGTTAGCAAATATGATCATTTATAGGCAATTGCCAATACTTTTTTTATCCACTGTAAATACTACTACTGTTATTATGGGACAGAGGAATTGCGTTATTTCAACATGGCCGGTTACATTAAAGTTTTCTTGAGTCTTTCGATTCAAGAAAACAAATAAGACTTATGGATAGAAAACAAATAAGGCTACGACTTTCAACAAATAAGACTTATGGATCTCATACATTTCATCCTCTTCATAGTAGCAGTAGATTCAAAAATAGGACCCGCATATGCAAGTATTGGTGTTGGTAGGTATTTATTTTCCAAAGACATAGTAGAATTTCTACAAATAAGTGGATACAGCACGCGAATTCATTTATTCAATTTATACTTAAGATAGTTAATGTCAGGAACATAATTCAATCAATGGTCTAAAATGCCACTCAAATAATTGAGTGGAATTGAGTGATTTCAACATGACCGGCTACATTAAACCTTTCTTGAGTCGAAGTAAATCGAATCCTTCTATTGAAGGTAAAAGCAATAAGGTACTAAGATTCAAGGTACAAGAAATAGTTCATAAGTTTCATCCACCACTTGTGATCTTCTGCGATAAATTTTAAACCAGGTGAGAAGTAATTCATGGGGCGCTAAACTGCGGGGTGAGCAGCCCCGGCCTTCATTTCGACAGCAGCATGTTTCTAATTACTTTTCTCTGGAAGGGGCGCAATTTTGAGGAGCATTCTTTCGTCGCGACATCAAACGGGGCATTCCTCGCGAAATTCACGCGCCCCACGCAAGAAAGCGGCTCCCGATTAAGGGGCGCCACCATTAAGTCGTCGCGCATTACCTTAAAAGTCGCATTGCATCCGCGCCAAGGAGCAAGTTATTAAACAGCAAGGGGCGGCCCCTTCCATTACATCGCCACAATGATGTCTATTACGCCCCTGTAATGAAAATACCTGGGGCTGTTATCCGGGGCCTTTCTCATTATCGGAACGGAATGGGAAAAAAAATATAATGGGTAAATATTCCGCCGAAATTAGAATAATTGCGCAGCACTTTTCTCTGCGCTTAATACCGGTCCCGCGAATAATCACTTTAATGTTGTGATTTTAAAAGAAGTTAGTACGTCACACCTGCTCCGAGTTTGCCGGTTTTTCTTAGCGGCTGTAAAAAGGTTTTCTCTCTTTTTTTTTTTAAATTTTAATATAGAAAAATGCCCTGCCTGAATGATTTTTTTTAGCCATTAAAGTGTTAAATTTGAGAAAGAGTATTTCTTTGGAAAGAGTTTTTATTTTTTGAAGCTGATTTCCATGCTCTTTTAGTGTGCGATTCTCTCCGTTCGCGACTACATTTTATGCAGCGGGAAGGATGATTTCAAAGAACAAAGGATAATATTCTTTTACTTACCTGCTTTAAAAAAAACTCGCATAATCCCATTAGTAAAAAAAACCTAATTCAGCTATCATTTTTAAGATTCGCAAGTTTCATGCAAATTAGAAATGACGAAGGTGTTAAGGTATTTTGAGAAAGAAGGCTGCCGTTCCAAATAGTTTAATTACATCAAATCTATTTAAAAAGCATTAAAACAGATCCATGAATATTCTTTTACTAAAATCATTCGTTATAGCAATCTGTCTGTAGGTTATTAAAGAACATGAATAACTAAAAAAATTATTTCGCATTCAATGAAAGATGCACCACGAACAGAATTGAAATAACTCAATACTTGTTTTTCAAGGATAGCCGAAATAAACAAATGAAAGCTAGTTAAATATTTTTAATCAAATTTTGGTGTTGAATAATTTGTATTGACTTTTAACTTGCAATATTAATAAAGTTTTCTTACGATTGAATATATGGAAGTTTATAATGAGTTATAAAGGTGGGCCTGATTGGCCGATTTGCTAGCACTCTGGTAGTCTGTACCATAGGTTTCGTCTTTGAGTCCCGGCAGCGCCATGGGTATTTGTAGTGGTTCGGAATCCACCTTAAGCCACTTAGGTTCCGGTCTCATACGACATTAGAGCATCGCAGAGACCAATCAGACTTCTCACACACATCATTCCCAAACTGCAGTAACGAAACGACTGAAAAATAAAATTCCGGAAACTACCTAAACATTCAAAATAAAAATTAACTATAATATTTTTAATTTATTTTTTAATTTTTATTTAGCGTTTCTGTTAATAAATGATGCGTTCTGTATTTAATTTCTTTTGCTACTATTGTAGTGCGACACATTAAACTCCTCCATTACTACTGTTATTAAGGGACAGAGAAATTACGTAATTTCAACACGGCCGGTTACATTAAACCGATTTTCGATTCAAGGTACAAAACATACGAGTGAGACTTCTGGATTTCATAAATTTCCACCGCCACTTGAGGACCTCTCCGATAAATTTTAAACTAGGTGAGTAGTAATTCATGGGGCGCTGAACTGCGGGGTGAGCAGCCCCTGCCTTCAATTCGAATGCAGCGTGTTTCTAATTATTTCTCTGGAAGGGGCGCATTTTTTAGGAGCATTCTTTCGTCGTGACATCAAACGGGGCATTCCTCGCCAAATTAACGCGCCCCCTCGCCTATTTGGGGCGCCATCATTAAGTCCCGCGCATCACCTTAAAAGTCGCATTGTATCCGCGCCAAGGAGCAAGTTATTAAACAGTATGGGGCGGCCTCTTTCATTACATCACCACAATGATGTCTATTACGCCCCTGTAATGAAAATACCTGGGGCTGTTATTCTCATTATCGGAACGGAATGGGGAAAAAATAATGGGCAAACATTCTGCCGAAATTAGAATAAATGCGCAGCACTTTTCTCTGCTCTAATACGGGTCCCGCGAATAATCGCTTTAATGTTGTGATTTTAAAAGGGCGTACTACCTTACACCTGCTCGAGTTAGCAGGTTTTTTCTTAGCGGCTGTAAAAAGGTTTCTCTTTTTTTTTGGAATTTTAATATAGAAAAAGAGAGAATCTGAATAATTTTTTTTTTGCCATTAAAGTGGTAAATTCGAGAAAGAGTATTTCTTTGGAAAGAGTTTTTATTTTTTGAAGCACATTTCCGAGCGCTGTTACCTGGTATACGATTCTCTCTGTTCGTGATTACATTTAATGCAGAGGGAAGGATGATTTCAAGGAACAAAGGATAATACTCTTTTACTTAAAAATCCTCTTCTTTAAGGATTAATGCCCCTGCGTGGAAAAAACTCGCGTAATTCCATTAGCAAAGAAAACATAATTCAATTATCATTTTTAAGATTCTCAAATTTGACGCCCTTTAGAGATGAAAAAGGTGTTGAGGTACTTTGAGAAAGAAAGTTGCCGTTCTTAATATTTGAATTACATTGCATGCATTAAAGAAGCATTAAAACCAATCCATGATTATTCTTATAATAAAGTTATTCGTTATAGTTTATAAACGAACAAGGTGTCCTAAAAAAATCATTTCGCATTCAATGAAAGATACATTGCGAAAAGAATTTAAATAACTTGATAAATATTATTTAAAGATTGCTAAAATTAGCAAGTGAAAGCTAATTCAATATTTTTAATCGAATGGGTGTTTCTTCCGCAGTGTTTGTATAGCCTTTTGTTGTCTTTAGAAACATTTTGCAATATTAATAAAGATTTCTTATGGTTGATTAGATGAAAATGTATAATTAGTTGTAAATTATAAATTTGTAAATGAATTGTATTAGATTTATAATGAGGTATTTGGTTTTTTTTGAAAAATGCTTAAAGTTTTCCTTTTTTGCTTGTTTTTTTGTATGTTTATACTATAAGATTAAATAGATACAATAGATACTATGCTATAACTGTAGATCCCGGTCTGTTTAGCTCTCGTGTGTACAAGATGACTGTAGAGCGAAAAAACAAACTTTAGGTAAACTATTGGTTGTTTTATTTGAAAAAATATTAGTATTAAGCTTTTCCAAATAATGAAGCTTCATTAGCAAGGGATAGTATCTTTAAATATTGTTATAATAGCATTCTAAAAGCACTATTTTTATTCTGATCAGATGATCGATTCAGCTTAATTTTTGACGCACACTGATGTCACAGTTTTTTTTAACCAAGGCGTTCTTTAAAATAAATAACTAAATGTGCGTTGCGGAGACAGATCCATGCAAAGTGTTCTTCAAAATCTGTCATTCTTAAGCAAAGGACTATCTTCCCGCTTCCTCAGGCGAAGGCGGGAACAAATCAGGTCGTTTTTATTGGCGGAGTTTGTCGAGGGAAAGCGGAGTTTTATTTTTCCGGCTGCAGAAGAAGAAAAGTCTTCTCGAGCGGGGGAAGGTGCAAGATAATTGGCGGTCTCCGAGTTTCATGTTGTCAAACAGCAACCTATCATTAACATTTCCGAATTAAATGCATCGTCGATGACGTCGATGGCCGGACCTCTGAGCGTCTACAGGAAGAAAAAAGCGTGTTGATATTGGTTTGAAATCACCCAACCAACGCTCTCATGTGTGTGAATTTTTTTTTGTTCTAATGCAGCTGGCAAACATTTAGACAGTTGTCATTGGATGCCTTAAGACAAGCGCTGCACCGACGTGACTCACTTAGCACTGCCCAGGAGGTGCGTGCAGCTTGGAGATACAATACGCGGAGCAACATTACCTCCGCAACGCGCTACGATCGTGTCAGACGGGGACCTACGGTTTAAAGTGGATTCCGAACCAATGCAAACTTCCATGGCACCGCTGGGACGTCGAACCCGAAACCTGTGGTACCGAGCGCCAGAGCGCTAGCCACTCGGCCATTCAAGCCTTAGTAAAGAATGCAAGTGTTCAGATAATACTGACAAGAAAGATCTTCAAAGAAAAGGTCTCTTCTTAGAAAGAGTGCGGCCTGATAACCAACTGGCTAGCGCCCTGGCTGTTGGTAATGAAGGCTTCAGGTTCGAATCCTGGGATGGATAGCCACTCGGACATTCAGGCCCACATGTGTGTGAAATAGCGCTCATGATAAATTTGACAAGCTAGAAGAGGCTTCATATGTTGTAAACTCTGTTTTCAGAAATGAGAATGTCAACTATGACATGATGCAAAAAATTCTGCCATCGGTAATCACTTTGTGAAGTTTCCTGCTATACGACACGCAAACATTGACCCCTGTCGCTGTGATTGAAGCTAGTGCGAGAAAGAGGAGCAGTCTACTGAGTTTCCATAACATGTATAAGTACTATACAATGGAACTGATAAGTTGCTAGCAGAAATTTAAAAAGGAAAAACATAAAAATCAAGGAAAGTTTTCTTTTAAGTGGATGAGAATCAGTTCTAAGTATTCCCACACCACTAGTGCAAATATATTTTATAAGGCTTTAAAATATCAAGTAGCTGTTGTTGAAAGCCTTTCGCATCTTCTTGAGCAGGGAGCTCCAAACTACGGCCCGCGACAGCGAATAGCTTATTGTTACTGTAATTAGTTGGATAAAAAAAAAACAGAATGAAAATAATTCGGTTTTATTGACTTGCTTTATTGACATCCCGCGGTTACCCTCGGTAGTTATACCTACCTATTTCCGCTTTTAAACACTAGATATCGTCAAGTTGTCATGGTCGTATAGATACACATAATAGTAATTGAACCAGCCAATTTAGCAAGCGTATGCTCGCTCAGAGCGCGTACTCGACGACTAGTCTAGAAATTATAGATAATGGCAGAAAAATTGAAACGGTTTTGGCCCTTGGTACTTACTGGAGTAAATAGTATGGCCCTATGGCTGGAAAGTTTGGAGACCCCTGTTCTAGAGTATTACTCGTAGCTCCACTTCGTACATAGCCAACGTAAAAGTCATTACTCAGTATCGATGTACCAATAGGGAAGTTCTTTCAGTCCTCGTTGCTAGATATGGACCACTAACTGTACTGCAAGTTTGTCTGTCTGCAGTTTGCGTCTGCTTTCCAAAGAATTAGCTGGAGGTTTCTTATCAATGTTTTTCATGTGATACATTTGACGAATGTCTGAAGTGAATGCAAAAACATGTTTACGCAATGAAAAAATGTAATTTTGAATTACTCCACCATTGCACTGAACTGAGTTTAAAGACTTTCCATTGCTGGTCACAGTCGATGCATTGAACACAGTCCTCAATTTTGTGATATTCTTTTGAGCCGGATAGATCACATGATCAGGCAAGTAATAAGTTACGTACGTTCTAACTTCTCATCTACTTCGCTCATGTGTCCTAAATCTCTGTACTCTTTTGAAAAGTCTTTAGATAATTTCAAATACAAAGGATCTCTATTGAGTCTTTTCCATAAGGAATTCAATCTCTGAAGAGCAATTTGTTTGGCTTTTCCAAATCATGAAGAATATTCTTTAAGAGCAGGGGTGGCCAACCCGCGGCCAGCCTTGAATATTTTTTCGGCCCGTGAGATTTATCATACTTTTATAAAATATATTTATTTTAGAATATCCAAAGTAGTGAAAACCAATGTATTCAAAATATATATTATTTGTACATCCATATATTCAAAATAACATCAAATATGCAAAAGAAATAAGAAATCTTAAAGCTGATTTTGAAATTTGAATTCAGTAATTTAGAGCTAGACAAATACATCAAAAATTTTGAAATGTATTCATCTCTCTTTCATGTTGAAATCAAGTAGAATCCCCTGAATCTCTCTTACAATGCAATATTGAAATAAAAAGCATTTTTGAAACATCACAATCAAAAATAGATTCTTACAAGACTTACGTTACAAAGGAGAAATTTTCCAATTTGAGAAATCTGGCACAAAAAATTGTCAGCGTTTTAGGTTCAACTTGCGCCAGCGAATCTCTCTGTCTTTTTTTTTTTCGAAAATTAAATTGACCCGATACAAAACACGCTCAAACATAACGGACGCTAACCTGTCGGCGCGGCGTTTGCCTTAAGGCATCCAAGACAATTGTCTGAGTGTTTGCCTGCTGCATTAGAACAAAAAAAAAAAAAAATCGTAAGAAATCTTTATTAATATAACAAAACGTTTCTAAATACAAGTCAAAAGGCAATGCAAACAATGCGGAAGAAACACCCATTCGATTAAAAATTTAGCTTTTATTATTCGATTTAGCTTTTATTATTCGATTTAGCTTTTATTCGATTTAGCTTTTATTATTCGACTTAGATTTTATTCGATTTATTCGATTTAGCTTTTATTTGTTTAGTTTGGCAATCCTTGAAGACCATATATTGAATTATTTAAATTCTGTTCGTAATACATCTTTCATTGAAGGCGAAATTATTTTTTGGGGCATTCATGTTCTTTTATAACCTACAAACAGATTGCTGTAACGTATGATTTTATTATAAGAAAATTCATGCATTTATTTTAATGCTTTTTTGATGCAATCGATGTAATAATTAAACTCTTTGGAACGGCAGCTTTCTTTCTCAAAGTACTTCGACACCTTTTTCACCTCTAATTTGCGTCAAACTCGCGAATCTTCAAATGATAATTGAATTATGTTTTCTTTTCTAATGGGATTACACGAGGTTTTTTTTAACGCAGGGGCATTAATCCTTAAAGAAGAGGATTTTTAAGTAAAAGAGTATTATCCTTTGTTCCTTGAAATCATCCTTCCCTCTCCATAAAATGTAATCACGAACGGAAAGAATCGCACACCAACTAAAAGCGCTTGGAAATCAACTTCAAAAAATAAAAACTCTTTCCAAAGAAATACTCTTTCTCGAGTTTACCACTTTAATGGCAAAAAAAATCATTCAGATTCTACTTTTCTATATTAAAAATTCCCCCCAAAAAAAAAAAAAGAGAAACCTTTTTACAGCCACTAAGAAAATCTGCAAACTCGGAGCAGGTGTAAGGTACTACGCCCTTTTAAAATTTCAACATTAAAGTGATTATTCGCGGGGCCCGTATTAAGCGCAGAGAAAAGTGCTGAGCAATTACTCTAATTTCGGCGGAACATTTACCCAGTATTTTTTCCCCATTCCGTTCCGATAATGAGAATAACAGCCCCAGGTATTTTCATTACAGGGGCGTAATAGACATCATTGTGGCGATGTAATGGAAGGGGCCGCCCCGTGCTGTTTAATAACTTGCTCCTTGGCGCGGATACAATGCGACGTTTAAGGTAATGCGCGACGACTTAATGGTGGCGCCCCAAATAGGCGCCCCTTTCTTGCGAGGGGCGCGTTAATTTGGCGAGGAATGCTCCGTTGGATGTCGCGACGAACGAATGCTCCTCAAAAATGCGCCCCTTCCAGAGAAAATAATTAGAAACATGCTGCTGTCGAAATGAAGGCAGGGGCTGCTCACCCCGACGTGCAGCGCCCCATGAATTACTTCTTACCTGGCTTAAAATTGATCGGAGAAGACCTCAAGTGGTAGATGAAATTTATGAAATCCAGCAGTCTTATGTTTTGTACCTTGAATCGAAAGGTTTAATGTAACCGACCATGTTGAAATCGCGTAATTCCTGTGTCCCATAGTAACAGTTCAATGATTGAATTTAATGTGTCGCACTAAAATAGTAGCAAAAGAAATTAAATACAGAACGCATCATTGATTACCGGAAAAGCTAAATAAAAATTAAAAAATAAGTTAAAAATATTATAGCTAATTTTCATTTTGAATGTTTAGGTTGTTTCCGGATTTTTTTTTCAGTCGTTTTGTTATTACACTTTGAGAATGATGTGGGTGAGAAGTCTGATTGGGCTCTGCGATGCTCTACGGTCATATGAAACCGGAAACTACGGTTTAAAGTGGATTCCGAACCACTACAAGTATCCATGACATCGTCGGGACTCAAAGCCGAAACATATGGTACCGAGCGCCAGAGTGCTAGCTACTCGGCCAATCAGGCTCACATTTACAACTATTTATAAATTTTCATATATTCAATCGTACGAAATCTTTATTAATAGTGCAAAACGCTTCTAAAGACAAGTCAAAAGGCAATACACAAACAATGCGAAAGAAACACCCATTCGATTAAAAATATTGAATTAGTTTTCTTTTGTTTATTTTGGCAATCCTTGAGGAAAACATATTGAGTTATTTAAATTCTGTTCGTAATGCATCTTTTATTGAATGCGAAAGGATTTTTGTTAGGCATTCATGTTCTTTTATAATCCACAGACAGATTGCTGTAACGAATGACTTTATTATAAGAATATTCATGTATTTGTTTTAATGCTTTTTAAATGAATTCGATCTAATTAAACTATTCGGAACGGCAGCTTTCATTCTCAAAGTACCTCAACACCTTTTTCATCTCTAAAGGGCGTCAAACTCACGAATCTTCAAATGATAATTGAATTATGTTTTCTTTTCTAATGGGATTACACGAGTTTTTTTTAACGCAGGGGCATTAATCCTTAAAGAAGAGGATTTTTAAGTAAAAGAGTATTATCCTTTGTTCCTTGAAATCATCCTTCCCTCTGCATAAAATGTAATCACGAACGGAGAGAATCGCACACTAGCTTGAAGCGCATGGAAATCTGCTTCAAAAAATAAAAACTCTTTCTAAAGAAATACTCTTTCTCGAATTTACCACTCTAATGGCAAAGAAAAAAAAATCATTCAGATTCTCTTTTTCTATATTAAAATTTAAAAAAAAGAGAGAAACCTTTTTACAGCCGCTGAAAAAACCGGCAAACTCGGAGCAGATATGAGGTACTACGCCCTTTTAAAATCACAACATTAAAGGCGATTATTCGCGGGACCCGTATTAGAGCAGAGAAAAGTGCTGCGCAATTACTCTAATTTCGGCGGGAATATTTACCCATTATTTTTCCCCCATTCCGTTCCGATAATGAGAATAACAGCTTCAGGTATTTTCATTACAGGGGCGTAATAGACATCATTGTGGTGATGTAATGGAAGGGGCCGCCCCGTGCTGTTTAATAACTTGCTCCTTGGCGCGTATACAATGCGACTTTTAAAGTAATGCGCGGCGACGTAATGGTGGCGCCCCAAATAGGCGAAGGGGCGCGTGAATTTGGCGAGGAATGCCCCATTTGATGTCGCGACGAAAGAATGCTCCTCAAAAATGCGCCCCTTCCAGAGAAATAATTTGAAACATGCTGCTGTCGGAATGAAGACAGGGGCTTCCCACCCTGCAGTTCAGCGCCCCATGAATTGTTTCTTACCTGGTTTAAAATTTATCGCAGAAGATCACAAGTGGTGGAGAAATGTATGAAATCCAGCAGTCTTATGTTTTGCACCTTGAATCGAAGGACTCAAGAACGGTTTAATTTAACCGGCCGTGTTGAAATCACGCAATTCCTCTGTCCCATAATAACAGTGGTAGTATTTAGGTGTAATCTTAGATCGTAAATTGGATTCTTCACATTAATTATCTTAAAGATAAATTTAATAGAAGAACTGCGGTACTGTGTCCACTTATTTGTAGGAACTCTATTATGTCCTTGGAAAATAAAAAACTCCTTTATCTTGCTTACTTGCGTTCAATACTTGCAAATGCGAGTCCTGTTTGGGGATCTACTGCTCTGTCTAATTTCGAGATCATACAAAGACTTGGAAATAAAATCATAACATAATGTTGGAACACAATGTTTTGTAACTAGAATTGAATGAGTTCCATTAAGGTACAAAATTTATATTAAACCTTTCTTGAGTCAATTTACCTCGTTTCAAAAAAGGTTTAATGTAACCTGCCCTGTTGAATTGCAATTACAATGCTGCAATTCCTCTGTCCTATAATAACAATAGCAATGGATGAATTTAATGTATCACGCTTACATAGTAGAAAAAGACAATAAGTATAGAACGCATAATTTATTATAAAAAAAACTAGATAAAAATTAAACAATAAGTTAAAAATAGTATTGCTAATTTTTATTTTGAATGTTCCACGTAGTTTCTGAATTTTTTTTCAGTCATTTTGTTACTGAATTTTTAACTTGCGTTTAGCATCCCTTGGATGCGAAGGCTTTGCTTTCCCTATGAGCTTAACATTTATTTTATATAGGATGGATTTTCCTTTTTTTGACAAAGGAAAATCCATCCTATATAAAATGTAGATTCGTAGAATGTAGATTCGGGAAATTGAACGGCGACACCTATTGATGCATCTGCTACTAAGTATGGTATATAGATTAGACGAATACCACTTAGTTGCCACAGGATTCGAATTCCGGCGGTGTCATGGATGTTTGTAATGGTTCGGAATCCACTTTAAACCGTAGGTCGTCTCATAGAGTATTGTGGAAGTAGTGTGACTCGCGTCCGTAGCCTATCTTCAAGCTACACGTACTCCCGGGTAGTGCTAAGTGAGGAACAGCAATGCAGCCCTTAATTATAGTGCGCTTTGTTTGTCGCTCTATGGTCATCTTATGCACACGAGGGGAAAAGCCACAAACAAACAAGCCACTAACAACATCAAGATTAACAGTCTCTGTATTGCCAGCTGCATTAGAACAACAACAACATATAAATTGTCAAGTATATAAGCAAAATCGAAGAGAATTAAGTAATCTAGGCTGTGCATAGTTTAAAATATGTTTTGCTTTAAGACTTCCTAATTGATTGCGGGCGCCAACGCATCTTGTCGGCCCCACAAATTTTAGGTCATTAGCACTCGATGGAGCGTGAAAGGCGATGCCAATAAACTCCCCTCTCCGGCTGATCGCTCCTGCTCCTGTTATTTTCACACAGCATTTCACAATTCCCTCCACTCTCCAAAACTAAGAAACGGGAAAAAAGGAAACAAAATCTTGTTCCGTCCGTTCTTTTCCTTTTTTCATTATTGTTATTATTATTTTTTTTTAGTCTACTGAAACAAAACACGGACGTGTGTAGGATTTTTCTTTCTTTTTTAACTTATTCAGTATTTTTTATTTTTCGAATTGGTTTTTAATTTTACTTTTTTTTTTTTTACAAAAAAAAGAAAGAAAATCTTGAGAAATGTGAAACGAAAAGGTTCTTCTGTGTGTGTGTCCAGGTTAGGAAAGAAAAAAAAAATGGGCATCAGAATTTCTTGGCTTGTCTTCAAGATTGAAAACATTCGACCTTGTTTGTATGGATTTGTTTCCGTTGTTTCTTAAATAAAAATTTGGTTTAAAAAAAAAAGAAACTATCTTTTAAAAAAATTATGACAAAAACACTTTAGAGTCAAGATACTTATTTATTATTTTTCAAACGAAAGCTTTTTGGAAAAATACATATATTGTATACTATAAAATGCATATTATATACTAAATGGATATTTTGAGTCCTTTTTAAAAAGAAATTACTACCATTTAGATAATGTACATTGCACTGACGAGAAGTTAACTTAGAGATACATACTACTGTGCCCAAAAAGTAAAATCTATTTTCAATTTAAATTTCCCGGGCATATAGAATTTCAATTTGTTTTCCTTTTTTAGGTTGCTGGCACTGTCCTTGACATTTGTGTGAAATTTCACGTCAAAATATTCATTAGTGTTTGAGTTACGCTTGGCTTTGTGAGACGCTAAAACTGATTCCGGAGATTTTGGAAATGTCTGAATGAATTGAGCACAGGACTCGTATTCAATTTTGTTTGCGGAAACGTATAGAATGTTGCAGAAGGCATTCGATGAGCAAACAATATTGGAAAGAAATGTTTACAAGTGGTATAAATAGACAAGGTAAAGAACGTAGTGCTTGCAAACCGTCGATTTACAATTAGAGACCTTGCTGATGATGTTGGAATTTCAAAAGGATCGGTCCATTCCATTTTGGGCCACAAACGCGTCAAATCTCGATTGGTACCGAAAACACTGAATGCACCAAATGACACTGCATTAATTCTTCGTGACTTTTTCGCCAAAAATGAAACCCATATCGTTTCACAACCATCGTATTCCAAACGTGCAGCTTCTGGCTATTCCCTAAACTCAAAAGACCACTCCGGGAACACCGTTTTGAGTCGATTGAATAGATTCAACGTGAATCGGCGCGTGCTTTGAAGGTCATCCCGGCCAATGACTTTTTGGCATGCATTAATGATTGGAAGAAAAGTTGGCATAAGTGTATTGTGTCCGGAGGGGATTCCTTTGAAGGCGATGAAATAAAGTTGAAAGAATAAATAAAGCGTTTTTGAAAAAAATAAAAATTGGTATAGTCGCATCCCAGCAGAAATAACTAACTTTCTAGTTGACATGAACGTCTGTCTTCCCTCAAACTGCTAACACTTACTTACCACATAATAGAATTAATTTCTTATGTTTAAGAAGGATTTGAAGATTTATGGCGAAAATCACTCGTTTCTTTCCCTGAATCGCAAGAATTATCTTGTTTCGCAGCAACCGTTGTCTTGTTTTTGCTTGTAAAATGGATGGAATTGGAAATCCCCGCATCTCTCCGCGCCGATAAACAGGTTCGGAACCGATGAAGCAGATCCAACAAATCATGCGTCACCTGCCAGTGCCTCCCTCCACTTTGCACGCCGGTCACGCCCTCTGCGTGCTTTATGGTTTCGAAAGAATTAAAAGGGAAACAGGAGCTGCATTTTGAAATTTCTGAGAAAAAGGGTCGGGAAACGTCTCTTTGTAGGAGTACTAGTACATAAGTTTTGAGACCGAAAACATCAGGTGAAATTCATGAAGGCTCTTTTATAGTACCATTGTCAATGTAAAAGTAGATCGTTTACCATTTTTTTTCAATTCCTTCTATTAGCTCACACTCTCCCTCTATATATCTTGGTCACATTTTCAATAGTTCATGAAACACTTTTTATTCATCCATTCGAGTTCAAGTGCATTTTTTTATCAACTTGTGGTGAATGACGCTGGATGTTAAGACAGTTTTTTCAAATATTAATTCAGTCATTAAATTTAATTAATTCATTTTAGTTTTTTTAGATTTAAGTTGCAGATATCTAATAATAGATGGCGCCAGATAAACTTAAAAAAAAAGGAATGAAAATTATTTATAAAGGACTTTTTGCAATAGAGTGAAAAAAAAGTAGGAATTCACTTAATTTTTTTTTTTTATATATTACTTGTTTTTGTAAAGTATATAAGAATGTAACTATTCAGGTAAATAATAATAATAAAAAAATTGAAACAATTTGTTGTATAAAATAGTATTATAATATCAATAGGATATGAGAAATAAGTAATATTTAAAAAAAAAAAGATTCATTTAAAAAATGTTTACCCCTTTTGAAAGCTTTAGAGCTTCTTTGCACAGTTTAGATTATAAAAAAACTCTCGCGATAATAATACTTAAAATATATTGTAATAATAGCTGTTTATTTATCATTAATTGTATTGCTAATTAACACAATCAGTGGGACCTTTGCTTGCACTTTATCAAAGTGAATTAATCTGTAACAGGGGAGGTTAAAAAAGCAGGGGACATGCTGTCTCGCGCATTTTTATAAATTTATAAAAATCGTTTTCTTTAAATTTAATAAAAATCTTATCTTATCTTTATTAAAAAAATTTATAAAATCTTATATATTTTCTTTAAATTTAATAAAAATCGTTTGCTTTAAATTTATAAAAATCGTTTTATTTTATCTGGTATTTAGCTACGAAAAGATATTCTTTGAACTTTCAACTGTCTGAAAAAAAAAGTAGTCATGAACACAGCTTGCCTGCAAGATGAGTGAGGGAACGAAACGATAAGAGTCGATAGCGATTATGACCACGTTTGTAAAGCGCGTCTCGTCGATAGTCGGACTATTTTGTGGGGTTTTTATGGTTTTCTATCATATGACATGCATGTGCGGAACATTTACTCTTAAAATTGCTCCCCTCGCCAACTGTCGGTATGTCGCTCGTGTATGCATGAGTGAAACTTGAAGTATACTTGAAGTTCAACAAGAACGGAGCGGCCTGATGGCCAAGTGGTTAGTGCTCTGGCCTTTGGTATCACAGGCTTCAAGTTCGAATCCTGGCTGTGGCATGGATGTGTGTGAGTGGCTCGGAATCCACGTTAAACTGTACTATGTCCCGGTCTACTATGATTTGTATGTTTACACAATGCAGTTACACAGTACTATGTTTAGCCCTCGTGTGCACAAGATGACCGTAGAGCGACAAACGAAACCAAATCAGCAAGAACGGGGGAAAAAAATGCGAATATTAGAATCCTTTCTTATTGTTAATTTAATTTAGTGCCTTAAAATTTCTATGGAGTCTATAATTATGATAAAAGCTCTAAAGGATGAGAATCCAGGTTTATTTGTATTTTACATTTTCCAGTCTATCCATGGTTTGATGGTTGAAGTGGTGGAATGTTTCTGATGCCCTTTCTGAAGAAGTACGTTTCTCTGGTTTTAACCACATTGGCCATATAGGGTATTTCTTTAAAAATACTCTTGGGAATGTGGGACTCACAAAAAGTGATGTTTGTTTAAAGTTTCAAAAACATCACTTTTGGGTTTGTAAATAATGGGTTTAACGGAGCTAATGGAATTAACGAAGTTTAAGCTGACGCGAGTGCTGCTGTACAAGAGGGAAAAAAATAATATTATGCTTTCACTTTCGATCTGGCTAGTTTTCCTGGAGGATAAGCGTCCGGGGTGTAATTCGGAAGGGAAGAAAGTGTTCGAAAACATTCCTTCCGGGTACGATACGTCATCAGCAGACGGAATTGGAACGAGATTAGGATTGGGAGAGGGGACTTCCCGGCTAAGAGTCGTCTGCGGTTCTCGACTTCCAGAAAATGGCGAGAGCAAAATGTTCTAAATCCCTTCGACGTCTCGCCGAGAATTCTTGTCAAAGTGGAGAAAATCCATCCATCCTTTGAGATGGAGGGAGTTGGAATGGAACTGCTATCCTTCAGGAAGAAAAAGAAAAAGTGTAGAAAGAATGTTTCGAGAGCAATGTTTTATTTTCTGTCTTGGGAAAAAAAAGAATAATCCTATCTATAGTGTTATGCTGAATCTTTTGTTCTGCTGTAATGGTGCACAAGGTATAATGGGTGAAACAATCTTATAAATACGCGTATTTAAATTCTGAAAAACAATATTTAGATGATACACTATATTTCATCCGAAATCACAATCGGGAGATGTTTTAAGTTTACCGATCACATTCAAATCATGATTTTGAGAAAAAAAAAAGGGGAATTCTTAAAATTGTTTTTATTGTAAAGATCATACCTTTAGTTTTCGATAACGATTTTGAGTTTGAATTTAGAAGTCGAGATACAGATGTTATTAGGATTCCTGCATTCAAAATTTTCAACTGAATTTCTAAAAAGTGTATTTTTTTCTACGGCATCTCACAATAACGGTCACAACTGCTATAATATTGTTGAGTATCTAATGAAATGTGTGTGCTAAAACGTTTTCAACATTTTCATTTAGAACGAAGTTATTTATATTTTTGCTGAAAACTTCCATTTTTTTCCTTGCACATTTGCTCTAAATTATTTGATTGACTGTAACTAAGTTTATATTACAATTTTTCTTAGTTCAATACATGCGTAATGTTTATGTGCCTATATCTATGCAAGTCAATGGGATACATATTCTTTGTTAACTTTGTTTGTTTGTTCTGCATATTCTTTTAATTAGGTTTGCTTTGGTTTGACGCTCTACGACCATCTTGTGCACACTTTAGGCTAAGCAGACAGGAACCTACATTTTAAAGTTGATTCCGAACTACCAACAAACATCCATTCCATCGTCAGAATTCGAATCTGAAGCTTTAGATATCAAAGGCCAGAGCGGTAGCCACTTGGCCACTAGGCCCACTTTTAATTAAGAGTGTAAGCTTTTTTTTTATCAAATATTTTTCCAAAATTCTAACAAAAAATATTATTGTCTATTATTTCTAATTTTCATATTTGCCATTATTATAACCTAATTTAACAATAGTATACAAAAAATTTAAATAAAAAATTACTTCAAAATTACGACGCTAAGCATTGTCTAAAATTTCAATCTATAAAGAATAAATTCGTTAAAATCTTGTGTTCTCAAATCGATCTCTGATTCCGCAAACCTATTCTCTAAGGATATATATATGGGGAGAGTGTGAGTTAATAGTATGAATTGAATAAAATGTCTTTTGTTTCCCATCTGACTGAAGAAATTTTTTTGTTCCCGATATTCTACATACTTAATTCGATCCAATGCCGAATGTCACAAATCGCATTAATTCATCATTTCAGTGCTTTTTTCGTTTTCCGGGTGATCCCACAAAAGAGTGGGCTTCCGAGTGGTAAATGAATGTGCAGAACGTAATTAACAAGCCTTGAACGAAAAAGCCTTCTTATCAAAAGCACGCGCGTCGCACTGGAGCGGAGAAGAGGATCCACACCCCCTTCCCCCCCAAAACCACCTGCCAGAAATCTTAAAAATTTAATTCCCGCCCTCAGACAAGCCCTAATCCTCCCTCCACGTGAAAGGGGGGATTTGATAATCTCTCTAAATTAAAAGGCGGGGGCGCCCACCAAATCAACCGCAGCACGGCCCCTTCTTTTTGAGCCCCCGGCGGGACCCAAAAAGTGCGCGAAAAATAAATGACGCTCTTATCTAGGATGCACTTGAGGTGTGTCAGAGAGCATTAGGGGGGGCGGCACGAGGGGTCGTCGAGGGGAAAGGAACAAGAACATGTTGCCGCTAATTAAGTCGGACAACCGCGAAGATAAAGGCAACACTCTCTCAAGAGGAGGGCTTGTAAAAAGCTGCTCTTATCTGAGCCGGGGGAGAGAGCTGCCGGGAAAAACAACCAACAGGAGAAAAATGTTTGGCGGGAACTTTTAATAACGCTCTCTGTCTGTGGCGCGTTGTCTTGCTTAATGCCCTGTGTGCGTGTCGCATGTTTTATTTCGTGTTACGCCATGGCTCATTATTTTCTCTCTACTCGACTTGACAGTGGATTTTATGCATGAACCTGGTTTTGCAACGAGAGGTCCCGTTTGTCAGTGTCTTCATTTTGTGTTTTATGTTAACCTCGGACCGATTTTGGAAATCTTTTTCCTGAAAAACAAAACAGCTCCAGATGCTCAGCAACAGCGGATATCTCAAAAAAGTTTTTACCTCAGTTAAAACACACACATAAATTAGAGTCTCTTAAAAATATTCCAATTACAATACGAAAGTACGTGGAGAAGAAATAGAGCAACATACTGTTCATTATTTAAATTAATAAATAAATAAATAATTGCTCTCATGCATTTTAAGAGGCCTTATGACAGAATGGCTAGCGCTCTGGTGCTCTGACCACAGGTTTCGCGTTCGTATCACGGACGGTGCCATGGATGTTGGTAGTGGTTCCGAATCCACTTTAAACCGTAGGTTCCGGTCTAATAGGATCGTAGAGCGTTGCGGGGGTAGTGTGACTCACCCTTTTATGATAGGCTACGTGAAAGGGCTGTCAAGAAAAAAGGCTATCTTTTCTGCTACACGTACCCTATGGGTAGTGCTAAATGAGTAACAACGGTGAAGCCCTTGCTTATGGTATAAAGATTAACTGTCTCTGCATTGCCAGCTGCATTAGAACAACAACATACTCTAATTTAACAATAATATCAGAAATTTTAATAAAGAATTATTTCAAAATTTTCGACACTGAACATTGTCTGAACCTTTTAATCTATAAAAAATAAATTCGCTAAAATGTGAGCTCTCAAATCGATTTCTGATTCCACAAACCTATTCTCTAACGAATAAAATGCCTTTTTTTCCCATCTCATGAAATTTTCCTCAGTTGTTCCCGATTCTACATACTTAATTCGATCCCATGCCGAATGTCACACATCGTATTAATTCATCATTCCAGTCTTTTTTTCATTCTCCGGGTGACCCTACACAAAAGAGGCTTAGAAATTCTAAATGAATGTCCAGAACGTAATTAACAAGCCATGAAGGAAAAAGCCTTTCTTATCAAAGCCCGCGTGTCGCACTGGAACGGAGAAGAAGATCCACCCCCTCCAAAAACCACCTGCCAGAAATCTTAACGATTTAATACCTGCCCTCAGACAAGCCCTATTCCCCCTTCCACGTGAAAGGGGGGATTTGATAATCTCTCTAAATTTAAAAGCAAGGGCGCCCACCTAATCAACCGCAACACGGCCCCTTCTTTTTGAGCCCCTGCCGGGGCGCAAAAAGGGCGCGAAAAATTAATGACGCTCTTATCTGGGATTCGCTTGAAGTGTCTTAGAACGCATTAGGAGGGGGGGGCACGAGAAGACCTGGAGGGGAAGGAACAAGAACATGTTGCCGCTAATTAAGTCGAACAAGCGCGAAGATAAAGGCAACACTCTCTCAAGAGCAGGGCTTGTAAAAAGCTGCTCTTATCTGAGCCGGGGGAGAGAGCTGCCGCGAAAAACAACCAACAGGAGAAAAATGTTTGGCGGGAACTTTTAATAACGCTCTCTGTCTGTGGCGCGCTGTCTTGCTATTAATGCCCTGTGTTGTGTGTCGCATGTTTTATTTTGTGTTGCGCCATGGCGCATTATTTCCTCTCTACTCGACTTGACAATGGATTTTATGCGTGAACCTGGTTTTGCAACGAGAGGTCCCGTTACTCGGTGTCCTCATTTTGTGTTTTATGTTAACCTCGGACCGATTTCGGAAATCTGTTTCTGGAAAAGCAAATTCTGCAGCAATGCATTAATGAAGGAAAATTTCTCCTAAAACTTTTTACCTCATTGAAGAACACGCACACGAATTAAAGTATCTTAAAAAATATTCGAATTACCTTATAAAAGTACGCGGAGGAGAAATAGAGCAACATACTGCTTATTATTTAAATTAACAAATTCAAAAAAAAAAAATGTTGAAATCCGTTCGACAAATTTCCATTTATCATGTGTGGACATTCTGGAACGGATGAATAAATACGGGAATATGCCAATGTTTAATAATGGAAGATATATATGAAGCAATTGATTGGAATACCATAAGAATGGCCGAATTCAAGAGCCACATGAATATAGCAATGTTGAATAGATCAAGAATTTCATGAAGAATGAATTGTTCAAGAATCTCTAAAAATGAAGAATGAATTATTCCAAATTTTACAAGAAATGTTATCATATTCAATAGCCAAGAGAATATATTAAAGTTTGAAGCATCTAGGTATAAGTGAATAATGAAGTATTCCAAATACAATAAAAAGCCCTATACAACTCAATAGGCACCGGAAAAACCAAAAGTGATAAATATGAAACTTCAAGAAGAAGGAATGGATCAACGCACTACGAGTACTCATAGCCATTGGCTATACAAATGTTTAAAATCCCAACCCAAAACATGAAAAGTGAATCAAAACCATACTACAAAACACTTCAGGCAAAAGCCAAATTCTGCAGAAATTTGATTAAGATTAACGTTATTCATGAATCATTTTAAGAGTTAAGGGGCCCAAAGTACCATTTTCTGCCAAAATTTGTAATGGAGTTTTATTTGCTCGACTGTCATTTTTGGATAACTTCACGGACCCCTAACTAGGACAACAACATGTTCACACATTATAATAAATAATTTATATATACTCGTGTATTTTAAACTCTATTCACATAAAATATTAAATTAAAGCATGTCGTTATTTTTGCAAGCCAAAAAGTAGCTTAAGCTCAGTAGGCTGTAACATAAAATGAGTTCTATGATGCTAAGCCACACCTACGAATTACTTTTTAAATGGCTACAATATACAACATAAAAAATAACGACGTCTGCTGAAATCCTTCAAGAATGTTTGGATGCATTCCGTAACCATTAAACAAACCGCTATCACAAAATCATCTGTTATTGAGAGTTACAGATCCGAAGAAGTTGAATGCTTATAATGATCCATTTGAGAAAACATTTTTCAATAGCTTTTATCAACAGATTGAGTACCATTTGGTACTCAATCTGTTGATAAAAGTTATTGATAAATTGTATCAACATCATTATGCATACTCGGCAATTATGCAACACCATTATGCATTATATGCACCATTTTGTACAGATTAAGTACATTGGCTTTATCAGTGTTTAATGAACGAACTCCCAGATCTATTGATACATTACCACTTCAGTGAGTAAGTTGCTCTCTAAGCCAGAGTAAGTAATATATTACAGTTAGTATAATTAAACATAGTTTGCAAAATTCCTTAAAATGTGTATAGTATCAAAAAAAAAATTTATGAATAAATAAAAACGATAGAACCATTAAATTCACATTTATCTACAGATTAAAAAAAATGAAATATTTCTTCGAAAATCATAGGATAGTGGGCATTTTTGCCTTCGCAGCAACATTTCAGATAATTGCCGAAGATTGCCAAGGTATCATCTACTAGGCAATCATAGAGAGCAGGCAATATCTCCACTAGGCAATCATAGACAGCAGGCAATATTTCCACTAGGCAATCATAGACAGCAGTCAATATTTCCACTAGGCAATAGACAACAGGCAATATTTCCACTAGGCAATCATAGACACCAGGCAATATTTCCACTAGGCAATCATAGACAACAGGCAATATTCCCACTAGACAATCATAAACAGCAGCCAATATTTCCACTAAGCAATCATAGACAGCAGTCAATATTTCCACTAGGCAATAGACAACAGGCAATATTTCCACTAGGCAATAGACAACAGGCAATATTTCCACTAGGCAATCATAGACACCAGGCAATATTCCCACTAGACAATCATAAACAGCAGCCAATATTTCCACTAAGCAATCATAGACAGCAGTCAATATTTCCACTAGGCAATAGACAACAGGCAATATTTCCACTAGGCAATCATAGACAACAGGCAATATTCCCACTAGACAATCATAAACAGCAGCCAATATTTCCACTAAGCAATCATAGACAGCAGTCAATATTTCCACTAGGCAATAGACAACAGGCAATATTTCCACTAGGCAATAGATAACAGGCAATAGACAACAGGCAATATTTCCACTAGGCAATCATAGACACCAGGCAATATTCCCACTAGACAATCATAAACAGCAGCCAATATTTCCACTAAGCAATCATAGACAGCAGTCAATATTTCCACTAGGCAATAGACAACAGGCAATATTTCCACTAAGCAATCATAGACAGCAGTCAATATTTCCACTAGGCAATCATAGACAACAGGCAATATTTCCACTAGGCAATCATAGACACCAGGCAATATTTCCACTAGGCAATCATAGACAACAGGCAATATTCCCACTAGACAATCATAAACAGCAGCCAATATTTCCACTAAGCAATCATAGACAGCAGTCAATATTTCCACTAGGCAATCATAGACACCAGGCAATATTTCCACTAGGCAATCATAGACACCAGGCAATATTTCCACTAGGCAATCATAGACACCAGGCAATATTTCCACTAGGCAATCATAGACACCAGGCAATATTTCCACTAGGCAATCATAGACAACAGGCAATATTTCCACTAGGCAATCATAGACACCAGGCAATATTTCCACTAGGCAATCATAGACAACAGGCAATATTCCCACTAGACAATCATAAACAGCAGCCAATATTTCCACTAAGCAATCATAGACAGCAGTCAATATTTCCACTAGGCAATAGACAACAGGCAATATTTCCACTAGGCAATCATAGACACCAGGCAATATTTCCACTAGGCAATCATAGACAACAGGCAATATTCCCACTAGACAATCATAAACAGCAGCCAATATTTCCACTAAGCAATCATAGACAGCAGTCAATATTTCCACTAGGCAATAGACAACAGGCAATATTTCCACTAGGCAATCATAGACACCAGGCAATATTTCCACTAGGCAATCATAGACAACAGGCAATATTCCCACTAGACAATCATAGACAGCAGCCAATATTTCCACTAAGCAATCATAGACAGCAGTCAATATTTCCACTAGGCAATAGACAACAGGCAATATTTCCACTAGGCAATCATAGACAACAGGCAATATTTCCACTAGGCAATCATAGACAACAGGCAATATTCCCACTAGACAATCATAGACAGCAGGCAATATTTCCACTAGGCAATCATAGACAACAGGCAATATTCCCACTAGACAATCATAGACAGCAGGCAATATTTCCACTAGGCAATCATAGACAGGACGAGACGTCTGTCCTATTCACCACCGAGTATACTTGTTTTATAAACAATTTCTATTAAGAACGAAAATAACAAAAGTTATACATGCACTACTAATGGGACACACAGAAACTTTTGTATAAAATTGTATGATGCGCAGGCAGTTTAAAATTTCACTCATATATACTCATAAGAGTATTTACAATCTCATTTTTGTTTATGGCCGTCCTTTTAAAATTCCGCCCCTCGTAAAGACAAGCGCCCCAATTTGGGGCGGCCCTCTTAAAAAGTCCGTGATTTACGGCTGAACAAATTACGCGCCCTTTCATAAATAATAATGCCCAATAACATGAGCCGCGCGGTTCGCGGAACGAAGTCTTATCTGTGAAAGTTTTACGAGCGATTTATGACGGGCGCCCCGGCCGCAATTACGAGCCGCCCTTCCCGCCGCAAAAAAAGGGGCCGCAGGTCTCTCTTCAGGTATTTTTTCCCTTCTTTCTTCTTTCCTCTTTTGACGAACGTCAAATTTCTAAAGCTATTTGGGTCCCCTACAATGCTGACAAGTTGAGGCACAAAATAAATCCAGTCTGATCATTCGGTTCTTTTTTTCAATTTCTTCTATTAGCTCACACTCTCCCTACATATATCTTGTTCACAATTTCAATCGTTCATAAAATATTTTTCATTCATCCACTCAAGTTCAACATACATTTTTTTTGAACTTGCAGTGGATGACACTTGATGCTGATACAGTTTTTTCAAATATAAATTCATTCATTCAATTAAATAAATTCATTTTAGTTTCTTTTTTTACATTTAAGTTGCATATATCTACCAATAGATGGCGCCAGATAAACTTAAAAAAATGAATGAAAGTTATTTATAAAGGACTTTTCTGCAATAGAGTTTGGGTCCCCTAAATGCTGACCCGTTGAGGGACAAAATAAATCCAGTCTGATCATTCACTTCTTTTTCAATTCCTTCTATTAGCTCACACTCTCCTTATATGTAGACTTTCTGCAATATAGTGAAAAAAAAGTAGGAATTGACTTTTTTTTTTAGTTAGTAATTTATTTATTTTAATAAAATAAGTCAATTCATTTTGTTTAATTTATAATGATTTAAAGAATCAAAAATGTTATTTATTTCAAATTACTAGAGATTTAATACAGCGGTGCTGTACGGCTAACCAAATAAAACATTTAATTGATAATCATGATTGAATTAATGATTGTTATGATCAGAGATCATGATTAATCAAATAAAAAAATATTATTTCTTATAAATAAAAACAAATTACGCATTGCTCTAAACGTGGCTATGGCATAAAGGAGGTTTGAAAAAGTGTATTCATTTTATGATCTGCTATTCAAATAATCATTAAATAAGATAATACAGGTGATATTACAAACGAGATTTGGACTTGACTTTAAATTTTTTTTATAATACTTGTTTAAATAAATTACAGTATGTTGCTCTATTTCTTCTCCACGTACTTTTGTAAGGTAATTGGATTATTTTTTTAGATTCGTGTGCTTGTTCTCAACTAAGGTAAAAAGTTTTAGGAGAAATTTCCCTTCATTAATGCATTGCTGCTGAGTTTGTTTTTCAGGAAAACGATTTTCCAGAAGGGAGTCCGAGATTATTCCTAACAACATAAAACACAACATGAAGACACCGAGAAACGGGACCTCTCGTTGCAAAACCAGCCATTGATTGGCGTCATAAGCAACTCGAATTGATCATTACAAGCATTCCATTTCCTCGGATCTGTAACTCTCAATAACAGGTGCTTTTTAAATAGCGGTTACAGAACGCATCCGAACATTCATGGAGGTATTTCAGCAGACGTCGTTTTTTTTTTGTTATTGTTGTTTGTTGTCCTGCATTTAAAAAGTAATTTGTAGGTGTGCCTTAGCATCATGGAACTCACTTTATGTTAAACAGACTGGGCTTAAGCTACTTCTTGGCTTGCAAAAAATAACGACATGCTTTAATATTCATATGGTTTAAAATACATGAATGCATGGCAACTATTTATTTATTTATCAATTTAAATAACTTACAGTATCTTACTCTATTTTTTCTCCATGCACTTTTGTATGATAATTGGAATATTTTTAAGGTACCGTAATTTGTGTACGTGTCCTTAAACGAGGTAAAAACTTTTTAAGAGCAGAGAAATTTCACCTTCTTTAATGCATTCAGGATCCGTTGCTTTAAAACAACCGAAGCTGTTTGTTTTTCAGGAAAAAAGTTTCCAAAAATCGCTCAGAGGTTAACATAAAACACAGAATGAAGACATTGAGAAACGGGGACCTCTCATTGCAAAACCAGGTTCATGCATAAAATCCATTGTCAAGTCGACAGTGAGAAAATAATGCGCCATGGCGTAACACAAAATAAAACATGCGACACACAACACAGGGCATTAATAGCAAGACAGCGCGCCACAGACAGAGAGCTTTATTAACAGTTCCCGCCAAATATTTTTCTCCTGTCGGTTTTTTTTCCCGGCAGCTCTCTCCCCCGGCTCACATAAGCGCAGCTTTTTACATGCCCTCCTCTTGAGAGAGTGTTGCCTTTATTTTCGCGCTTGTTCGACTTAATTAGCAGCAACATGTTCTTGTTTCTATCCCCTCGAGGTCAACTCGTGCCCTCCCCCATAATGCGTTCTGAACACACCTCAAGCGCATCCCAGATAAGAGCGTCATTAATTTTTCGCGCCCTTTTTGCGCCCCATGCAGGGGCTGAATAAGAAATGGCGCATGTTGCGGTTGATTAGGTGGGCGCCCCTGCCTTTTAATTTAGAGAGATTATCAAATCCCCCCTTTCACGTCGAAGGGGGCTTAGGGCTTATCTGAGGGCGGGAATTAAATCGTTAAGATTTCTGGCAGGTGGTTTTTGGATGGGGGGGGATCTTCTCCGCTCCAGTGCGACGCATGTGCTTTGGTAAGAAAGGCTTTTTTCCTTCAGGTTTGTTAATTACGTTCTGGACATTCATTTGCCACCGGGAAGACCACTTTTATGTGGGGTCAACCCAGAGAATGAAAAAAGACTATAATGATGAATTAATACGATGTGTGGCATTCAGCATCGGGTCGAATTAAGTGTGTAGAATCGATAGCAACTCAAGAAGATTTCTTTGTCTGATGGGAAATAAAAGAGGTTTTATTTCTTACAGAATAGATTTGCGGAATCCTGCCGATTTGAGAGCTCACATTTCAAGGAATTTATTCTTTATAGATTGAAAGATTAGACAATGGTCAGTGTCAAAATTTTGAAATAACTTGTTATTGAAATTTTTTGTATGATTTTGTTGAATTAGGTTTAAAATGATGACACACAAGAAAATGAAAAAAATAGACAAGAATATTTTTCATTAGAATGTTGACAAAATAATTGACAAGTACACTCCTAATTAAAAGATTGACATGGTGGCGAATTGGCTAGCTCTCTGGCCATTGGTATTCCAGGCTTCAGGTTCGATTTCTGGCGGTGGCATGAATGTTTGTGAGTGGTTCGGAATCCAATTTGAACTGTACGTCCTTGTCTGTTTACCCTTCGTGTGCACAAGATGATCGTAGAGTGACAAACAAAACGAAACCCACATACTTTTGTAAGGTAATTCGAATTTTTTTTTTAGATACCTTAATTTTTGTGCGTGTTTTAACTGAGGTAAAAAATTTTAAGAGCAGAGAAATTTCCCTTCATTAATGCATTTAGGATCCTGCCTAGCAACCTAATTTGTTAGTTTCTCTGGAAAAAGATTTCCGAAATCGGTCCGAGGTTAACATAAAACACAGAATGAAGACACCGAGAAATGCGACTCAAAACCAGGTTCATACATAAAATCCACTGTCAAGTCGGGAGAGAAAATAATGCGCCATGGCGTAAAACAAAATAAAACACACACTCAGGGCATTAAAAGCAAGACAACGCGTCACAGACAGGGCGTTATTAAATGTTCCCGCCAAACATCTTTCTCCTGTGGGTTGTTTTTCCCGGCAGCTCTCTCCCCCGGCTCAGATAAGAGCAGCTTTTTACAAGCCCTCCTCTTGAGAGAGTGTCGCCTTTATTTTCGCGCTTGTTCGACTTAATTAGCGGCAGCATGTTCCTGTTTCCACCCCTCGTGCCCCCTCCTCCCAATGCGTTCTGAAACACCTTCGGGTCCAAATCCTCGCGGTGTCATGAATGTTTGTGAGTTGTTCGGAATCCACTTTAAACTGTAGGTCCCTGTCTGTTTAGCCCTCGTGTGCACACGTTGACCGTAGAGCGACAAACCAAACGAAAACCCACGTACTTTTGTAAGATAATTCGAATTTCTTTTTAAGACATTGTAATTTGTGCGCGTGTCTTAACTGAGGTAAAAACTTTTAAGGAGGAATTTCATTAATGCATTTAGGATCCGTTGCTTTTCCAAAAACCAAATCTGTTTGTTTTTCAGGAAAAAGATTTCCAAAATCGGACCGAGGTTAACATAAAACACAAAATGAGGACACCGAGTAACGGGACCTGTCGTTGCAAAACCAGGTTCATGCATAAAATCCATTGTCAAGTCGGAAGAGAGAAAATAATGCGCCATGGCGTAACACAGAATAAAACATGGCGACACGCACACAGGGCATTAAGCAAGACATCACGCCACAGACAGGGCGTTATTAAAAGTTCCCGCCAAACATTTTTCTCCTGATGGTTGTTTTTCCCGGCCGCTCTCTCCCCCGGCTCAGATAAGAGCAGCTTTTTACAAGCCCTGCTCTTGAGAGAGTGTTGCCTTTATTTTCGCGGTTGTTCGACTTCATTAGCGGCGACATGTTCTTGTTTCTTCCCCTCGAGGACCCCTCGTGCCCCCCTAATGTGTTCTGACACACCTCAAGTGCATCCCAGATAAGAGCGTCTCATTAATTTTTCGCGCCCTTTTTGCGCCCCGGCAGGGACTCAAAAAGAAAGGGTGGATGTTGCGGTTGATTAGGTGGTCGCCCCTGCCTTTTAATTCAGAGAGATTATGAAATCCCCCTTTCACGTGAAAGGGGGATTAGGGCTTGTCTGAAGGCGGGAATTAAATCGTTAAGATTTCTGACAGGTGGTTTTTGGAGGGGGAGGGGGGCATCTTCTTCTCCGCTCCATTGCGACGCGCGTGCTTTTGATAAGAAAGGCTTTTTCCTTCAAGGACTTGTTAATTACGTTCTGGAGATTCATTTACCACTTGGAAGCCCACTTTTGTGTGGGGTCACCTGAAGAATGAAAAAAGCACTGGAATGATGAATTAATATGATGTGTGACATTTGGCATCGGATAGAATTAAGTATGTAGAATCGGGAACAAGAAAATTTCTTCGTCACATGGGAAACAAAAGACATTTAATTCCTTAGAGAATAGGTTTGCGGAATCAGTCGACTTCAGAGCTCTGAAATTTTAATGGATTTGTTCTTTATAAGATTGAAAGGTTAGACAATGCTTAGTGTCGTAATTTTGAAGTAATTTTTAATTGATTCATTACTATTGTTGAATTAGGTTTATAATGATGGCATACATGAAAATTAAAAATAACAGACAAGAATATGTTTTGTTATAATTTTGACGAAATGTTTGACAAAAATAGAAGCTTATACTCCTAATTAAAAGATTGACCTGATGGCTAAGTGGCTAGAACTGTGGACGGTAGTATCGCAGGCTTCAGGTTCTAATTCTGGCTGTGGCATGGATGTTTGTGAATGTTTCGGAATCCAATTTATACTGTAGGTCCCTATCTGTTTAGCCCTCGTGAGTACAAGATGACCGTAGAGCGACAAACCAAACAAAGCCCACGTACTTTTGTAAGGTAATTCGAATTTTTTTTTTAAGATACTGTAATTTATGTGTTTTTTTAACTTAGATAAAAACATTTTACGAGAAATTTTCTCTTCATTAATGAATTTAGGATTCGTTCCTTTCCAACAACCAAATCTGTTTGTTTTTCAGGAAAAAGATTTCCAAAATCGGCCCGAGGTTAACATAAAACACAAAATGAGGACACCGAGTAACGGGACCTGTCGTTGCAAAACCAGGTTCATGCATAAAATCCATTGTCAAGTCGGAAGAGAGAAAATAATGCGCCATGGCGTAACACAGAATAAAACATGGCGACACGCACACAGGGCATTAAGCAAGACATCACGCCACAGACAGGGCGTTATTAAAAGTTCCCGCCAAACATTTTTCTCCTGATGGTTGTTTTTCCCGGCCGCTCTCTCCCCCGGCTCAGATAAGAGCAGCTTTTTACAAGCCCTGCTCTTGAGAGAGTGTTGCCTTTATTTTCGCGGTTGTTCGACTTCATTAGCGGCGACATGTTCTTGTTTCTTCCCTCGAGGACCCCTCGTGCCCCCCCCATGTGTTCTGACACACCTCAAGTGCATCCCAGATAAGAGCGTGTCATTAATTTTTCGCGCCCTTTTTGCGCCCCGGCAGGGACTCAAAAAGAAAGGGTGGATGTTGCGGTTGATTAGGTGGTCGCCCCTGCCTTTTAATTCAGAGAGATTATGAAATCCCCCCTTTCACGTGGAAGGGGGATTAGGGCTTGTCTGAAGGCGGGAATTAAATCGTTAAGATTTCTGACAGGTGGTTTTTGGAGGGGGGGGGGGCATCTTCTTCTCCGCTCCATTGCGACGCGCGTGCTTTTGATAAGAAAGGCTTTTTCCTTCAAGGACTTGTTAATTACGTTCTGGAGATTCATTTACCACTTGGAAGCCCACTTTTGTGTGGGGTCACCTGAAGAATGAAAAAAGCACTGGAATGATGAATTAATATGATGTGTGACATTTGGCATCGGATAGACTGACAAACGGGACCTCTCGTTGCAAAACCAGGTTCATGCATAAAATCCACTGTCAAGTCGAGTAGAGAGAAAATAATGCGCCATGGCGTAACACGAAATAAAACATGCGACACGCACTCAGGGCATTAAGCAAGACAACGCGCCACAGACAAGGCGTTATTAAAAGTTCCCGCCAAATATTTTTCTCCTGATGGTTGTTTTTCCCGGCAGCTCTCTCCCCCGGCTCAGATAAGAGCAGCTTTTTACAAGCCCTCCTCTTGAGAGAGTGTTGCCTTTATCTTCGCGCTTGTTCGACTTAATTAGCGGCAACATGTTCTTGTTTCTTCCCCTCGAGGGCCCCCGGTGCCGCCCCCACAATGCGTTCTGACACACTTCAAGAGCATCCCAGATAAGAGCGTCATTAATTTTTCGCGCCCTTTTTGCGCCCCGGCAGGGGCTCAAAAAGAAAGGGTGGATGTTGCGGTTGATTAGGTGGTCGCCCCTGACTTTTAATTTAGAGAGATTATCAAATCCCCCCTTTCACGTGGAAGGGGGATTAGGGCTTGTCTGAGGGCGGGAATTAAATCGTTAAGATTTCTGGCAGGTGGTTTTCGGAGGAGGAGAGGGGGGAAGGGGGTGGAACTACCTCCGCTCTAGTGCGACGCGCGTGCTGTGATAAGAAAGGCTTTTTCCTTCAGGTTTGTTCATTACATTCTGGACACTCATTTACCACTCGGAAGCCCACACTTTTGTGGGGTCACCCGGAGAAACAAAAAAGCACTGGAATGATGAATTAATACCATTTGTGACATTCGGCATCGGATCATATTAAGTATGTAGAAGATCGGGAGCAATTAATAAAATTTCTTCGTCTGATGGGAAACAAAAGACATATTATTCCTTAGAGAATAGGTTTGCGGAATCATGCGGATTTGAGAGCTCACATTGTAACGAATTTTGATTCTTTATAGTCTGAAAGGTTAGACAATGTTCAGTTTTCAAATATTTTGAAATAATTTTTTATTGAAATATTTGTAATACTATTGTTAAATTAGATTATGTTGTTGTCCTAATGCAGCTGGAATACAGAGACAGTTCATCTTTATTCCATAAGCAAGGGCTGCCACTCATTTTTTGCACTATCCAGGGGGCACGTGCAGCTTGAAGATAAGCTCTTTACGATCCTATTAGACCAGGACCTACAGTTTAAAGTGGATTCCGAACCACTCCAAACATCCATGGCGATTCCGGGACTCGAAACCGAAATGTGTGGTAACGAGAGTTAGAGCGCTAGCTATTCGGCCATTCCGCACTCGAATATTTTTAAGGTACTGTAATTTCTGTGCGTGTTTTAACTGAGGTAAAAACTTTTATAAAATTTCCCTTCATTAATGCATTTAGGTTCTCTGCTGCTGAGCAACCGATGGCTACTGTTTTGTTAAGATGTTTTGTTTTTCAGGAAAAAAAGATTTCTTAAAGAGGTCCAAGATTATTCCTAACAACAACATAAAACACAAAATGAGGACACCGAGTAACGGGACCTCTCGTTGCAAAACCAGGTTCATGCATAAAATCCATTGTCAAGTCGGAAGAGAGAAAATAATGCGCCATGGCGTAACACAGAATAAAACATGCGACACGCACGCAGGGTATTAAGCAAGACAGCGAGCCACAGACAGAGAGTGTTATTAAAAGTTCCCGCCAAACATTTTTCTCCTGATGGTTGTTTTTCCCGGCCGCTCTCTCCCCCGGCTCAGATAAGGGCAGCTTTTTACAAGCCCTGCTCTTGAGAGAGTGTTGCCTTTATTTTCGCGGTTGTTCGACTTCATTAGCGGCAACATGTTCTTGTTCCTTCCACCCCAAGGACCCCTTGTGCACCCCGCGCCCCCTAATGCGTTCTGACACACCTCAAGCGCATCCCAGATAAGAGCGTGTCATTAATTTTTCGCGCCCTTTTTGCGCCCCATGCAATGGCTCAAAAAGAAGGGGCCGTGTTGCGGTTGATTAGGTGGGCGCCCCTGCCTTTTAATTTGGAGAGATTATGAAATCCCCCCTTTCACGTGGAAGGGGGATTAGGGCTGTCTGAGGGCAGGAATTAAATCGTTAAGATTTCTGGCAGGTGGTTTTGAAGGGTGAGAGGAGGGGGGGATCTTCCTCCGCGCGTGCTTTGATAAGAAGGCCTTTTCCTTTAAGGCTTGTTAATTATGTTCTGGACATTCATTTACCACTTGAAAGCCCACTTATGTATGGGGTCACCCGGAGAATGAAAAAAGACTGGAATGATGAATTAATACGATCTGTGACATTCGGCACCGGATCGTATTAAGTATGTAGAATCGGGAACAAGAAAATTTCTTCGGAAACAAGATATTTTATTCAATTCCTTCTATTAGCTCACACTCTCCCTATATTTATCTTGCTCAAATTTTCAATCGTTCATAAAATTCTTTTGATTCATCCACTCGAGTTCAACTACATTTTTTTAACTTGTAGGGGATGACACTTATAGATAACCATGAATCCCATGCTACCCCCATGTTAATGCAGTTTGTGCACATATTAATTCATCAATTAAATTTAATTAATTCATTTTAGTTTTTTTTTCGTTTTAAGTTGCACGTATCTTATAATGTATATTGCATGTATCTTTTATGCACCATATAAATAATCACCAGATAAACACCAGATATACTTAAAAAAAATGAATGAAAATTATTTATAAAGGCCTTCCTGCGATAAAGCGATAAAAAAGTAGGAATTGATTTTAACATTTTTTTTTTATATTATTTGTTTACCACTTCTAAGCAACTTTTCTGTAAAGGTCACTCTGTGAATGAAAAAAGACTGGAATGATGAATTAATATGATTTGTAACGTTTGGCGTCGGATCGAATTAAGTATCGGGAACAAGAAAATTTCTGCAGTCAGATGGGAAACAAAAGACATTTTATTCTATTCCTACTATTGGGCTCACACTCTCCCCATATATATTCTTAGAGAATATGTTTGCGGAATCAGAGATCGACTTGAGAGTTCAAGATTTTAACGAATTTATTCTTTATAGATTAAAAGGTTTAGACAAGGTTCAGTGTTAAAAATTTTGAAATATTTTTTTATAGAAATTTTCTTATATTATTCAATTCCTTCTATTAGCTCGCACTCTCCCGATATATATCTTGTCCAAATTTTCAATCGTTCATAAAATACTTTTTATTCCTCCACTCGAGTTTAAATACATTTTTTTGAACTTGTAGTAGATGTCAATATAGTTTTTTCAAATATTAATTCAGTAATTAAATTTAATTAATTCATTTTAGTTTTTTTTAGATTTAAGTTGCCTACCAAGAAATGGCGCCCGATAAACTTAAAAAAAATGAATGAACATTATTTATAAAGAACTTTCTGCAATAGAGTGAAGAAAAAGTGGGAATTAGCTTTAAATTTTTTTTTTTTTTTAATATTACTTGTTCCTTAGAGAATAGGTTTGCGGAATCAGCCTATTTGAGAGCTCTCAACATTTTAAAGAATTTTTTCTTTATAGATTAAAAGGTTAGACAAGGTTCAGTGGTAAAACTTTGAAATAATTTTTTATTGAAATTTTTCTTATATGATTAATTTTAAATTATGTTTATAATAATGAAGAACAAGAAAATTAAAAACAATGAGCAAGAATATTTTTTCTTAGATTGCTGCCAAAATATTTGACAAAAAAAAGCGTACAGTCCTAATTAAAATAGCGACTTGATGGAAAATTATGCTAGCGCTCTGGCCCTTGGTACCACATGCTTCATGTTCAAATCTTGTTGGTATACTGCAATGAATCATTTAAAATCGCTTATTTCTTTTCTTTGCGCCCACACTTACATGAATGCGTCACTCGCATATTCTCTGTCATCAAAAAACACCCTCTCATATCTCCTTACCAGCGAGAACCTTACGAAAAGTCATATAAGCGTCTTACTTTGATATAAGACAGACGGATTCTTTTGTTTCTCAGAGAGCTTGCAAACATTTTCGCATTTTTTACGTATTCCATCCATACTAAAACAAATCTGTTTAAAGAGCAATCATAAAAGACGCTCTCAGTTAATGCATTCAAATGTGGATGAGGCTTGAGAAATAGCATCACTTAGATTTAAATAAAAGAGAGATTTCATTTATGATATTTTCAATTATTGTGTGCTCAATTGAATACTATAACCATTAAATTATTAGAATTCTAAGTTACGCATATGACATCCCAGTTGCCTATTTATTTTTTACATACTCTGCTATTTTTTTTCTAATGCAGCTGGAAAATGCTTAGACAGTTGTCTTTTATGACATACGCAGGGCTGCACAGACGTTACTCACTTAGCACTACACAGGAGGTGCTTGTAGCTTGAAGATAAGCTACGGACGCGGAGTAACACTACCCCCGCAACGCTCTACGACCCTGTTAGATCGGACATACCGTTTAAAGTGGATTCCGAACCGCTACAAACATCCATAGCACCGCCGGGACTCGAACCCGAAACCTGTGGAACCGAGCACCAAAGCGCTAGCCACAAGCCATCATATCTCTCACTTACTCTTCTATGCATAGACTAATTTGCTTTCCTTTTATGACACATTAAAATTACTCCTTTTATGACACATTAAAATTACTCCTTTTATGACATGTATCTTACATGAATTTTTGATTTATTTATTTAATATAACGAAAAGCTGAACTTTATAATCCTATCAATAGAATCAAATCTGTGGATAAACTCATGTTTGTCTCTGAAAGATTTTAATTTTCACTGCATTTATCCATGGGTTAAAGATCCCTCTCGAATTACGTAAAGCTATTTTTAAAAGGATAGGTATCATTGAATCCTCAGTTTTAAAAACATTCCTTCGTTGCTGTATTGGCTGAAAAGGAGCTCCTTTCTGAATGAATGCTGATTTAAAAAGACTTTTATCTCCATGATGTCTTAATGACAGGGAAACTCACTTATCTTCAGTCCGAGCAATTCGTGAGTAGCTCGGCGTAAAAGCTTCAAATCAAGGAAACCAATTTCAGGGTGGAAAAGTCTGTAGAAGGCAAATATTTGTATTCTTTCGAGGAGTAAAAGAAGGTTTTGGTTGGATTCTTAATACGTTAATATAAGGGGAAAAATGATGCGCTGTTCTCGCACTATAGCACACAGTGGATCGTATAATTAGCAATCACTTATGCGAATAAGCACACATCATTCAACAGAACATTTGTTTATTATTTTGACGTATAGTTTTACACACCCGCACAGGACAATAATTCCTTTTGATCGACTTCATACTTTTCAAAAAGTTCCCAATCCAGGTAGATTTTCAGATCACTCTCCAAATAAGCATTTTCCAAGAACCTTTGACAGTCCCAGGATATCATCGATCTAATTCGTCAATTGGAGAGAGTGTGTGAAGAAACATTGTCTAGGTCCTCTGCCCACTACGAATAAATCTGACAACAGCTGCTACGAGTAAATAAATAACAGCTTGCCTGAAGCCAAAAAGTGAGCGAAAGCCTTATGCATTATCTCGCTATATGTAGGTGTATCTCGTAAATAAATAATTGCTTTGAAATATTAACCATTGCATTCCCTGCACAGATACATTTACCGATCTTCATTACATTCGGATGATACTTATTTTGGTACGACACTCTTTTTACATCAGAGTGTACTTAAATCTTGAAACCAGGTTTCTCAGTGTAAATAAAGACAAATTGAGGGAAATTCGTTCATTTTTTCGTTCTTGTGTAAGAACGTAAAAAGGAATGAATTCGTTCATTGCAATTGCAATTCAAATTCGTTCAGTTTTCGTTCTTGCGTAGGAACGAAGTCACCTCAGTGATTTTTGAACGCTATTGAACATGGCCTTGTAGTTCTATCTAAAGAACTTTTGAAAAATGTAACTTACAAAGCAGAATTTGGTTTCAGAAACAAATGAACGTTTTTAGAATGTGCGACCTTCTTACACGACGAAATAGTTTCTTAAAAAATCAACTTTCATTCCGTCTAAAAAGGTTAAGCGCAATTTATATCATTAAATTTGTAATAAAATGTGCATAGTTCACATAATTCAAATCAAATTAAATATCACAAAACATGGACAATTCTTTAGCGCTCTGGCCTTTGCTGCTACAGGGTCGAATCCTAACCCGAAGAAGCGATCGGCTTCTGAGGTCTCATCGAGATTCAAATAAGGAATCCACTTTGCTCACTCATGGCTTTACTTGAGCAAATAAAATCGTACGCCCCACGAAAGAGAGAGAGAGAGAGAGAGAAAAAAAGAGAAGGATTTTTCTGGTGCTCGATGAATCATTAACTCGCATGTCTTGAAGAAAGAAACGGAGAAAGACAGAGAAAAAAAAATATTTCTCCCTGCAAGCCGTTACGCTGACATTTTCTCTAATTAAACAGTCGGCGAATTAAGATCTTTTTAAGCAGCAATTAGAAGAAGAAAAAAAAATGTTACTTTTTGTTTCCTCTCTCTCCGCTCAATTAACGCAATTTTCGAAAAGCTAAATTAATTAATATCTAAAATTCAATAAATTAATATTTCTTTTGAAGGAGAGCTAGTTTTTCTTTCCTCACGCCTTGTATTCCTTTTTTTCTTCTAGCAATGCTGTTTTTTTTTCTGTCGAGCAGTTTTTGAATTGCAAGGGTTCTAACTGTTTGAATAATTACCGGGCACTCAAGACGAATGTCCCCTTTTTCTTGCACTCACCGACTTTGTCACGCGCGGTTTCCAACAGCTGGTGGGCCCACTGATATTCCTCTCTCCCTCTTTATTGTTACTATTTTTTGTAGCTGATTCAATTTTTAAGGAACACGTTTAAAATTCTCTTTGATAAATGAACTAAATAAAAGTACCATTGTGAAGTTCAAATGGGATATCTCAGACTTATATTTAATATTGACTTCTTATACTTGATAGTATACTTGTATTTTATATTTGATCTCGTAGTAACTTGTATCTCATATTGGATCTTATAGTAACTTGTATCTCATATTGGATCTTATAGTAACTTGTATCTTATATTTGATATCCTAGTAACTTGTATCTCCTATTGGATCTCATAGTACTCTTGAGAACACGTGTCTCCCATATATGTATCTCATAATATATTTTAGAAAACTTGTATCTCATAATATATTTTAGAAAATTTGTATCTCATAATATATTTTAGAAAATTTGTATCTCATAATATATTTTAGAAAACTTGTATCTCATAATATATTTTAGAAAACTTGTATCTCATAATCCACTTGAGTGCACTTGTCTCCCATATATGTATCTCATAATATACTTCAGCAATTACTTATCTTTTATATATTTTCTCTCGCAAATCACCGACAATGGACTGTGCAACCACAAATAATAATCTGCAAACATCGAACGAATCGATGACGAAGAAACCGAAAAACGGAACAGATAAGGGTGGATCTTCAATGGAAGGAGGGCGACGCAGAAAAGCCCGCGGGCCCAGTTTCTCTATCTCCGTAAATAGTTGGAAAGTTTCCGCGCTAAGAACAATACGGGTAAGATAAGACGCAGGCAGCACCAAAGTAAGAAACTTCTGGGATCCACTATCTTCTCCTTTCGGCAGGGAATGGCGGATTCCGAACCACTACAAACATCCATGGCACCGCCGGGACTCGAACCCGAAACCTGTAGTACCGAGCGCTACTCTGGCTACTCGGCCATTCAGGCCTCGCCATCAAAAAAGTGAAACACTCTCTATTTTGTTACTAACTCCATGCATGTGCTCGTAAAATTAGAATGGGACTTCGATTAAGGTGGTTTGTGGGATGACATGATTCGATGAGGTAGCGTTTTCTGGCTCTCTCAAACATAAATTGAGATCCAGACATAGAAGTCCGTCCTAGAGATCCTTCATAGAAGTGTAAATGCTCCTTTAATGATTTGATGAGGTGCAAAGATAGTTTCAATCTTATTCTACGCTCAGAGGCGGAGATAATCTTTTATTTATTTTCTCTCGCAAATCACCAACAATGGCCCCCGTGCAACCACAAATAATAATCTGAAAAAACCGAACAAATCGATGAGAAACCAAAAACGGAACAGATAAGGGGTGGATCTTCAATGGAAGGGCGACGAAGAAGGGCCCGCGGGCACCAGTTTCTCTATCTCCCGTAAATCGTTGGAAAGTTTCCGCGTTAAGAACAATACGGGTAAGATAAGACGCAGCAGCACCAAAGTAAGAAACTTCTGTGATCCACTATCTTCTCCTTACGGCAGGGGGGCGGCGAATAAAGAAGCTGCTGCCAGGGCTTTTAAAAGAGGGCGGGTAGAGGGGTGCAGGGGCTAAAAGCAAAACTCTGTCAATGTAATAGAAAAGCCCCGGGGCCCCCCGAGGAGCTTCCCCTTCATAAATCATTCTAGAAACGGACAAAGGAGAGAGAAGGGCGGTTTTAGCCCCTTTTCGTGACCAAAGTCTCGCATTGGAAGCCGGGGCGCACGCCAGGGATCGGCTTTCCGGCGTGCGCCCCTCTGATAGAGGGGGCGGCAGAAAACATTCTGTGCGGGAAAAGAGTTTCGTGACTTGTGCTGCTGCTCTTTTTTGGAAGAACACGAAGAGCTCAGACAAAAACAAGAGCCATCCAACAAACATCAGGCGATAGAGTGGTAGAAAGACATTAGTTTCTTCTTCAAGGTAGCAATATAACTTCTACTAACTTAATTTTCTAAAATCCTTGTTGTTTATTTACAAAGCAAGCATTTATGTGCATTATGGCTGTCCAGCCATTTTTTCCCCATACTGCGAAAAGTTTTTTATGTCTTTGAAAAGAAATAGTATGGTTTGGTTTAAAAACGTATGGTTTAATTTGGTATGGTAGGGTTTAATTTGGCATGGTATGGTTTAATTTGGTATGGTATGGTTTAATTTGATGTGGTATGGTATGGTATGGCTTAATTTGGTATGGTATGGTATGGTATGGTTTAGTTTGGTATGGTATGGTATGGTTTAATTTGGTATGGTTTAAATTCTTCGATATGGTTTAATTTCTCCATAAAAATTAATGGTATGGTTTAATTTCTTGTTATGGTTTAATTTCTTCATTAAAATTAAAATTTTTTTATGCTCTATAAACTTATTTCGCCGTCCAACAAACATAGAAGGATAGAAATTGCATAGAAGGTGAAACCAGTGGTAGAAAGACATTTGTTTCTTCTTGAAGGTAGCAGTAGACTACTTCTAACTTAATTTTCTAAATTCCTTGTTGTTTATTTACAAAGGAAACATCTATGTGCATTCGCAATTTTTCATTCCCAACAAGCAATTTTTTTTTCACTGCAAAATGCCTTTTTCAATTCCTTCTATTAGCTCACACTCTCACTGTATATATCTTGTTCAAATTTCCAATCGTTCATGAAATACATTTTATTCATCCACTCCAGTTCAAGTAAATTTTTTTTTTTGAACTTGTAGTGGATGACACTGAATGTTAATGCAGTTTTTCCAAATATTAATTCATTCATTAAATTTAATTAATTAAGTTTAGTTTTTTTAGATTTAAGTTGCCTATATCTACCAATAGATGGCGCCAGATAAACTTAAAAATATGAATGAAGATTATTTATAAAGGATTTAAATTTTTTTTTTATATTACTTGCTTACAAAGCATCTCTTTGAAATGAAATGGTATGGTTTAATTTCCTCATAAAAATTTAGAATATTTTTTAATGCTCCACAAACTTATTTACTTTTTTCGTTTATTGGGATCGTGATCAAAGTTTAAGAATCACTGCTTCGAGTATATTTTGTTACTGAAATATATCAGACATGTAGACAGTGTAAAGAGGAATTTGTTAAATTTTTTATTTGTTTCATTTTGCTATTTCTGCACTGCGATCTTGTAATATTTTTTATATTTAAAGCAGATTCGTGTTAGAAATGTTACATTAAAAAAGATGATGCCATTTGCATATAAGAAATTTTATGAGACAATGCCACCGACAAGACTAGATAAATCGAAGGACTGAAAACTTGTTGATCCAAAGTATGAAATTTCTGTTCTATCATATACAAGGTAAAAATATTTCTTCTTTAAACCTTTAACCCTCTTAATTTAAAAAAAAAAATAGATATGCAATTCAATTGTGTCCTGTCCATCAGTTAATTGATGCAATTAATTATAGGCCCTATTCATCAATTAATTGATTCAATTAATGCAATTAATGATGTGCCCTACTCATCGCCAAACCTATTTCTAAGTACAAAAATTAACGAAGAGTATTAGAGTTAATTAGAGTATAAAAACTAACGAAGAATTTACATCGATTTTTATATATCCAATGAAATTTGTTTATATCAACATTTTAATTCAAATTTTTTTGACTTTATCTACTATTAAATTCATAAATGCAATCCTGTCTTCAATGCGCCTGGGTTTGAACGTCGACCGCGATGGAGAATCGGTTTGTTTCAGAAGAACGTTCCTTTTCCATTTTACTTCGACTGGCGTCGCTTTTTTAATTAACTAGAGCGTTGTGACAGTTCAGAAGAGAAAGACAATATCGGAGCAACCTGATGGAAAAAAAGATCGACCCCAGACTTCACTTCAGAGACACCAATGCTAACTAATTCAAGAAGCCTGTAAAAAATTTAGTCTTTCTCTCTTGCATGCAAAATTCCTTGTTGCTTGGTCGAATATCCTTCCGAGTGTATTATGCATTATTCGTTGATATGAAACTTTAATGACATCTTCTTCTCTTTTCGCACCTCATTCGCCGATTTCACTCTACGTCATTCTTTCCACAAACGGAGTTATTGTAAAGGAAACTGAATTAAGGAGCGGAAGTTAAAAAAAGGAACTCAATTTCACTCATGGCAGACTGTTGCCATGAGTGAAATTGAGTTCCTTATTTAGAAGGGGGGAGGGAGAAATAAACAAATAAAACCTGCATCATTAATGATAACTGTAATTCATGTTGTGATCTGAAAGTACATTGAAAGAATCACTCCTTGCACTAGGAAAGGCTGCTAGAATTGCAAAGCTAACTACACAGTCCAGTCACATTAATGTGACCACCACCTACTTTCGACCAATAACCAATAATCGACTAATCTTGAAATAACCCATCACAAAAGGCAGGTGGCAGCACATTGCAGTGGAGTGTATATAAAGAATTCCACTTAATAACACTATATACCACTTAATACCACATTCCACACTCCACTTAAAGCCAAAATATACCAGAGTGTATATTCTGGCTTTTGACGGGTGGTCACATTAGTGTGACTTAATGTGACTGTGAAGAAAAACCAAAAACCTGTTTCGCGAAAGAGAGCCTATTCTGATGATTTCTTTGAAATCGATCAACATAGATTCGAAGAAGTTAAAATGTTTATTTACCTGGGAATACCAAAATGAAATCAGCCCCGATATCCGAAAGAGAATTATTGCTGCCCATTTGTTCTTAGAAAACCAATTAAGATCCCACCTGATTAAAAGAAGAACTAAAATTTTACTGTACAAAACTCTCATAAGACCAGTATTAACATGGTCACTAACAGCGAGAGAAGAGAAAATGTTGGCAATCTTTGAAAGAAAAGTGCTAAGAAATATTTTTGGTGGTATCAGTGACAATGGAAATGGACGAAGAAGTTACAATTGTGAACTTTAGAAACTTTTAAGAGATATTGATATTCTAAAATTTATTAAACTGAACAGAATGAGATGGGCCGGTCATTTCATGAGAATGGGTAGTGATAGAGCTGCTTTGAGGGTTTTCAATGCAACCCCTTTTGGACAACGAACAAGGGGAAGACCGAAAAAGAGATGGGTCGACTGTTTAGACTCTGATTTGAAGGTTATTAAGATCAAAAACTGGTGGTCCACGGCCAAGAGGAGAAAATGGATTTTAAAAAAGGATGGATCTTTTAAAAAAGGCCAAGGCCCACAACGGGCTGTCGAGCCTGGTATGATGATGAATATTTTGCGTTACTTTTTTTTACTATGTGAACCTTTGTTTATTTCTAAGTTTATTGAGATCCTTCAGTAGTTCTGTACATAATTAAACGAAAGTGAAAATTCTCTTAATTTTGAACACCAGCAACACAATCTAAATCAGCTGACAAGGAAACAACAGCAATTCCTTTTCTATAATAATTTTCGTTGATTAAATAGAAGTAACTTTAATTTACAACAACATGGCATATTTCAAATACAAGATGATTTCGTAATTTCCCAGTTAAATACATCCCCAAAAAGCTCTCTATCGATTGAACGAAAATTTAAAATTTCTATCGATTAAAAATATATTTCATAGTTTAGAATCTCTTTTTTTAATATTACTTGTTCTAAAAGTTGTTTTGGTTGAGATTTTCACTTAGTTGAAAATGTGCTACACATTTTAATAGTTACTTGGGAGAACATTCTCTATTAAAAGTAACCAAGAAACATACAAATATAAGTTTTAAATAAAACATATCAATGTGAACAACGTAACTAAACTAAATTATTGCATTTCGATAAGTTATTCAATAAGTAATGATTTGCTGAGAATATAAAAAAAGAAATGAAAGAATATGAATATGACACAGATAGATAATTAAGAGATAAAAAATTAAATTAATGTATTTAATTGTACATTTGTAAAAATTATATCATTTATTCGATTTATTTAGGCTTGTTTATTACCCTTTATATTCCTACACAATTCCTACATTATAATTATTATTTCAATTTAAATATTTAAGTGCATTAATGGTGTATCTGTTTGTACTGCATATTTATTATTAGAAATTCCCTTAAAAATAATTTTTTGATACTAATATTTTTTTCAAAATGATACCTTTTTCTATACAAAATATTCTCTTCAGTTCTGCTACAAATTCTACAAACAATCATTTTTTGGAGCACTTACCTAAAAGAAAGAAAAAAAAAAGAATTAATCAAGCAATCAATACTCTTCTAAGAAGTGATACATAAATAAGTACTCATATATTTTGAACTAAATTATATGCAATGAACTAAAATTTCATTTTTCAAATTAAAAAAAATATTTAAACATATGCAGTGCTAATATGCTTATTAATATTTTGACAACCAAATATTTTAATTATTATATTGCTAAAATTTCTATTCTTAATTTTTTTTAAACAATTTTACTCAGTAAAAATATATAAAATTAGAAAAGTTAGCGAAATTTTGCTTTTATTTTTTAATGAATTGTCAAACCTATTATTTAATAATGTAAAATTATAGTTTACTTTAAAATAAACATTTGAAAGCATTTATTATAATTTTGTTTTACTTTTAAAAACCATTTACGAACATATACTTTAAAATGTTTTCGTACAGTTAGTTAAAAAGTTTTGAAAATTCCCGATACAATTTTATTTTTAACTAAAGACAAGTGTCAATTTTTTCTTAAATCTGATTTTAAAAAAGATTCTTTAATTTGCATGTTTCATTTTTTATCGAAATTTTATTCATTGATGTTTGAGTTAGGAGGAAAAAAAAATTCTAAATTATCATACACAACCCTAAATTTCAATCGAGTTCAACTAAATTTTATTGCAATAATGAATATCAACAAAGACATTTCTCGATTTGCATGCGATAGGGAAGATCTTCTATATTTAAGTTGCAACGGCATTTTTTTTTTCAGTGCACAAAACGTAGTCCATTTTTTCCCCTCTTTCTTTTTTGGCCTTCTTGTTTCTAATCGGGTGACTGCAATTAATGACTGCATCTTCAAGAAAAAAAGAATAGGAAAATCCATTCATTTTTTTTTTCCAAGCCAAAATTGTCTCGATATTTTTTTTTCTTCCAGAAGAACTTTACTTGAAAGGTTGGACATTGGAAAGAAACAGTGTTTTAAATACTCTTTTAAAAATATTTTTTTTAAAAACAAATTTTAAGAATATAAAGAAAAAAAAAAGTAAGAGATTTTGATGGATTTTTTTTTATTCATTTGTTAAATAAGAAGCGTAATCAAAAGAAGAGATAAAAAAAAAAAAAATTCCAGCATGATTAATCTATTCAAATAGGAAACGATATTTTTTTTTGCTCATAAAAATTTATTTCTTTTACTTCAAGAACCGGAATCGCTAATTGACAATGCAGATTTTCGAGTAAGCCGTTGTTCGAATTCGGGAATTCTTTCTTGTGCTTTCCCTGGCAGTTTGAGGCTTATTTTGGGAGTTCTTTCAATTTTGCCTATCACGATGAACAGTAAGAATTGCTAAGGTTTTAGAAAAAGACTCTGTATAGTATGCTTTGGAATTTTAAGCAACTATTTTGGAAGTTATTCGCTGGTTTGATTACGATTTGATCCATCACATTTTGTTTCAACTAATGACAAAGCGGAAAAGAATGTAAAACATTTCGCATTGCTAAATTGTTATAATGATTTCTTCAATAGGTTGGGTTCAATTCAAGTTTCCCCATTAGTTCACACACTATCAAAATAGTTACCATTAATACTTAAAAAATGAATGTCATATGTTAAATGCAATGAAAGCCTCAGCTTGTATTAAGAGTATCTGTTAAAAAGCTAAGAAGTAACATATTTTAAAAAAATGCAAAACTAACTGATTCTCCTGTTTGTAAATTTCATCAATAAGCGTGCATTTCTTTTCAGGATAGTAACTGATTGATTACAATTAAAATTAGTTCTTGAAATGGTTCTAGGAATGGTCTGCATGTTTGAATCTAACAAGTCTGTAGCAGACATTGTTCAAGAGTTGGGAATGTTACGAATGATGATATTTAGGTTAAGGAAACAATTCCAAACCACAGGTACCATCAATAAAGTCGTTCAATGGTCGGCACACTTTATTAAATTAACAACGCAATAGGGAAACAATGGCTATAGAAATCTCTACCAACTTCGTAATCGCATCTGGAATAAGAATTTCTAAGCAGATTATCTATAGCTTGCACCTGGAGGCCAGTGTTTACAAATTGCAGAAGATTGCAACAAATTGCAGTTGATCCTTTAAAAAATTGTAGAAGATTGCAACAAATTGCAGAGGATTGCAACAAATTGCAATTGATCCTTTAATAAATTGCAGAAGATTGCAACAAATTGCAATTGCTCTTTTAACAAATTGCAGAAAGGAGCCAATTGGACATGGGTCCAATAAGATTAGCCTTATCCATTTTATTTGACGAAATCGAGATTCAGAACCCGGCGTGATTCTCAACTTGGAGAAATAATCACTCCAGATCGTTATCTGAAGAAATCTTGGGGCTGCCATCTCTTTAACGTAAGAGGTATCGACCATTTGGTGAAAACGAAATCCTTGCTTGGGGAAGAAATATACTAGATGGACATACAAGTCTGTATTTCTTTAATGTGGGTCTGCAACGATGAGATTCTTGAACCTTATGGAGGCTTTTCTGGCGAGCTATTGGTGACGATTTTATGTTTACGGGCTGTAACACGTTTTTTGCATAGAGACTCTCCTATGGAGGATATTCTGGATGAAAAAGTTATTCTTATCGTGGAGTGACCAACAAGAATTAACTTAATCAATGAACCTAAATGTTAGTTACCAGTGGCTCTTAAATTGGGAGTTTTGACTGTAGGGGGTCGTTAAATATTTTGCAAGTTGCAGAAAAAGTTGGAAATTTGCTCTTTTAAAAAAAAAAATTTCATGCTAAAGTCCCTTTTATTTAATTTTTAATTCCTATGATTATTTACACATACTTTTTCAAAGATCATTTATTATGTTTAAATAATTAAATATATAGGTATACTGTTTTCATATTTTTTGAGTATCGATGGCTGGAGCCATTGGAAAGTTTTAGATTTGAAAGGGAGTAGCGATTTCAAAAAGTAAATAAAACTACGGCTGCTGGAAACCATTTTTTTGATGTTGTGAGAAGAGTTGTTGCATGACTTCCAGGAACCTCATGAAATCTTTGCTGTTTGAAGAATGGGACGGGTTGCCTCAATATAGAGTGTGAATTCGTTTCGGGAAGAAAACCCGCTGTGAGGCTTCTACAGCTCAGATGAGTGACCATGCTTTGTGATTGTAATGTAACTTTTGGGCTTATTTTAGTAAGTAATTGATTTATTTTAATAAAATAAGTCAATTCATTTTGTTCCTCTGACAAATTCCTCAATAAGGATGGTGCAGGCATTTTCTTTCTACTTCCAAAGGGAAGTAAATACCATCCTAAAATGAACACAGGCCTGATAGCTTCAAACTTCACCATCGAGCTCATTGCAATTAAAGAAGCTGTTGCTTTATATCAAAATGACTCGAATATCTTAGGCCTCACTGACGGGTTAGTGATTTTTTCTGACTGCAAGTCGGCTCTGGAAACAATTAAAAATGGAGATACTGACATCACTCCTGCGATAAATTTTCTGCTCGAGACTCTACACTGTAGAGGCAAATCATGTCATCTTTAACTTAAGAGATGTCATGTATAGTGAAGCGGCGCCGTTGCTAGCGGCCGCTATCGTGAAGACTTTTGACTTGACCTAACTTTAATAATAATATTTTAAATTGATTGAATCTATGAGATGTTTTTTTTTTTAATTCCTTCTATTAGCTGACACTCTCCCTATATATATCTTGTTCACATATTCAATCGTTCATAAAATACTTTTTATTCATCCACTCGAGTTCAAATGCATTTTTTTAAACTTGTAGTGGATGACACTGGATGTTAATACAGTTTTTCCAAATATTAATTCATTCATTAAATTGAATTAATTAATTTTAGTTTTTTTAAGATTTAAGTTACATGTATCTACCAATAGATGGCGCCACATAAACTTAAAAAAATGAATGAAAATAATTTATTAAGTATTAATACAATTATATTAATTATTTATAGAGTATTTTACTTTCTGCAATAGAGTGAAAAAAAGTAGGAATTGACTTTAAAAAATGTATTTTTATATGTATATTTTGTGTATTTTATAGTACTTGTTTTTCTACATTTTCTCTGTAAAATTTGCTGCTAAAAAAACCTCATCCTCCCACGTTCTTCGCTAAAACTGCTGAAAATCGCACATAATTCAATGAAAATCCAAAGCCGCGGCTCACTTTTATTTCTTATTCGTCCATTCGGAAAGCGAATTTCGGTTTTCGATTACCTCCACCCCTAATTCCCGCGAATGTTCGAATTTCGAATGACATTTTCGATCTCGGCCATTTTGAAATAGGATTCCCTTCCGTCGAACGAATATGCAGCGCAAAGTTATTAAAAGCACTGAATTATAATGCCTCCTGTTACGGTTAGAGTTGCTTAAACTTTAAAGGTACCATTTATATAACGGTGAACAAAAGAAATACAATTGTAATCAATATTAGTAAAAAATTACTTTAGATTTCATTTTAATTCCTTCTATTAGCTGACACTCTCAATATATATATCTTGTTCACATTTTCAATCTTTCGTAAAATACTTTTTATTCATTTCACTCAAGTTCAAATACATTTTTTTAACTTGGATTGGACGACACTGGATGTTAATACAGTTTTTTCAATTATTAATTCAGTAATTAAATTTAATTTATTAAGTTTAGATTTAAGTTGCATATATCTACCAATAAATAACGCCAGATAAACTTAAGAAAATGAATGAAAATGATTTATAAAAGACTTTCTGCAATAGAGTGAAAAAAAGTAGGAATAGACTTAAAAAAATTTTGTTTTATATTACTTGTTTTTTAATTTAAATAAATTTAATTTTGATGGAATATTTTGAATCATTCCATTTGTTTAGTACGCGTGATAAACGAAAATGCATAACATTATTTATCTTTTTAACATGCATAACAATACACATAACATGCACATAAATAATGCATAACATTATTTATCTGTGTGCAGATGATGTTTCGTGAAAGGAGTGTTGCTGAAAATTTTCAATTAACCTGAAACTATTGTAGACTAAATAATAACCCAATTACAGCGTCCTGAGGGCCATTGGAAATATTAAGAAACATTGTTTATCTTTCAAATGACAATAAGTGCTACTTTTTCCTTCTATTTTCGCTTTTTAATATCAAAGTGGACATTTTATTCGGTTTACGTCCATAACTTCAACCTACAAGAACGAATCACTCTCCATTGTCTTGGAGCCGATTCGAAAATCAACGATATTAAATTTACTTTTGTTCCTTTTACGAAACATCTTTTTCATTTTAAAAGAAAAGAAAAAAACTTTCTAGACATTTTAATTTAGTTTTGTCATTTTGATAAATACAAAGAGTTTTCTAATATCTGCCCAATGTTTATAACTAAAATGAAATTGGGGACTTTTATATCAGACGTCGTCGTCTTGCGATGCTTTTTTTTTTAAATTTAAATCAAAAAGCCATAAAGTGATCTTTATAGAGAGAGTTTTTATTTTACTAGGATAAATAATACTCTAAGAAATTCACCGAGATATAGCTATCAAAAAATAAGATAAAGGATTTTTCTCCCCTGAGGCAAAAGTGACTTATAAATTGCAACATGTTACTAGTTTGGTAATTTATGTTGCTTATTTTTTCCCTTAATAGATATAAAAATATATAAATGATCGTTGTCGCAACATATTTATGTTGTAAAATAACTTAAATATTTTACAGAGTAATACATAATTGCTTTTAATATTTTTTGTTGTTTAAAATTATCACAAGTATATGTACTGTTCTGCAAAAGTAAGTATAATACCAACATCATTTCCGATAAACCTACAAATACAATTTTAGTATTTAAATTCTTCGGATAAATTTTTAAAAATATCAAATTTATTGATCAAGTGAAAATAATGATTTACTGAGTATTTTGTATACTGAGTATTTACTGATATTTTGTATCAATATCAAACTTTGAAAGTATTGAAAATATCTTTTTTTCACTTTTCTGAGCTAATTGTTAAGGTTTTTTCTGCATTTGAAATTTGAGGATATCAACCAGGTGGCTTTGTACTTATTAAAACACTTTAGCTGGAAAGTGTAAGAAATTAAATGGTGTTTTTTTTTTTTTTTGAGTGTGTGTTAAATTATTTCTATATTTTTGTGTTTTTACAATTTGTAAATTCTTTTCTCTCGATTTAACTTTTTTAGATAAAATTAAGCTTTTTTATACATTATTCTAACATAAACGCTACGCAGTAATTTTCTTTTTTTATTCCAGCATCTAAATTTTTAATTACAATTTACGATTGAATTCTACAACAGTTGTAAATATTCAGTTGTAAATATTCGGTTCATTCATTGCGGTTCCCTGAATTCAGTAAAATCCAGAAAAAGTCGAGTTGCATTAAAATTATTTATAAAAGACATTCTGGAATATAGTGAAAAAAAGTAGGAATTGACTTTACAATTTTTTTATATTACTTGTTTTTTAATTTAAATAAATTTAATTTTTATGGAATATTTTGAATCATTCCACTTCTCCAGTACATGTGATAAATAGTATTATTTTCTTTTAACTTTTTAACTAGAAAAATATCTTACTGCTGTCTGTGTGTAAATGATATTTCGTGAAAAGACTACTGAAAAAAATTTTCAATTAACCACATGCACGTGAAACTATTGTAGACTAAATAACAACCCAATCAGAGCGTCCTGAGGGCCATTGGAAATATTAAGAAACATTGTTTATCTTTCAAACGACAATAAGAGCTACTTCTTCCTTCTATTTTCGCTTATTAATATCAAAGTGGACATTTTATTCGGTTTACGTCCATAACTTCAACCTACAAGAACGAATCACTTTCCATTGTCTTGGAGCCGATTCGAAAATCATCGATATTAAATTTACTTTTGTTCCTTTATGAAACATCTTTTTCATTTTAAAAGAAGAAAAAAAACTTTCTAGACATTTTAATTTAGTTTTGTCATTTTTATAAACTACAAAGAGTTTTCTAATATCTTCCAATGTTTATAACTAAAATGAAATTGGGGACTTTTATATCAGAACGTCGTCGTCTTGTGATGCTTTTTTTTTTAGAAATTTAAATCAAAAAGTCATAAAATGATCTTTATAGAGAGAGTTTTTATTTTATACTACGATGAAAAATACTCCAAGAATTTCACCGAGATATAATAATAAGATAAATGATTTTTCTCCCCTAAGGCAGAGGTGGCTCATAAATTGCAACATGTTACTAGTTCGGTAATTTATGTTGCTTATTTTTTTTCTTTAATAGATATAAAAATATATAAATGATCGTTTTGGCAACATATTTATGTTGCAAAATAAATTAAATATTTTACAGAGTGATACATAATTTCTTTTAATATTTTTTGTTGGTTAAAAATTTTACAAGTATATGTACTATTCTGTAAAAGTAATTATAATACTATTATCATTTCCAGTACCCCTACAAATACAATTTTAACATTCAAATTCTTCGGATAAAATAGGCGAACAAATTGATTTAAGGTTTTGATGCCTCATTAATTTATTACAGGAACCTTTAAAAGCACTAATTTTGTAATTTCAGCTCTTTTAATCATTATTTTTTAATTTAATTAAATATAATTTTGATGGAATATTTTGAATCATTCCATTTGTCCAGTACATGTGATAAATAGTGTTATGCATTTTTTTTCAATTCCTTCCATTAGCTCACACTCTCCCTATATATATCTTGTTCAAATTTTCAATCGTTCATAAAATACTTTTTATTCATCCACTGAAGTTCGAATGCATTTTTTATACACTTGTGGTGGATGACACTGGATGTTAATACAGTTTTTTCGATTATTAATTCAGTAATTGAATTGAATTGAATTGAATTAATTAATTAATTTTAGTTATTTTTAGATTTAAGTTGCATATATCGACCCATAGATGGCGCCAGATAAACATAAAAAATGAATGAAAATTATTTATGAAGGACTTTCTGCAATATAGTGAAAAAAAATAGGAATTGACTTTAAAAAAAATTTGTTTTATATTACTTGTTTATCTTTTAACTAGAAAAGGATCTCACTATATGCAGATGATGTTTCGTGAAAAGAGTGTTGATGAAAATTTTCAACTAAACACATACACATGAAACTAATGTGGACTAAATAAAAACCCAATCAGAGCGTCCTAAGGGCCTTTGTAAATATTAAGAAACATTGTTTACCTTTCAAACGACAATAAGAGCTACTTCTTCCTTCTATTTTTGCTTTTTAATATCAAACTGGACATTTTATTCGGTTTACGTCCATAACTTCAACCTACAAGAACGAATCACTTTCAATTGCCTTGGAGCCGTTCGCCGATTCGAAAATCATCGATATTAAATTTACTTTTGTTCCTTTTACGAAACATCTTTTTCATTTTAAAACAAAAGAAAAAAACTTTCTAGACATTTTAATTTAGTTTTGTCATTTTGATAAACTACAAAGAGTTTTTCTAATATCTCCCCAATGTTTATAACTAAAATGAAAGTGGGGTACTTTTATATCGTCGTCTTGTGATGTTTTTTTTTTAGAAATTTAAATCAAAAAGCCATAAAATGCTCTTTATAGAGAGAGTTTTTATTTTATACTACGATAAACAATACTTCGAGCAATTCACCGAGATAAAGCTATAAAAAAATAAGATAAATGATTTTTCTTCCCTAAGACAAAGGTGGCTCATAAATTGCAACATGTTACTAGTTTGGTAATTTATGTTGCTTATTTTTTTTCCTAATGGATATAAAAATATATAAATGATCGTTGTGGCAACATATTTATGTTGTAAAATAAATTAAATATTTTACAGAGTAATACATAATTGCTTTTAATATTTTTTGTTGCTTAAAAATATTTGAAGTATATGTACAATTCTGTAAAAGTAATTAAAATAACAACATCATGTCCAGTACCCCTGCAATTACAATTTTACCATTTAAATTCTTCGTATAATTTTTTTTAAATGTTAAATTTGTTGATCGAGTGAAAATAACTATTTACTGAGAAACATATTTTGTACCAATATCAAATTTTAGATATTGAAAATATCTTTTTCTTTTCTCAAGTAATTGTTAATGTTTTTGCAGCATTTGAAATTTGAAGATACCGACCAGGTGGCTTCCTACTTACTAAAAGACTTTTGCTACAGCGTGTAGAAAATTTAGCAGTGTTCCTTTTTTTTAATTTTTTATTATTATTATTATTATTTTTTTTTTGAGAATGTGTTAAAATATTTTTATATTTTTGTGTTTTTCCATTTGTAAAATTTTTTTTTCGCGATTTAAGATTTTTTTAGATGAAATTAAACTTTTTGATACATTCTTTGAAGAAAAACGCTATGTAGCAATTTTTTTTTTGTTCGAGCATTAAAATTTATACACTCATGTCCATAAATTAGGAATAATTCAGAATCACACAGAAATTGAACTCTAAAATAAAAATTTCACCTGTAGAATTATCCCACACATCTTGAAGAAGAATATGTAAATTACAGGAAACCACCAGATGGCGTGGATAGTACGTCACAATGACGAGAGTGTAAGAGAGGGGTATATAAGGAATGGTGGCAAAGAAGTAAAATTGTTCACAAGCGCTTTAAAAGCCTTTCAGTGCCATAACCGCATAGTTATGGCACAAAGGAAGCATTTGGATGATATTTTACGTGGTAGAATTATTGGAAGACTGGAATGTGAGCGTACCCAGCTGGAAGTATCCAAGGAACATGGAATCTCCTAGAGTGTCATCTGCAGGCTTTGGCAACAATTCCAAAATGATGGTAATGTGAGTAGATGTTACAGCACAGGTCGCCCCCGAGTTACAACGCCGAATGAGGACCGGTATTTAGCAGTTACTGTCAAAACGATGACAGGCCACATCTATCGGGATGTCATTCTGGAACCACAAGTACGTTTGTTTCGGGGCGCCATGGGTGCTGAATTTCTGTTTATGGATGACAACGCCCGTCCTCACCGTGCAAACATTGTAGACGAATGCCTTCAATTGGAGGATATCACCCGTAAGGATTGGCCAGCATACTCACCGGACTTGAATCAATAGAGCATGTGTGGGATATGCTTGGCCGACGAATTGCAGCCCGTCAACCCCCTCTCACCTGTCAACCGGAACTTCGGAGGGCATTGCTTGTTGAGTGGTGTAATATTCCCGAAGATCAGATTGATAATTTGATACTCAGCATGCCTAGGCGTTGTAAGGCCTGTATTGCATCGTCCGGGAGACATACTCCATATTAACCATCATACTAACCATGTTATACTGTTTTTTGTAAATAGGTTCTTTTTTGAAATTTGCTCCAATGAGTAAAAATCGCAATTTTTATTAATTATGTCAAACATATAGCATCTTTTTTGCTCTTTACCTTTTGTCTAATAAATAGACTTTACAAATAAGTCAAATTTGTTTTGCTTCTGTCTCTTTCTTTGCCTGAACTTCATTATTCTTAATTTATGGACATGAGTGTAATTATAACTTGAAATCTATAACAGTTGTAAATATTCGGTTCATTCATTGCGGTTCCATGAAATCAGTAAAATCCAGTAAAAGTTGAATTGCATTAAAATCATTTATAAAGGACTTTCTGGAATATAGTGAAAAAAAGGAGGAATTGACTTAAATTTTTTTCTTATGTTGCTTGTATTTTTAATTTAAATAAATTTAATTTTTATGGAATATTTTGAATCATTCCACTTCTCCAGTACATGTGATAAATAGTATTATTTTCTTTTAACTTTTTAACTAGAAAAAGATCTTACTGCTGTCTGTGTGTAAATGAGATTTTGTGAAAAGACTATTGATAAAAATTTTCAATTAACCACATGCACTTGAAACTATTGTAGACTAAATAACAACCCAATCAGAGCGTCCTGAGGGCCATTGGAAATATTAAGAAACATTGTTTATCTTTCAAACGACAATAAGAGCTACTTCTTCCTTCTATTTTCGCTTTTTAATATCAAAGTGGACATTTTATTCGGTTTACGTCCATGACTTCAAACTACAAGAACAAATCACTTTCAATTGTCTCGGAGCCGATTCGAAAATCATCGATATTAAATTTACTTTTGTTCCTTTTACGAAACATCTTTTTCATTTTGAAAGAAAAAAAAAACTTTCTAGACATTTTAATTTAGTTTTGTCATTTTGATAAACTACAAAGAGTTTTTCAAATATATCTCCCCAATGTTTATAACTAAAATGAAAATGGGGACTTTTATATCAGACATCGTCGTCTTGTGTTGCTTTTTTTTTAGAAATTTAAATCAAAAAGCCATAAATGGATCTTTATAGAGAGAGTTTTTATTTTATACAAGGATAAATAATACTTTAAGAATTTCACCAAGATATAGCTATCGAAAAATAAGATAAATGATTTTTCTCCCCTAAGGCAGAGGTGGCTTATAAATTGCAAAATGTTGCTAGTTGGGTAATTTATGTTGCTTATTTTTTTTTTCCTAATAGATATGAAAATATATAAATGATCGTTGTGGCAACATATTTAAGTTGTAAAATAAATTAAATATTTTACAGAGTAACACATAATTACTTTCAATATTTTTGTTGTTTAAAATTATTACAAGTATAATATGTGCAATTCTGTAAAAGTATTTATAATACCAACATCATTTCCATTTTAGGAAGAAGTCTCGCTGTGAGGCTCCTACTGCTCAGATGAGCGACCACGCTTTTGCGATTGTAATGTAACCTTCGCGTTTTTTTTTAGTAATTGATTTTTTAATAAAATAAGTCAATTCACTTAGTTTAATTTATAATGATTTAAAGAATCGAACATGGCATTTATTTGATATTAGTAACGACATTTAAAACAGTGCAACTGATGATTAATCAAATAAAAAAATATTATTTCTTATAAATAAAAACAAACTACGCATTGCTCTATAAATGGCAATATGTTATGACATAAAGGACGATTAAAAAAAGATATTCATCTTATGATATGTTATTGCTAGTACTTTCTACACATGATTAAAATAATAATTAAACAAAATAATAACGAGGAAGCTACTAACGGAATTTTCTACATTTTGATAGAATACATTTCAACAAATAAAAATGTAATTACTATTGCATTCGTCCATTATGATTGTATTTGATATATCTGCTTTACGGAATCTTTCAACCACATTTATAGCGTACATATTTATAAAATTTCCATCTACGACTACGGTGCAACAAGATTAATTTTTGATGTTAAATACTTGTACTTCAGAAACATTTTATACTTCTTTCAATTCACTATTCCATGAAATCCTTTTCATTTTTCTGCATTTCCTCTGTAAAATTTGCTGCTAAAAAAACCTCATCCTCCCACGCTCTTCTCTAAAACTGCTGAAAATCGCACATAATTCAATGAAAATCCAAAGCCGCCGCTCACTTTTATTTCTTATTCGTCCATTCGGAAAGCGAATTTCGGTTTTCGATTACATCCACCCCTAATTCCCGCGGATGTTCGAATTTCGAATGACATTTTCGATCTCGGTCATTTTGAAACAGGATTCCATTCCGTCGAACGAATATGCAGCGCAAAGTTATTAAAAGCACTGAATTATAATGCCTCCTGTTACGGTTAGAGTTGCTTAAACTTTAAAGGTACCATTTATATAACGGTGAACAAAAGAAATACAATTGTAATCAATATTAGTAAAAAAATTACTTTAGATTTCATTTCAATTCCTTTTATTAGCTCACACTCTCCCTATATACATCTTGTTCAAATTTTCAATCGTTCATGAAATACTTTTTATTTATCCACTAAATTTCAAATACATTTTTTTTAATTTGGATTGGATGACACTTGGATTGGATGTGAATACAGTTTTTTCAAATATTAATTCATTCATTAAATTTAATTAGTTAATTAAAATCTTTTTAGATTTAAGTTGCCTATATCTACCAATAGAGATGCGATATCTACCAATAGAAAATAAATGAAAATTATTTATAAAGGACTTTCTGCAATAGAGTGAAAAAACAGTAGAAATTGACTTAATTTTTTTTTTTTTTATATTACTTGTTTATAAACCAGGATCCTTACAACAGACAATGATAACAATGACAATTCAAAATTCGAAAATATTAGAGGATTATTCAATAAAAAAAATATCGGTGGAACACCGTAGAGGAAAACTTTAGAAGAAATTGGAATTGACATGGAGTAACCTGCTAATCTTACACAATACAAAATACAGGGAAAATTATAATCAATAAATTATAATTTTCCCTCGAATTAACTTCATCTGCCCAAGTTTAGCAGATTAAACCCTTTCAATTTCTTCTAAAATTTTCCTCTACGGTGTTTCACCAATATTTGTTTTATTGAATATTCCTTTAATATTTTCGAATTTTGAATCAGAATTCTCTTGCTTGCAATGGCAATAATAAAATTTGACAAAATATTGCAAAAAATATATCCTGATATCAAAAATCGCCATAGATTTAGAAACGAACATAACTGCTATCAGCCTATCTTTTTATTAAAATCCCATATTGAATTTTTTTACGAATTATGTAGTAAATCTACTTTGAATTATGTTATACATTATATCACTTGTCAAGCAATTCTATTGATTGATTTGGCAAAAAAAATGATTAAGGTTTTGATATGTCATTCATTAATTACATACTAAGCAAGAATTCTTAAAAGTATTAATTTTCTAATTTCAGCCCTTTTAATTATTATTCAATTCCTTCTATTAATTCACACTCTCCCTATATATATCTTGTTCAAATTTTCAATCGTTCATAAAATACTTTTTATTCATCCACTCGAGTTCAAATACATTTTTTTTGAACTTGTAGTGGATGACACTTGATGTTAATACAGTTTTTTCAAATATTAATTCATTCATTAAATTGAATTGAATTAATTAATTAATTTTAGTTATTTATAGATTTAAGTTGCATATATCTACCCATAGATGGCGCCAGATAAACTTCAAAAAATTAATGAAAATTATTTATAAAGGACTTTCTGCAAAATAGTGAAAAAAAAGTAGGAATTGACTTTAAAAAAAATTTGTTTTATATTACTTGTTTATTTTTTTAATTGGAAAAGGATCTCACTGTATGCAGAGAATATTTCGTGAAAAGAATATTGATGAAAATTTTCAATTAATCACATACACATGAAACTAACCTGGACTAAACAATAACTCAATCAGAGCGTCCTGAGGGCCATTGGAAATATTAAGAAACATTGTTTATCTTTCAAACGACAATAAGAGCTACTTCTTCCTTCTATTTCTGCTTTTTAATATCAAAGTGGACATTTTATTCGGTTTACGTCCATAATTTCAACCTACAAGAACGAATCACTTTCAATTGTCTTGGAGCCGATTCGAAAATCATCGATATTAAATTTACTTTTGTTCCTTTTACGAAACATCTTTTTTCATTTTAAAAGGAAAAAAAAACTTTCGAGACATTTTAATTTAGTTTTGTCATTTTGATAAACTACAAAGATTTTTTCTAATATCTTCCAATGTTTATAACTAAAATGAAAGTGGGGACTTTTATATCAGACGTCGTCGTCTTGTGATGCTTTTTTTTTAGAAATTTAAATCAAAAAGTCATAAAATGATCTTTATAGAGAGAGTTTTTATTTTATACTAGGATAAATAATACTTTATAAGAATTTCACCGAGATATAGCTATCAAAAAATAAGATAAATGATTTTTCTCCCCTAAGGCAGAGGTGGCTCATAAATTGCACAATGTCACTAGTTTGATAATTTATGTTGCTTATTTTTTTTTTCCGTAATAGATATAAAAATATATAAATGATCGTTGTGGCAACATATTTATGCTGCAAAATAAATTAAATATTTCACAGAGGATACATAATTGCTTTTAATATTTTTTGTTGCTTAAAAATATTACTAGTATATGTATTGATCTCTAAAAGTAATTATAATACCAACATCATTTCCAGTACCCTTACAAACACAGTTCTAGCATTTAAATTCTTCGGATAAATTTTTTAAAAATATCAAATTTATTGATGTAGTGAAAATAATTATTTACTGAGTAACATATTTTGTACCAATATCAAATTGTAGGTATTGAAAATATCTTTTTTGCTTTTTCTCAGGTAATTGTTAATGTTTTTCCTGCATTTGAAATTGGAGGATGCCAACCAGATAGCTTCCTACTTATTAAAACTCTTTTGCTGCAAAAAAAAAAAAAAAAATGCAGCAAAAAATGTAATTTTTTTTATTGAAAGTGTTGTTTTTTTTCAATTTAAGATTTTTTCTGATAAAATTATGCTTTTTGAAACATTATTCTAACAGAAACGCTACGCAACAATTTTCTTTTTTATTCCAGTATTTAAATTTATAATTATAAATTACAATTGAAATCAACAACAATTGTAAATATTCGGTTCATTCAGTGAGGTTCTTTGAGTTCAGTAAAATCCAGAAAAGTTCAGTTGCATTAACTTGATTTTTCTAGAAATCGTAAATATTCACATTTCAAATGAAGAGTTTTCCCCCAATTACTGTTGTTTCTATATGAAAATGTTAAAATAAATTATGTATTTAGCTGAATTTTAACTTGTTTGGAGATATGGCATTATTTCAATGATTATGATTGAATCTGTGATGATGGTTTTTTTTCAATTCCTTCTATTAGCTCACACTCTCCCTATATATATCTTGTTCACATTTTCAATCGTTCATAAAATACTTTTTATTTATCCACTTAAGTTCAAATACATTTTTTTGGACTTGTAGTGGATGACACTTGATATTAATACAGTTTATTCAAATATTAATTCAGTAATTAAATTTAATTCATTAATTTTAGTTTTTTTTAGATTTAAGTTACATATATGTACCAATAGATGGTGCCAGATAAACTTAAAAAAAAATGAATGAAAATTATTTATAAAGGACTTTCTGCAATAGAGTGAAAAAAAAAGGAGGAATTAACTGTAAAATTTTTTATTTTTATATTATTGTTCCAGTATTTAAATTTATAATTACAATTTGCGATTGAAATCTATAACAGTTGTAAATATTCGGTTCATTCAGTGAGGTTCCTTGAATTCAGTAAAATCCAGAAAATTTCAGTTGCATTAACTTGATTTTTCTAGAAATCGTAAATATTCACATTTCAAATGAACAGCTTTCCACCAATTACTGTTGTTTCCATATCAAAATAATACACAGTCCAGTTACATTACTGTGACCACCCCCTACTTTCGACGTCAACGTGAAATAACCCATCACAAAAGGCAGTGGAGTGCATATAAAGAATTCCACTTAATACCACTTAATACCACACTAAACACTCCACTTAAAGCCAGAATATACAAGAGTGTATATTCTGGCTTTTGACAGGTGGTCATATTAATATGACTGGACTGTGTATTTAAAGAAAAAACTTATGTATTTAGGTGAATTTTACTTGTCTGGAGATACGACATATGTATATCAATAGTTATGATTGAATCTACGAGATTTTTTTTTATTTAAACAGCCATGAATGCTGTTTCCACATCATTTTCAGTCATAAATGAGGGCGAGACCTTCGCAATTACAAAAAGATCTTTGTGGAAGACCTTCATTGCAAGCACTGATGCAGGAATAAACAGAGCGAGCCCACAACAATCCTTTTCCGTCTCATACAAAGACACTGGAAAATTTTTGTAACCAGGAAGTCTGGCTGGTTCTTTTTCTGTTCTTTTTTTATAGCTTTGGAGCAACAATGTTGTTTTTATGTTTTCTATTCAAAATTGTCACCATGTGCGTAATTAAAAAGCGAATTTTCCTTGAAATATATATGATATTTGATTATCTATTTGGAAAAAAAATACATATTTAACAATTTTTGTAGAAGGTCATCTGAGTGTGAACTAAAATGGTTTTGTTTTGTAATATTCATTTTCTTTTTTTAAGAGTTTAAAAAAATATTCGATTTGAGAGTTAATATTTTTATTAACTTTGTAAAATATAAATAAAAAAAAACATTCAATATAAAAAAGGCAAATAAAACTCCGTGAGAAACTCTCTAACATGTATTAACCAATGCAGACTTTCTTCATCTTGAGACATTAATGTAGTCCATGGGTGGGCAAAGCGTGACCCAAAGACTCCTCTGGGCGGCCAAAGACCCATCTTGAATATTTGTCCGCTAGTGAGATTTATCACACTTTTACAAAATATAATTATTTTATAATGGCCAAATTAGTGGAAACCAGTGTATTAAAAAAATATATTATGGGCTTCCATGTATTCAATAATTAACTGTCGAAATGATGTGAAAAAATTAATTATAATTTTAAAATAATATTGTTGCAAATATAGTATTTTAAAAGTCGACTCAGTAATTTAGAGTTAGACAAACACAACAATTTTTGAAATGTATTCATCTTCCTTTCATGTTGAAATCGAGTCGGCCACAGAATATCTCCAAATGGAACTGATTGACTTACAGTGCAATATTGAATTAAAACACATTTTTGAAACATCAGAATCAGAAATAGATTTTTATAGCACTTAAGTCACAAAACATAAATCTTCCAATTTGAGAAATCTGGCACAAAAAGTTGTTAGCGCTTTTGGTTCAACTTGCACCTGCGATTCATTTTTTTTTGAAAATGAAATTGACCAAACTCAAAACACACTGAAGCATAACGGATGCTACCAACTCTGTCCCTTGCAAAAGCTAAGGGACAGAGTGGAGGAACAAATATCGCACTAGTAGAATAAATATTTTTTAATGATTTCATTTATATTTATATATTTTTTATATTTCATTTTTAGTGTTATATATTTCTTTACAATGTGCGTTTAGTATTCTTATTTTTATATTATCTATGCCTACATGTACGAATAAAAGTAAAAACAATAATAATAACTTGTTAACAATAATGTTTCATTTTCTTACTCCAAAAAATGTCTATAGTGGGTCTAAATCTAATATGGGGATATATAATTTTATACGCGGCCCACGGAGTTAGGATGCATTTCCAAAGTGGAGCCCAAGATCATTTGGATTGGCCACTACTGATGTAGTGTTAATATTATTCTAGGGAAAAATTATGTTTTAACGTTGCATTGGCAATTTGTCCTAGTAGCATGTTAGAATTCAGATAAATTAATGCGTCAGTACATCTACAGTGTTCAAAATTATGATTATGCTTAAATAACACAAAGAGACAAAATTAAATGTAATACAAACAGTACACTAGATTTAATATTCGTTCAATAAAAGGAAGATATTAAATGTTATAAAGTTAAAATCAGACTATGATTTTCATAGGTTAGCTGCAATCAAATCTTTTAATTATTATCATCATCTTCGACATGGAAAAATTGGATGATTGTTAGTATTCGTAAAAACTCCAGCACTCTACACATTGTATACAACCTTGAACTTAACAATAAGAACAAATATAGTATTGAATTGTGGAATCTTGCTCTACAATGAGGTGAAAATCAGTTTTCTTCTTGAGAAATTGGAAATGTTAATCTGGGCAACGGGCTTACCGATTGCGGAGTTCCTATGTGGCTTTAAGAACCACGAAAATCTCCACATCTTAAAGTTAATTCAAAAATGTGCACTATTGAATTTGCTTAAATTAAAAGAATAAAAATGAAAAACAAGGAATTTAAGAAAAACATATCCTGCTCGAGAACAATTAAAGTAGAAGACCGGAAAAGCAAACGCTATCGGTACAATTAAGTGTCCGTTCCACGGTGCCCCCACAAAAAAAAAAGTTAAAATTTTAAAAAAATTTAAAATAAATTGCAATAAAATAAAATAAAACAAGTAATATAAAAAAAAATTTTCAAAGTCAATTCCTACTTTTTTCCCCACTATATTGCAGAAAAGTCCTTTACAAATAAAGTTGAAATTTTCTTCTTACATGTGGCGCCATCTATTATTAGATACATGCAACTTAAATCTAAAAAAACTAAAATTAACTAATTAAATTTAATTACTGAATGAATATTTGAAAAAAACTGTATTAACATCCAGTTAAAAAAAAATTTATTTGAACTTGAGTGGGTGAATAAAAAAGTATTTTATGGACGATTGAAAATTTGAACAAGATATATATAGGGAGAGCGTGAGCTAACATAAGGAATTGAAAAAGGAAAAACAAAAAATTTAAGAAAAACATCTCTTGTTTGAGAACAATTAAAGTAGAAGATCGAAAAAGCAAAAGCTATCAATACAATTAGGTGTCCATTCCACGATGCCCCCCCAAAAAAAATAATTTAAAATTAAAGTTAAAATTAAAAAAAAAATTTTAAATAAATTTCAATAAAACAAATAAAAATCAAGATACAAAATTATAATCAGTTGAGCAGATGTTAATTGGAGGCCTCTACTAATACTTATCTTTATGGGTGCAACGCATTTATTCTACGAGTGCGAGTGAACAGGACACTCTGTCCTAAGTCGAGTGTCACCTTATTCACCCCTGTACGTGACATCTGGTATTCAGATGCGCCGCAGTGGAAAAGATTCCGTTCAAGCACTACGTTCTCATGACTACACGTCAGCAGATTCAAGACCCTCTCACTCCTTTTAGAAACTTCAGCAAAAGTTTCTCGTTTGCCAAGATAGGATTCGTGATATTTATCATTATTTAAATTATTATTTTAATTAAACTTAGTTACGTGGTGTGGCCTCCCTTGTACCTTATTTACAACAACAGGTACATAGTCAAAGTCATAGGTACAAGAAAAATACCGTTGTATTCAATAAAAAGACAAAAAATAAACTTTTTTTTTCTTCTGTTGCACGAACAACGTCAATTCATGAACTTTCAAAGGGATTAAATATCGTAGTTAGTAGTTAATATCGCTTACGTTTACAAAATTTTTTGTAATCAATTTGAAACTTTTTCTCGTTTCTGAAAATTATTGCATCAAACCTTATCAGCATTTTCTGATATGCATGATTGTCATGCTTTTTTTTTTTCTTTGTATTTCTACATAAAGGTACTTCTTCAATACTTAATCTTTTGTACCTTTAAGATACCTATACTACCTTTTTGTATACCTATTTCACCAAATTTTGAAAAATAATAAGCAATAATACACCTGATTTTACAACATATCGAAACATGAACATGAACATGTACTTCACATTTTCTAGTCCTGCCTTTAACAAATGTTTCTACAGCAATGTACGGTGAAAGATTTAACAAAGGACAACAACTACTTTTGGATATCTCCGAAAACTGCATGACGCAGTTTCCCTCTCTTTTACGTCTACCAAAAATTTTCTTTCGTCTGTTGCAAGAACTTATACGAGTAATTCATAAACTTTTAAAGGAATTAAATATCATAGTTAGTAGACTCGTATCGTTTAATGTTTTCAACCAGTTTTGAAATACAGGGCGTGCAATAACCGGCCAGTTTCGTTGTAGGAGTGTTGTTTGAAGGGCCTGCGAACTTTTAAAGACTCTCTAATGGGGGGCCGGAGCGAGTGTTGACGGAGCTCTCGAAAAGCTGGCTCTCCCCTCTCGCTCCGATAAATCAGAGAGCGGACTAATAAATCAGCGATGAGTCTCGTGCTCCGATGCACCCTCTACGCATGACAGGCGGCCATAACTCCCACTTTCCATAGATGAGCTTGTTTATGGACTGCTCTACTACGCTAATCGTGGGCCCCAGTCTCCCTAGTATACAAAAATTGGTGAGAGTGACCTTCCCAAGAATAGCACAACCTGCTTTAAAGGAAAGCGCGTTGCTTGAATCCTCATTTAGTATTCCTTAGAATAGGGCTCTCCAAACTTTTCAGCCTTCGTGCCCTATTGTTTACTTCAGTAAGTACCAAGGACCAAAACCATTTTAATTTTTCTGCCATTATCTATCATTTCTAGACTAGTCGCCGAGTACGTACTCTGAGCGAGCAGGTTCGATTCAGGATATATACATTCCAAACATCGACATACATACATATGCGATACTCTTTACCCCAACATAATTAGCGAGGGTAACCGCGGGATGTTTACTAGTTTATAATGTTAGTGGGATTCATTTCAATGATTTGTTAGTTGTTATGCTTAAGTTAAATTTTCTGCGTATTATGCTTGCCATTAAGCTTCACCTAGCAAGTCAATGAAACCGAGTTGGTCATTATGTGTTTAAAAAAAACAATAAGATATTCACCGTCGCGGGCCGGATTGATAACACTGCCGGTCTGGATTTGTCCCGCGGGCCGTAGTTTGGAGACCCCTGCCTTAGAAGAAGTTATTTGCGCTGTATAAATCTTCTGAAAAATAACTTAAGAAAAGCAGATAAATCTTCAGTACGCGCACTTTCCCTAATAGTAAGAAGTAGGTGGAATGTAATAAACAAAAACTTAAATCAATTACCATTTTCTTTTTGCAATTATCTGGATTATTTACATAACCTCACTTTATATTTCATCCAGTTATATGCATCCCAGATGAGATGAGCATGATGAGCATGTTATGAACTGCTCTACTGTGATCGAGCGAATTGTAGGCCCCATCTCCCTAGTGGGCAAAAATTGGTCTTTCCACAAATAGGACAGCCTGCAATAATGCGGGTAAAAGAAATGATTTGCAGTGAAAATGCGAAAGAAAGCAAATGAGAAAGTGTGTTGTTTGAATCCTCATTTAATATGCCTCGGAATAAATTCAGAAAAAATTATTTGCCATGCATAAATCTTCTGAAAACTAACTTTAGAAAAGCAGATAAATCTTCAGTATGCGCACTTGCACTATTAATAAGAAGTAGGGGAAATATAATAAACAAAAACTTAAATCAATTAGCATTTTCTTTTATGCAATTTTATGGATTGTTTACATAACCCTATATTTCATCCAGTTATCTGCACTCCCTACGGATGACAAGAAGCCATAACTCCCACTTTCCATAGATGAGCGTGTTATGGACTGTGTTCGCGCGAATCGTGGGCCCCATGTCCATAGTGGGCAAAAATTGGCGAGATTCACCCTCCTACGAATAGGACACACTTTCTATAATGTGGGTAAAGGAAAGTATTCGAAGTACACTTTGAGAAAGTGGCGTTGCTTGAATCCTCATTTTGTATGCCTTGAAAGAAATTCAAAACAAGCTATTCGCCATGCATACATCTTCTGGAAAATTATTTGAGAAAATCAGTATAACTCTCCAGTATGTGCACTTGCACTAGTGATAAGAAGTAGGTTGTTGTTGTTATCGTGTCCCTCAGGGAAGGAGGGAAGAGGGGTGCAGCTTCTGTTCTGATGGAGCACCCGTAGGTAGATGTCTGACTTCTGCTCCGTGACGCTCTTACAATCATAGGAGACCGGGACCTACGGCTTAAAGTGGATTCCGAACCACTACAAACATCCATGGCACCACCACAAACCTCCATGGCACCGCCAGGACTCGAACCCGAAACCTGTGGCACCGAGCCCCAGAGCGCGAGACACTCGGCCATTCAGACCCCGTAAGAAGTAGGTAGAATGTAATAAACAAAAACTTAAATAAATTAAAACTGTAAATCGGTGGTATTTTTTTTTTTTACAATTTTATGGGTTTACGTAACTTCACCCTATATTTGAACCGGTTATCCTAGAGTGACGCAAATATTCCATGTTAACAGAAGCGAAGCAAAAATAAATGCGGCTTTTAAAAAATCTGTTTCGGTAGAGAAAATTTCCAGTAAGTCTATCCAACTTTTAAATATACAGGCAGATCGCAATTTGATCATATCGATAATGTAGGTGCTGTAGTATTGCGAATTTTAAGTTTTCCATGTTATTATTGTTATTATTTTTTTTGATGGCGAATATTAGACTGGCTGCTCAACATCCAAATGCAAGCGGTAAAATCCAACAAATTTATAAGTAACAATTAAATGCTGTTCATACTTATCAATGAACAAAGACAATGGCCGTTGGTACTGCAGAACGTACAATAGAACAGTACAGTAGAAGCATTTATTAAAGGTAGAACTATGAAAGTGGAGTACACGCTCATCTTGCGTTAGGTTGTAAAATCAGATGTCCTATCGTTTATTATTTTTTTAAAGTAATTATTTTTTTTTTAAATTCGGTGAAATAGATGTACAAAAATGGTTTCCACTTTGTTAAAAGTATGAAAGGTTAAGTATTGAAGAATTTTTAGAAAATAAGATAATTTGAGGTATATTTTATAAATTTTGATAAAAAGAGGTTTTTTGAAGAATAGCCTTATGTAAAGGTGCAAAAAACCATGACAGTCACGCATTTCTGAAAATGCTGTCAAGATCAGACACAATAATTTTCAGAAATGAAAAAAAGTCTCAAATTCATAAGATTTTGTTTTGAAGAAAATCGGATACAATAGTAAATGTATCAATTTTCATATTTATTCTTGAAGCAAATCCTAGACTTTTTTGGATTTGAGACATTTAAAAAGCTGCCTCAAACTTGTAGTGAATGCTAAGCTGCACATTAAACTATTCCAATTATTATTATGACCAAATTTTGGCATTGAAACAAAAGTAGCCACTGCTGCATTAATAGATAGTTATTAATATTTTTTCTTATCATTATCATTGTGGAAAGCTGATTTGAAATTACGAGAGTTAAAGTTGACACACTGAGAAACAATCAATTTGCTGACGGAAGATGGAAATGCGACGGACTTTAATTATCTTCAGTTGTTAGTAAACATCATCAGTCAATGGGTAACGTGCACTATAGGCGCAGCTTAAAATATCATCTACATGAATGTGAAAGGGATGCAAGACCCTAGGGTAAAACTTAATGTAACTTGAAATCATAAAATCGGAATTTAGGGAAAATTGAATCACAATTAAATCATTCATTTTAAGTGGATATTAAATGCCTGCAATATTAGAATCGACATTTCGAATAAAAATTTGAACCCAATAAATTACTACACAGCCAGAAAAATTTGAGGATTTTTATTCACCAACTTGAATCCTTATTGAAGAAGATGGATGAATTGTAACAGTCATTTAATGACGGAGTAAAGCTGGCCATCTTAAACTCTTTTGCAGAACAATTTTTTTTTCATTTAAAATCACAGTTATTAAGGATCTAATTTAAAATTAAATGCTGCAATAACTTTAAAACATTTTTTTTTATTGTCAAAGTACAAATTTCGCGCTGCTCATTTTACAAAAATTGAATTTTTTTAATATTTAACTTGTTCACAAAAGAATACAAATCATAGAACATTATAAGCAAATTACAAAACATCAACTTCGTAGTACGTATATTCGCTAATTTATTTAACAAGATCAAAACATATTGTTTTAATAGTTAATTCACATTTGGGAATAAAAATATTACATACTTATAATTATTCTTATTTATTTGTATTATTATTTTCCATTAATTCAATAAATAAAAAATTTCTGTTAAAATTTAAGGTTTATAAAGTATACCGTTGCAGGAAAAGTTTAGGAAATCTAGTACTAACCTAGAAAGAATAGAGACTACAAAGTTATAGTTCAAGCTGTTCTAAATTATAGTTATAATTCAAGCTATTCTAAGTTATAGCTGCAAAGTTATAAATATTAGGTTGGGGAAAAACAAATCCATTATTTTTCGATAGATGGCTGTAGTGATCGATATCTCGTATCAATCAAAAAATTTCAGATTTATGCTCTTTGGAAAGGTAACATTTCGCACTAAAAAATTCTTTTGTTGTTTTTTTGTTTGGTCCATTCCAGTTACAGAGTGTTAAAAATGAAAGTCAACAAAGACAAAATTCGGTACATTTTACAATTTTTCTTTGATAAAGGCAAAAATGCAAGCTAGGCGGCTGAAATTGTGAATGGTATTTATGGTTCTGATACTGTAACAGCCAATTACGTGCAATTTTGGTTTTATCTATTCCATTCAGGTATTTTTGATGTTAAGTATGCACCTCTCATTGGTAGGACCGTCGTCGAAAATGTCGATTAAATCACAGAAATAATTGTTGATCGCCATGTTAGCAATCGTAGCATCGCCCAGGAGCTAAAGATCGACATAAAACGATTTTAAATCATTTGCCCAAAGCTGGATTCAAAAAGAAGCATGATGTTTGGGTGCCACACCAATTAACACAAAAAAACATGTCGGATCGAATTTCCATCTGTGAAGCCTTCGCCATACGGAATGAAATCGACCCATTTCTTGATGATAACTGAAGATGAGAAATGAGTCACATACAACAACATTGTGCTAAAACGATAGTGGTCAAAGAGCTGTGAAGCTGCTCAAACGGTGGCCAAACCAGGACTAACGGCCAGGAAGGTTCTACTGTACGTTTGGTGGGACTGGAAAAGAATAATTTATTATGAGTTGCTTCCATACGGCCAAACATTAAATTTGGATTTCTACTGTCAAGAATCCATCAGGACAACGTCAGGCCACACACGTCTATAGTCAGAAACTCCGGGAGTTTAGTTAAGAAGTTTTGATGCATACACCATATAGTCTTGACCTGACAACAAACGATTACCATGTTTTTCTTGCATTGCAAAACTTCCTTAGTGATGAGAAATTGGCATCAAGAGAAGATTGTGAAAATCGATTACTAGAGTTTTTCGCCAATAAAGATCAAGACTTCTATGAGAGGCATTATGAAGCTATCTTTAAAGTGGCAACAAATTATAAAACAAAACTGTGCATATTTGATCAAAATTGGTAATCCGAAACATGTTAGATAAAGTCTTGAAGTTCAAGTAAAAATAATGGATTCCACCAATTTTCCCCTACATGATACATAGTTATAAATAAGGCAAATTTATAGTTAAAAAAGGCAGCAAAATTTCATTCAGAAACATTGAAAGCTATGTAGTGTGTACAAGAAGCAATATCATTGAAAGTAATAAAACTGAAATTTTCAATCATGAATATCGATTCGGTAGATATTAAGTTCAAAATTTGATTCGATGAAATTTTTTCTCAAGCTATTGAAATAACTAATCACTTGTAAAACAGAGTATATCGTTTTCGACCGAATACATCTACATACATTTAAATACGAGCAAGACAAAAACCAACAAATATTCTTGATGGGCCTTTTTTTCGCATAGAAGACAGCTAGCTTCAAAAAAATTTTGTTCATTACTTAGCTTGGAATCTTGAGCCTTGTAATAGATTGAGGGATGGGGGAACATCGAGAAGGCCATTAGAAGAGGGGTGGACGGAATAATTATGCCGCCTTCCATTTCGTAAAAAGCAGGCGGAATTCACACATTAAGAGGAGCTTCACCCCCTCCTTGATTCCTTCCCGCTATTAAATAATTCCGGGTCGTCCAACACTTTGCAGGGCTTTTTACGAGGGGGCGGGATTTATTGGATGTCGGGTTGAGGTGAAATCCGCCTGTTCCAGAATGAATCAATTGCTTGGGAGATCTCATTTCGAAATGTAGAAAAGGGAAAGGGGATGGGGGTAGGGCGGGGTGGGGCAAAGTTCTTCCAGAGGGCAATCGTTATCCGGAATTGCAGTTTTCCGGGATAAGTTTCGATGAAGTTTTGTTGGCCGCACTCCTTGCAGGTGTTCTTCCGTCGGAATCTAATAGGTGGTCCGCCTACCAAAAGACTGTTTGCAGGGGATAGGGGGTAGGGTGAAGAGATAGGGAACTTTTTTTTCTTTTTTTTGCGGCCGCAAATGGCATTTGGAGATGTGCTCACCGTCGTTTATGCCCACCAAAAAAACTCTTATGTGCAAACAATCTCGGCTTCGACTTATTCATGAATGAGGTTTTCGTACTATTTGTTTGGACATCGGTGGATCTTCTTCGTTCTTGTCAATTCTGCATTTACAAAATGTAAGTTATTTCTAATCCTGCATGGGACATTATCATTCAAAGAAAATTTACTTTTGCTTACTTTTTAAACTTGCATGGTAAAGATTACACAAGATATCTTTACCATGTAATATTAAAGATTGCGATAAGATAATATCTATAATAAAACGCAATCTTATCTAAGTTCAAAATTTGATTCGATGAAATTTTTTCTCAAGCTATTGAAATAACTAATCACTTGTAAAATAGAGTTTATGGTTTTCTACCAATTACATCTACATACATTTAAGTAGCAAGACAAAACTAACAAATATCCTTGATGGGCCTTCTTTTCGTATAGAAGATAAGATTACATTAGATTAGATATTAAGTTCAAAATTTAATTCGATGAAATTTGTTCTCAAGCTATTGAAATAATTATCTTAAACGCAATCTTATCTAATTATAAAAAGCAATTTGTATTGATAATTTGGCCTACTCACAGAAAGACTAGGTTTTAAGTTATGATGCTGAAAAACATGAACAATTCTGCTAAAAAAATCAAAATTTATGTACGAAGTTCATCAAACTAATTACGCAAACCTTAATTTATCAGTAATAAATACGAATTTAAACGAAAGTTTTGTAAGCCATATATCTCTACTTAAGCAATATGAAGTTACCAAGATTTTCAACAAAAACCGTGGATGGATAAAAGTTTTATTCACTGAAATGTGATTGACAATTTTTAGTATATGAGAAAAGGACGAAATAAATATTTATTCAGGATATTTGTCTGTATTGAAAATGTATTCCAGCAGATAATAAAAATGAACCGAAATTTTTACCCGCTAAAAATAATTCTTATAATTGAAAATAATATTTCATACCTATTCATACGGAATCTATTCGTATGATGTTATCAGGGAGGCGGATGGGATGGTTCATGCATTTTTATTGCAGAAGACAGCTTTCTGGCTATTGAATTGTTTTTGGATGTAACTGCCCAGCAATTATTTTCCCTAGAATGTCCCAAGCATGTTCAATAGGACTCTTATCTCGAATATCATGGCCAATCCATTCGAAGATTTCATCATAGAAAACGAAACGTGTTAGTCGAATTAAATGATGTTGAAGATTATTGGAGCTCGTCAGGGACCTCACCTCCAGTGGTGACAAACATAAAAGACTGAAAACATTGGCAATGCCCAGAGGTTAAAGGAAATCGTGAGAATTGAAAAAGTCTAAAAATTCAAAATTGAATTTAAGTAGCAGAATATTCCTGTGGTCTTTTAAAATTAGAGTGCAGTTCATAGTGTTCAATCTTTTGAATGGCCAGATGTTGGTGGTTGTCAATATTATTGAAGAATATTCCTCGAAGTTTTTTACACTATTTTTTGAGAGGTAGCAGGGAGATGGATCTTTGAATATCATCGTTTCTCATGAACCAATTGTCATTCGTTATTTGTCTAATGATCATATTTTGTTGAGCTTCCAAAATTTTAGAATTATAATTGCTAGTCGAATTTTATGTTGCCTGGTGTTATAGTACGGAATTCTGTCACAATTGCTGCAATTTAAAGTACCACAACAGGTCTCAGGACCATCTCCCTATATCGCTGATACGTCAGTGATCCATTTCTGAGGATGTACAGATCTCTAAGAATATTGATAGACATATCAGTCAACATTATCAATTTGGCACTTTTAAATCATGTTTACACAAATACAATGATTACAAAAATCTTAAGTTATCACCTAGTTGCAAACCGCCTATTATTAAAATTTTCATTAAAAGAATAGATTCTTTGTGAAGAGAATGCTGCCTCATTCAAATTTTTTCCCAATAAGATGTTATTTTGCAGATAGTTTGGTGGTCTGCTATTAACGAAATATAAACTGTATGGTCTATGAGCTTCACAGTGGGGAAAGTTTCGGGTAGTTTGAATCAAAGGTTTTGTTCCAATAGCCTGTCTGAAGGTAAAGTCTTTCTTTTGATGCAGTGAAGTGGTTATGAATTCTTCTGACAATATTTTGTTAAATACTGATCTACATGTCAACCAACTTATTCTGATGTTTAGACAAAAATTCCGGTTTCTAAATAATGCATCCTACGTCTAGTCTGGAAAGGGCATTTTATGGCACATCAAAGATTTCTACTGCAGTAGAATGCTTTTGTCAGCCTCTAAATGATGGGTGGATCTCTAGGCTACCGATACAGAAGTCCTGTAGTTGACTCATCGTAATCCTGTTAGGACCATTTAAAGCGAGTTAATTCTTTTTTGATCTTCTATGCAGTTAATGTGAAAGTTCACGTTTCCCTCCTTTTCTAAAGTGTGCCGTTATTAGATACATTTCTTAGTTTTAGAAAGGTAATTTTTTAAAGTCTTTTATTTCATATTTACTATTGATGATAACGCAGAAAATATGACCATGTGTCCAGGGATCAAATTTATCGAATGCACATATAAATTATTTACAGTTGTTTTAAAATTTGATTTTAGACATTTTATCTGTATTCTTAGGCATTTAATTTACCATTGGTTAAAGGGTGATAGGGAAATATTCTTTGCTTTCTCGGAGGAAAAATTTAAAATAATAAACACAACACTGTCCTCTTTGATACATTTAATGTTAAGCTGAACTCTCTTTATTAATTTCGAAAGCGACGACACACCAGAGAGAGACATGAAAAAAAAGCAGAATCCCTTCAGGTAAGATTTACGTCGCAGCCTGCAACTTAATGTCCTTCAGACAGAACCTCTTTAGGCAGTCTGCAATATTCGAAAAACCTTGCCCGGGGGAATAGAACGAAAAGTGGGCCATTCCCCGTTATTGCCCAGTTCCCGAATACTTTCTCTCTTCTCGGGGGTCATTTGTCCCTCTTTATTGCGCCCCCCTTCCATCCAGCATCCTGAGAGCAGCCCCGCATATTAGGCATTATGACAGGGGCGTGCATGTCCGGAATTCCGGCGTTGCTCTTTGGGGGACAGGCCCGGAATGGTGACAATTAAGCATTTGCTGTTCTTTGTTCGGAAGCACGAAGAAAGGGCACTCCGCCAGATTGCTCTCGTCAAGGGGTGGTCCACATCTATCCACCCCTACCCTTCCCTACGCAGCCAGGCACTACACTCCATTACAACCTCATTTCGCGACGCAAAAATAGGAGCGCACATGAGGCAAATTCATTGGTGGAAAGTCATTCTTCTGCTGCTGCACCAAACGTCTCCGACCACGTTTGGATATTGCTGGTGTTATTTCAAATGGATCCCTTGATTCCACAAAGGGTTTTGCGAAGAACCGGACTTGGATTTTTAAAGCACAATGGTAATCGTCATACAGTCATTTTTAAACTAAGGGCCTGGTGGCCGAGTGGCCAGCGCTCTGGCGCTCGATGCCACAGGTAGTAACATATTTACAATAAAAAAAAATTTAAAATTTTCCCTACTCGAAAATTTCAAACATTTCGTAACATGTCCTTTTTTCTCTGCCTTGCTTCCCATCTAGCGGCCTGCTGACCAATTGCTTGCGATCTGGTAGTTTGTACCACAGGCTCGAATCTTGGCGGAAGTATGGATGTTTGTAATGGTCCGGAATCAAAAACCAAACTTTTTAAATCATATAAGTTTCTCTATCACGGAGAAGAACAGGTTCAAGGGTATTTAAATTTGAACACATTTTATAGCATTATTTTTATTATTATTATTACTACATTTACTAAAATAGGAGAAAACTTTCTTCTTTTCTCCCAACCTCACACCTTTATGCAGGATTAGCATCGATTGGGCCTCGTGTGGACCACGAACAGTTCGACGAACGGATGTTAAGAGGAAGACGAAGAGAACTTCTAAAGGTAACAAAAAAAATTCTTCTAAAGGCCTCCCGAGAGAACTTTTAAAGGTAACCGCTTCCCTTTCCGTGTCATATAGAAGAAGACCCGAAAAACACCCACCAAGCAATCTGCCTATTAATTCAAGATGTTTACACACATTGTCACAATCGTTTCTGAAAGCAGTGACTACAACGACAAAGGCAGCGGATTCGAATTTTCGCCCTTCCGTATGCTAGCTACTCATGCTAAAACTGGGCGAGACATACAACTGGTTTATTACCAAAGCAACCCCAAATACAAACGGGGTACATTTACCCAATAGGTACTCGGAAACAAGTACGTTCGTTTCCGTTTTAAGAAACGCAAAACTTTCTTTTCTTTGCTTTTGGGTTTGAAGGCATTAAATTAAATTTTGGATTTTATTTCTAATTTGGTTTGAGTATTAAAAATAAATATATTTACGTTACAATATGTTACATTGCATGCATTTATAAAAATTAATACATGCGCTGTCGCATTTTGTAATATATAATATTTTCAAATACAGGGTTGGTTATGATTAGAGGGAAAACCAACAACTCTGTAACATTAACTTAAACAGTTACCTTAAGATATTTATAATGAATCTGATAAAAGATAAACCTCGTAATTTTATTATTATTATTATAATCATTATTTTGCTATTGTGGCCAGATCAGGTGAAGCTTAAAAAGAGAAATGATACAGCTAGATTTTTGTACAAGAGGACAGAAAAAAAAAGCTAATTGATCTTCCAAATCACGCTTCGTTTCATTTCACGGACTAAAATAAATATCTAGGGAGGCGGAATAAAGGTGAAAAAAATGCAATTACACAAAAACAAGCCTCCTGCGATAATCAGGAGCCGCTTTCCATTCATTCAAGCCACTGACCGGGAGGCGAATATTTCCTTAACGGAGGTGCACCTTTCTTTCTTTTCTTTTTTGCACCCTTTCAGATTCGAGTGAAATGGCGATATTTTTAATGGCGAATCCTCCCGAGTCTCTCTCGGGTTTCTTTCCACAATTATCGATACATTTATCCAAAGATTAACTCGGAAATGAAAAGAAATTGAGTGATTCGGAACTCCTTTTATGGCCTTATTTTTCCAGACAGAGAAAAAATGACTAAATAAATAAGTAAATAAAAGAGAGAGAAAGAGAAAAAGGGGAAACAAAAGAAAATAAAAAGAAGGCCGCTCT